>WEKX01014300.1:1108410-1151915 GCA_013390025.1 Pitta sordida
AATAGATTGCTTTAACATTTCCAGAAAGTCTTTCTAAAGCCAGACAGAAAAATAATAGAGAGTATTTGATTCTGGAATGTTTGGACAGAGATCTAAATGCATGAACTTGAACACTTATATGGGTGTGATTTTGGTTCAGAATCTTTTGGCACTAATAGTGAAATATTTGGATTGTTCTACTTAGAATATTCTAAATGATGAATCCTTCTCTTCAAGTCTGAGTGTTTAATGCATTTTTTGTTTTTAAAGATCTGGCCTTTTATCCAGACAAGCTCATGTTCCCTCTTGACACTGAGGAAGACATTTTGACCATATTTTGCAGGCTACTAGGAAGAAATTAATAGTGATTATAGCTGATGAAAAGAAAATAGCTAGGCCTTTAACAATATCGGTATTTTGAATTATTGTTTACCATACCACATTGCTCTAGAATCCATATTGTTTGACCCATTTCCAGATTTTATTTCCATCAACTTCCATAATTTGCTTCCATGGTGTTTATATAGACATATTGGGATGAGAAAGTCTGGGTAATTTGGAAGTTCTGTATTTACCTTCTTTTGGCTGAGCCTGGCATCAGGTCTGCTAGCACAGCCCAACTCCCTCTGTGATGATAACAAAATATCCTTGGTAGGCACAGGTTTAGCTCCTAAGATTTTGCTGCTGTGGAAGAAAGATCTCATAGTAAAACTTTTAAATAATTCTGTTGGTAGAGTTCAACTGAATTTTGCAACAGCACTTATGTGAACCCTGATATTCTGTTAGACTTACCTTTGGCACATCTTCCATTTTGGAAGCTTAGGGGGGAAAACAGTGTTGACAGGGTGCAAGCCTTGGCATGAGTTATCTGGAGGAAAAGGTGGAGGATTCCAAGGAAATCCCAATGGTGAGGGCTATCCAACATGGGAAAAAAAGGAAGATCCATTTCAGGGTCTAAATCAGACTACAGGATCCTTCTTGAGTCTTTAAGTGGAGTATGGATGGGATGGCTATCAGTGCAGCATCATGGCTTGTAGTAATATTCAGAGAGGTTGGAATGCTTCCAGATGTGTTGGGTTGGTGCTGAGGGCCTGGGCGCAAAAATATTTGGTAACTGGTAAGTCAGTAGTGTCACTGTAACTTAAGTGAAGAGCCATAGCCACGATGGTATAGTATGAACTGTTAGCAAAAGATATCAACTTTTATGACTCTCTTTGTCACTGGCTGGGAAAAAGAGATGGTCTATGTGTAGAAGATGTCTAATAAAGGAGAGGCAGATTAAGTCAGTAGAAACAGGACGTGTAGAGAGGCCTTGAGAGACAATGAGACAGGTCAGGTTTCCTGTGACAGCTAACTTAAATATGTTCTGAATTAAACAAATACCTGCAATAACGTTTGTTTGATACATCAGCAACAAAAAGTATAATCTAACTTATCTGGTAGATATTTTCTGTATATTTTCGCATCTTTTGTGGCTAGAAGACCTTTCAGAACGGCTTCTGTTTGAAGATTTCCTTACTGCATTAATGACCACAAAAATCAGCTTTCTGTCACTTGATTAGGAAATACATTATAATCAAATTCCATTCCTCAATCAAAATTGAAGATTTCTTATGCTCTTGTACCCATTAGTTCCCTACAAAGGGGGAAAGCTGTTGGCAATGTAATTTTCCATCTGTTTCTTACATGTAAAAGCAGTGGCTTCAAAATCCATGACGTGCAGGACCTGCTTTACATTCTGCTCACAAATGCCTGAGTAATGCCATAAAAATGATGTGGAAAAAAAAAAAAGGCTTCTTTTCATGCTGATGCACTGTAAGTCAAAGCATTTGGATAGATTCTGAGGTCAGAAAGGATCATTGTGGTTATGGTGCCAGAACTACAGCCCATAACATTTCACCTAGTGATTTCCATATGGAGTCTAAAAACTAGGAAATATTTTTTAGAGGAAAATCCACTCTAGTCTCAAAATGTACTGACACAGTTCCTCTCAATGAGATCTTTTGAGCATGTTTTTATGAAAAAGTATAAAGTGGGAAGTTTTTGTGTGAATTTTAGTACTATCAAATTCAATAATTCATTGTTAGATATAACTTAGGCTGCATAACAAGATGGAGACATAAAAAACAGGACAGAGAGGGAAATCTTTAAAATTCAAGAGCTCCAAGCTTCAGAATAATTACATAAATCCATATCTCAAGCACTTGAAGTAAGAATAAAGGGTGACTGGGACTCCCTTTGTCAAGATAAAGATGACTCTAAGCAAAGAGAGGTAACAAGGCATTTTGACATATGATTAAAGATTTAAAGACATGCAATCATTCCTTAAGTAATGTAACAAGGATCCAGCTGCGGGTGTGTTTTTGCCAAAAGTCCTCAGGAGATTGGCATCTGCAATATTATGTCAGATTATTTTTGGTGGGCTCATATTTTGGAGGCATAATGCCAAAAATATAAACGACAGAGGTTTTTGGATTACTGGGGATTGTCAAACCCATAGATTTGCCATCTTCTGACCAGATCTGAGGGTGGTATTTTCAACAGCATGGACAGAGACAGCTCTGGTTGGACACATGTTCACATTTGCCATGTTTTCATGTTGTGAATTCTAACACTGCACTGCCCTTACAGGTAGAGGAGCCACCCTCTGCTTGTGGATGTATGAGGCTTGTATTGGGTGAAGTGGAAACTACATCCCCAAACCATGGAAAGAGTTTGGATGTAAATATTGTCTGTATTTTAGGAGCTGCTGTTTGACATTTCAGCCATTTCTGGTCTTTGCCTATAGGATATCCCTGAGTAAAAGAACTTCTGAAAGAGATATCATGCTGAATGAGGGAGTCTAGCAGGGAATTTCCATCTTTGCTTTTTGCTAAGGAAATAGTTTCTTTTCTGCACTGGAGAACATGGTCTTTCCTTTGGGAACAGCTGTGATTCTTATTAAGCTGTTCATCCCTAATCATTTCTGATGGAGCTCTACAGGCTAAATATGAGTTGCTTACATATATATTGTGTAGTTACACCTTGTGTTGAGAGGCAGAAGAGAATAAGATTTGTTTTCTTCCTTCTCCATGTTAAATGTTGTGATGCCTTTTTAGATTTCCTATGAAGTTGGGGTTTTCTCCCCTCTCTTTGCTTAAGAAGCTCCCTTATGTCCTAAGGAAGGTTTCGGTGTCTAGATGTATTTTTATTAATAAAGAGGCTTTCCCCTCTTAGGTTTCCTGGGAATTGCAAGGCATTTTCTCATGAATTTTTGTGTCATGACATTTGACAACATAAAAAAATGTATATTAAAAAAGCCATGTGTTCCTTGGCTTCACCCATGATGGCTGGTTGCCATATTTGTTTATTGGCCTGAAAAGCTGCTTGAAGGACATGACACGATCACAGAAATCCCCTTTCTGTCACGCTGCTTCTGGGAAGAAGATCTTTTGAGGTTAAACCCCTCAAAATAATTTAAGATAGAGGAATTCTTTGAGATCCACCCTTTTAAATGGAACTCATTGTCTTTTTTTGAGAAGGAAAAGTGACAATCATCTAGAAATACATTTCTATAGCTGGCCTAACTTTATTTCTCATTTATACTCCTCTTCCTCTAATTGCCAGAAAGCCTTTTACAGCTCTGTGAGAGTCAAGCACTAGATTTTTCCCAAACAGCATCATGCCAAGATACGTAGACCCTAATTCTCCCCACATTAAGCAATTATTAATTGGGAAAGATCAGCATCAGACAGCTCGCTATGGGAGATTGAATCCTCACTCCTTGTAGCAGCACGTCTAATCTTTGTGAGATGTTTCATGGACTCTCCACTTACACTTCTGGCAGTTCCCAAGCAGTTGCTGGGCTGGGAAAAAGTATTGCTGATTGTCACCCTCAAGGGTTTAAGCAAATATGCCTGTAACGTCTATTTGTGGAAAGAAAAACTCCCTGCATTCTTCAGCACCAAGGCCTGGGAAAGAGTGGGGATTTCAGAGATCTATACCAGCATGTCCCCATGAATCTCAGGCTGTTGAAGCAGAAATGTTAAATATATGGCTCTTATGTTACAGTCCTAGTCCAGGCTGCTGTAGTTTTATGGTTGAAAAAATCAAGGCAATCTAAAGAAAAGGCCTAAATGTGAGGGACCTAATCCAGGTCTGTCAGTATCTGAAGGGAGGGTGCCAAGACAATCTTGGGTCCAGGCTCTGCTCAGTGATAAGCAACAGGACAATAAGCAATGAGCAGAAACTGATGCACAGGAAGTTCCATCTGAATATGAGGAAGAACTTCTTTACCATGACTGAGTGCTGGAACAGGTTGCACAGAGAGGGTGTGGAACATCTCCCTCACTAGAGATATTCAAGAACCATCTGGATGCAATCCTGTGCCATGTGCTCTGGGAAGACTGCTTGAGCAGGGAGGTGGTACCAGGTGACACACTGTGGTTCCTTTCCAGCCTGACCCTTTCTGTGAAAGAAAAGACCTTTCTGTTGAGCTGTGGAGAGGAGTAGCAGGTTATGCTGGTGCTGCAGATGTTGAGGAAAAGGAAAAAGAATTAATCTGACAAGGCAGAGTTTTCTAATGAATCGGATTTGACGGGTCATTGTTTTATCTGGACTAATGTAAAAATGAAGTTTAGTTATTCTGCAACTGAGTGAATCTGTGATGTCTGCCAGGATTAGATCCTGGCTCAGAGTTCTATCTATGACTTAAAGTAATCTTCAGCTTTGTAGAGGTGGCACAGACCAGCAGTGTACTGGAATAATAGAGACCAAGATGGAACAATAAATCTTCCAGAAACTGTGTGTGTTTGGAGAGTAAATTTTGGGATAAATTTTCCCAGCTTTACTCCAGCTCTTCAGGTTTGTGTCTATCAGCAGACATTCTCTGATCATCTCCTGTGACTATTCTTTCAATGCTTTCAGAGGCTTTGCTATATTACCACAGTAACTGGCATTTAGTATTGTGGAACCTCCCCACACTGACTCCTACTCAGCCCTAATGCCTGTGTTCTCATTGAAGGAATCATCTCCATCAATCCATTCATGGGGGAGTGAAATCAGGCTCCTTAATGTGAATGCAATTGTAAATATGCTTATTTTACTTTCCCTTTATTTTTTCAGTGATATAAACAGGAATCAGATCTGTGACAACAACATGAAAGCTAGAAACAAAGCAATTTTTCTAAATTGTAGTCTTATTTGTCTGTCTTGCCATAAAATGAAGTCTTTGAGACCTGGTTAAATTCTAGTTAATTACTTGGAATCAAATAAAACCTGAAAAATCAATAATAAAAAAAAAATTCATGTCTTGCTGACTGAAAAGGAAGAAACCAACAACTTGAGGCCTGAGGGATCTGGCTTGAAAACCAGTATCTGATTTGTGACACAACCTTTCCTAATCATTTTTAGCTCTGCTGCTGCTAATACTGTCAAAATTATTTAAGTAGGTTTGAGGGCATAAACTGTTGTTGCTACAGAATTAACAGTAAGCAAGTAGTTGAAATGCACAACTTTCCTGGGGGAATGGAAAGCATTTCAAGATACAGATGTAAGTCATTCTTCCTAAGTGCAATAATCCGTGTTTAAAACAGATTTTGCACTCAAAATTCATCAATCTTCCCTAATAAAAAGAGAGTGGGTTTTGCTATTGATAGCCTAACATATTCCTTAGGTTCTACAGATAGAAACCAAATGAAAACCCAGGCAAAAAACCAGAATCTTTGCTAAAAGTGAGTCCATCTGGGGCTGGGAGGTAACAAGAATATTCTACATAGCAGGGAGAAGCTGAAGGCCAGCCAGGACATCAACAGGTAGATCATGTTTCCACAGCAAATTTCTGAGTCATCAAAACCCATTCGTCTCCTGGGGAGAAGATTGGACAACAATATCACCACTTGCTGTTCTTTGGAATTATGACCATAAACTCTGGGGACTGACACGTATCTGATACGCAGAAAGGAAATCTGTACTTATCAGCATCAGCCTGCTTCCACCTCATTATTTCCTCAGAATGGTTATTTCCATCCAAGCAATTATTGAGATCTTTTGACTGAAATGTGGGCGCACGTCAGTCTTTTCTCTCAAGCTTGCGTTTACATTTCCAGGACACTCTTTATAACCATGGTCTGGAATTTGTTATCAATATGTACAGGATAAAATTCCACACAATTCTTGGGTTTTTTTACACTGACCTTGATCTTTTTTTCTCTCTGTTACCCTTGATTGCCTGTTGGTTGTATTCCATTATTTGTGTTGAAATGACAGAAGAAGAGGGAACAACTATTAACATTAATGCATGAAATAAGAGTCAGGTTGCAGAGGCTGAGGAGGTAGGAGGGAAGAAATAGTGTTGAAAAGCAGAAAACTGAAAAAAGACATTACTTTGCTACAGTGCGTAATAAATATGTGTGGTTCTCATTCCCCTCATACTGAAGAGTCCTGAAACCTGGAAGGGTTCCATTTCTAAGGCTAATGAGAGTGTTCACAATTAAAAGAGCAGGGATGAAAGAAAATCATGCTTATAAAGCCAGGGTACAAGCCAAATGGGTTTTGGGGCAGCATAAGATGGAATGTGACTCCCTCTCAATATTTTTTCAGAGTTTCTCCCCTCTGGACTATCTTGCACCTTCCTCTGAAGTGCTTGTGTTGGTCATGGTGTGATCATGCCAGATACAGCACTGGTCCAGTCTGGGTTCCTGTAATTGTCTATTGATTGAGGGTTTGGTTTCAGTGATTTGGAGCAAAGCTGTTATTTTGGTTTCAGAATTACAGATCATGAATAAATTAATTCGATCTGTCTGCTTGACTTAATTTGTTGGACTGCCCATAACAAGGCAGTTTGGAAAGCAGAGAAATAGCAATACCCACTGTTGTCTCCCCTTCCGCACCTTTTAGATTAGTAACTTAATACCAAACAGGCAAAATTATCAAAGAATGAACAGGATTCTTGTTCACTCTTGCACACAGATTTCATTCTACTACATGCACAGCCTACATCCTTCCAGGAAACAATTGTGGAACCTGGAACTGTCCTAAGCAAACCAGGAGATCTGATTGTACTGAACTCTAATACTGAATTTTTCCACTGTAACTCAATTCCAGTTTGACTTTCAATCTTTGGTTGATTGCTTTCATGTATTATTCTGCAGTGCTCTTGACTATAGTACAGAGTAATTTAAAAATATGTGAATATTAAAGAGCAGAGGATCATAAAGCAAGGTAATATTTGTTCCAAAATTGCATAATACATCGAAGGATTTGAAATCATTTTACAGCCGCTAGTGAGCTCCTCCTGACAACAAATTGATAGGGTGGGAAATCGTTATTTTAAAGAACTGCTACAGTGGTCAGCCTCAGTGTGAAAATAAATGTCCCTTTACATCATGGTAAAAACTAATGAATAGACTAATTTTTTCAGGCATAAAGGATAATTTTTTAAATCACTCTGTCTGGGAGCCGGTGTAAGGTCAAAATCACGTTTCCTATCTGCTAGTGCTTGGCCAAAGAAGTACAGAGTGTTAATTTAGCTCAAAGATGTCTGGGTAAATCTGTAGGAAGGAAGTTTGCAGACAGGAAGGAGGGGTGTGGATGGGAAAGGCTTGCCCTAGGCTGCATTGAATACAGTCTCAAATCACAGCACATGGATAAGAAAGAATTTAGAAATTAATGTGCAATCTTGAGAATTAAATTCTCTATCAAGCGACCTTAAAGCCTGGCAGCTGTTCTGGAGCTGATAAGGGGGGGACCGGCTAAAACGTTCCCATGGAAGGCTCTGGTTCCTGGCTGGCATTGCAGCGAGTTACAGAGCATGAATCAGAATCTAATTCTGTCAACCAGTGATAGGGCCTGAGAGGCACTGGCCTATGCCTCCACTGAACAATATGCTTTCTTGAGTTATGGGAATTGTAGAGCCCTTTTTCATTTTTCTTTTTTTCCCCTCCTTCAGCCTGCTTTTCCCACACTGCCTCCTATCCTTTTCATTCCAGAGCATGTAGTGCATAAATACGTATGTGCATTAGCTCATGTGTTCAGTGTATCAGAGTGCATTGGAAAGTGACTTAGCACAACAGTGTTATCGTGCAGAGCTCAGTGCCACACAACATACCAGCTGTGCTTTTGACACAAGGGCTCCAAATATAACAAAATCATATGCCTTGGCTTATGTATGGGTGGGCAAATCTTTAAAAACCCCCTTTGCAAAGACAGTGAGTTAAAGTGAATCTCCTCCCCCTTTTCCGTAGTTTTCCAGTCTACTCAAGTTCGGTGTCATCAGGCAAGCCAGCCTAAGTAAACTTCAGTGTGGTGACAGTGAGTAAAAATGCTGTGAGAGAAATAACTTAGTTTAGTTTAACCTCACAGAAACCAAAGTTTATGAAATTGAAAATGTCCAATTTACCCAGCCCAAAGCCAAATGCCAGAGACACGTTTAAACATCTGTTTGTGTTTATAACCTGATTGACTTTGCCAGTGATAAAATGGGGTTTAGTATGATAATTTGAGCACCCAAAGAAGTAGTATTAAAGTTTGCTATTTTTGCCCCAGGTCACTAATCATTTGAGTCCTAATCTGAAGCTCCTGAAGTCAAAGGGTATGTTCTGGCTGTCAGACTTTGGGTGAGGTGCATTTCTTCCTGGGGGCTATATAAATGTGCTTGAACACACCACTGTCAGCACAGCTCTGCTGAACGAGGACTCATGCTCAAGAGAATTACTGGTGAGGTTTCAACACTCCTGACTTACCCTGTTTTAAAATAATCAAAATACACAAAGCAGAAACTTTGGCATATTGTCTTACTTCACACGAAAGCACCAAATCAGGGAAAATGTAGCATAAATGCTATTTTAGGTTGCCTCAGAGTTGGAAGAGGGTCAGCAATTACTTTGATAATACCAATACATTTGACAAAAAATCTGTACTTACCCGTTGGAACCTGCTGTTCAAAAATTGATGTATTAATGCTACAAATATTTATCTAATAATAATTATAATTATAATAATATGAGAGTCACTATACAAACCTCTACTTTTAAATTCCATAATCATGCCATGAGGGCAATTATAGCTCACTGTGCAATGCAACCATCTTTCAGCTGAATGTTCATTGGAACAGAGATTACATTATTCCTCTTTTCACATGTTAGAAAGAACAGGTACAGTTTTGGGCTCTTTCACAGAGCTTGAGGCAGTTGGTCTCTGCTGTGGGCACCTACTGCTTAGTTTTGCTGCTCTTGGGACTGCTAAGAAAGTTTCTAATGGGCCTGTCCTATAAATACATACTTGTGAGATTGCTTTGCAGCTGTTCTTTGAAAGGGAGTCACTGACTTGGGTCTTAAAACTCATAATCAAATATCTCATCTCTTTTTAGTAAGAAACCAGGCTGAAAATGCCATCATCAAGGCCTTTCTCCAAATGTATTTCCTTCACCTTCAGAGATGCTGAATCAACTGAAACACATCTTGTGCCTTGTTCTGAAGATATTTTGCGTTAACAATGAATCATCATAACATAATGGGTTTAATGTGAGGTTTTTAAGACAGGGTTTTATCTAGCAGTGTCTTTGACAGATATTGTTCTGTAAGGGTAAGCTCATACTTAAATGTTGCACCAATAGTAGTAACAAACCCTTTAGCCCACAAATGCACAAAGCTGATTTTGTGATAGGAATAATTTTCTTGTGTTTGGTAGGTAGTTTCTTAGGTAAATGTCTCTCTACCAAAGATTTTTCCTGGTCCAATGGTCTCCAGTTAGAAGAGCTCCAATGAACTTCCTGTTAGTAGACATGTAGCACTTGGAGGTTGGTCCTTCCACAGGTGATTTCATTGACACTCAGGTAACATCAGTGGTATTTTGTGGGCACAGTGCACTCCCCTTGTCTCACATTTCATCTTTTGGCTTCACTGTGCTCTGTGAACTGCCGACCACTTCCAAATTGTTTTTCTTTTGATCAATCTTGTATATTTATTCTGTGAGTTTTTATTAACTGGACTATTCCGTAGCTTATGCTAACCTGGTGTCTTTTGCAGCAAAACCCTGATCTTGGACTTATCTCTGAATGTTGCCATAACAGAAACAGTGAAAAATAGGAATTCGTACCAGTATACCCATGGTTAAAATGAGCCTTCAGCAAAATTGAGAGTCAACCTTAGTTCCTCTGGGACCTTGGGTTCCAAATTTGCATTACCAGTTTATGTACCTATAGATGTATCAGCTTTAGGAGTAAAGAAGCTGTGCTTTCCAAAAATAGGCCCAACTTATGTTCGTTCTCTCAATGATCACATTTGAGGTAATACTTGAGGTAATACTTGGTGCTGTCAGCCTCACTTGCAGGAAAGAGGGTGAGGAAACGCCCACCTCTCCTCTCCAGTTGGCCCCACTAGAACCATCTGTAAATTGAGTTTCCCAAAGGCTGGAAGGGATGCTTGAATGTGAGAATGTGCGATAGTACAAACTCAATGAAGGCCTGAAAGAGCAGCTTACCACAGGTACTTTTTGGTTTTATTTGGCAGCAGTGTGTCTGCGTGGAATGGGGAATTGTTTACAGCCACCAGCAATCAGCCATATATGTTGTTCTGAGATTATGTTATTCAGAGATCCATAGGTCTGAATGGCACAGGGGAGATTTACTTGAATTACAGAATATTCTGAGTTGGAAGGGACCCACAAGAATCATCGAGTCCAACTCTTAAACAGCACCACTGCCTCCCTGGTGGGAATCAAACCCGGGTCTCCCACATGGGAGGCAGAGACACTCTTCTGCTCTCAATTCTGAGCACAATGCAGAGATCAAATTTCTGATGATTTGGGATGGGGCTGTAACTTTGGCTTCAGCCAAAATATCAGTTTCAGAAATGCATCAAACTTTGTGGTCACGAAGTGACTGTTACACTCAAGTGATAAACTGTGTGTTAGTTTAGTCCTTTTTTCATCATCTTCTGTTATTCAGGACCAGGTAAAGTTACATAGTTGATACAGTTAGCTAACAGGTTTCATGGAATTTTTTTGTTAGTGTATAGTATTAAACTTTTTCCACTCTTTAAATCATTCATCAACAGAATTAATATGAATGTGAATGTAATGCTCAAATATTCACTGAATACTGAAGAGAATTTATTTTCAGTGGATTAATTATTTGCAACATATGCCTTCCGATTATTATATGATTTTAATAAGCTAAAGTCTTCTATTCTGTTAATACTTTCTAAATAAGGATCCACTGCTATAAAATGAAATAGAAAAATGAATAATAGTTACTCTGAAAAGAAAAATGAGTATTGATCCGAATAAGAAGTTTAGGATGACTCATTATTTGTGAGGGACATAAGAAAAACAAAAGGATGCCTGTAAAACAAGCTAACCAAAATCCAAAGGAAATCAAAGTAATTCAAATAACTGAATCAGTTCTCTATGCCATTAAAAAATCTGGTCAATTCAGTGTCTTTTTTTACTCTGTATGTTTTCATACCTGTGTGCTGTGTCCTACCTCTACTAACCATTGTCTGTGGCACTTAGAACACCTGAGCTGGAGTTCACTGCAGCCCATCTTCCAGGCCCTTCCTGTGGAGGAGGTTTTCTCCTGGCTGGAGCCTGCCAGCAAGTCCTTTACTCCTACTTTAGCAGAATCAATGCCAAGCACTTTTTTTTGTGTAAGTGTGAATTGATCTTTACAAGACCCAAGCTGGGGAAACCCCATACAAGCTCTGTAGCAAAAAGCACGGAAATCAGATTTTGGTCAGACTAAAAC
The DNA here is from genome assembly GCA_013390025.1 of Pitta sordida. Classification (NCBI taxonomy): domain Eukaryota; kingdom Metazoa; phylum Chordata; class Aves; order Passeriformes; family Pittidae; genus Pitta; species Pitta sordida. The sequence goes on from WEKX01014300.1 coordinate 1,120,112, forward strand.
TTTAAAAGGGAACAATCTGGACATAAATAGTTTTCATTTTTATCCCCTTCCCCCTTGTTTTAACATGAGCCATCCCTTTTTTATACCCTGCCTACTCTGAGGGAAATATCTCAGTAAGCAATTACAGGATTTTCTCCGGCACACAGGGATCTTGCACTGTGATGTTTTTCATCTGGCATGTCTTTGTTACTTCCATTGTGGGCTGTTCTACTGAATAGAAGGCAGACATTACTCAGAATGAGAACGGAGACAGTCTGTTTTTGAGTGCTGAAGCTTTATTTAAAATGCATGCTTTGCCAGTGAAGGCTTTGTGTGCCTCTCTCATACTGCAACTCCAGCCCCTGAGTTGTGTGTTACAGGGCTGTAATACTGCACAGATCCTTTGTTTTCCAACGGGCACTAATATTATATGTATTTTTTTACTAAGTACACCATGAACAAGCGAAAGAGGGAACCACTCATACCTGATGCTCTTGCAGCACATGAAATTCTGCTATCTGTTAAATGTTTGGCAGAACACTTTTTTTGTTTTCAACTAAAGCTGTTCTTGTTCCAATTGAAAATGTATAAATGGAAAATCTGGAACTAAATAAACTTCGAAATGCTTTCATAGCACTTACACACCTGTTGACCTGGAGGGGCTTTGGCCTTTGCTGCATAGCTGTGTTAGCATGGACCAAGATCACACTGGGGATTCTGAGTGGTAATGTGGGTTGGGCAGCAAAGATATCCAAAAACAGATAATCCCAAGCGTTTTGTTCAGTCTTGTCACTTCTTGTTACCAGGGTGCATTGAGACCTGGTGTTTTACTTTCTGTCTTTGGCCATGGAAGTATTTTATTCAGAAAAATTACTAGCTTCCTAAAATAGAACCAGGATGCATTACAGGGAGCAACTGGACCTTGGACTGGAACTCCAGGCATTGTTTGCTAGAGTTCTTGCTGGGACTATTTTGCCCGGCAATATAAAATAGCCTCACAGGGGAGAGAACTCACCATGACTGCAAAGTTAGCTATCAGTCCCACCTCCCTTTATCTTTTTTTATTCATTAAATTTCTAATTTGATGCCATTTTGAAACAGACCCCATGTCCAAAATGCAGGTACCACTGGAACTTGTTTAAATTGAATTTGTACATGCTGAGCTTTGCTCTTATTTCTTACGAAAGAAGTCCTTTGCATCCAATATTTACTTGTAGCTAGAATACATACAACTCATAAGAAGGTGTGCACAGCATAGCAAAAGAAATAAAAATATAAAAATTGGCAGTTGTCAGAGTTAACATCAAGCCAAATGCATGGAGTTGAAACTCTGTCAGTGACCCAAGACTGCGAGCAGCACTCATGTCGGGCAACACACATCCTCAATTTGTGCCTCAGAGCTGGTCTAGAACACTGACGTGAGCACCAGTAATTGCTGTGAGAATAATAACTCACACTGAGTTCTGCATTTAGTGCTTTGACTTTTCCTTGACAGCAACATGCAAGGAAATGGTTCATGCTCTTGGAATATTTATATTTTTCTTACATGCCTTTTTGAAACCACAGGTTTATTTTACTTAGGTAAAAGAATTGTTTCATAATTTTAGTGAATCAGTTTAAGCTACCTCACTGAAAACCTGAAGACTTGGATCAGTTACAGTATTTTAGAAGGCAGCTGTCAATCCTACATCTCTGAGCTGTCCATACCCTTTTCAGAATACCTGAGTTTGATCAGTCATTTGGCCTGTGCTTGTTCTCAGACACGTTGCTTCATCTGTGTGACTCATTTTGCTTGTGTGGGGGTGTTGAATATAACTTTTTTTCATAAAATGTAGAAGTATTACCTTAGGCAGCTTGAAAACCTAAAACTGCATTCATAGAGAAGACGACACATGCAATTCTCAGAGAGGCCAGTGAAGCAGGTATTGGCTAATGAAAATCCCAAATACAGAACTTGGATTTAGCTCAGGCTGCAGTGATTCATGGTTTAAGGTTTCTGGCTCAATCCATGGTGTTAGACATGGTGATAGACATCATGCTGCTTAATAATCCTACAACTAAGCTGGATTTTGCTTGGCAAAATACAAGGTGTTGCAGGTGATTTCATGTGCCCACATTCCTACTAAGTAAGTGGATAAAGTATAGGTTAAGCGCTTTTAAAGTTATATTTGAGAGGCTCAGGGTGTTGCAGATGAAATGCAATGCTAATAGTGAGCCTCAGCCTGTATTTTTTAACTCTGAAATGCAAGGAACTGGTTTTTTACACTGAATTGGAGAATTTGAAGGACCAGCAGGAAGTGATGGCTACAGGATACAAATGGGTGTGGGAAGCCATCAAATTTTATTGCTGTTCAGTAAAAATGATCACATTACTCCCAAGTGGTGGAGTTGCAAACTTAGAATAGGTTTTCCTCTTGCAAACAGCCATGAAAGTGTTATACCTGGTCTCACATGTGGCACGTTTTGCCCATATCTGGAACTTGAGGTACCTCATCTCCTTTTCTGATCAACTCCTGCTTTTTATTTTCATTTATTATGGGAACATTATTACTAGATGGGTATAATTAGCACAGCAAAAATTCAATTTATTTTAAGGTTTCTTTGATAAATATATGTGATGGCTCTTCTCATTTTGTATATTCCTTTTGTTAGAGAGATGAGATTGGATTTCAACTTATTAAGCAAAATATCACTGAATTTTATTTTTTTAAACTCTGTGATGTCATTTTTAGAATTACTTGTGTCTTCTTCAGAGCTTAAAAAGCCCATTGAATGACTTTTCCTGTGTACCCAACTGCATGTGTACTCTGTGTACCACATTTATAAGACTCCCTGTCCCCACAAAGGCTGTGTAATCAGGGATGTGCTAATCACCAGGTAATTTAGAATCATAGAAATTCAGCATTAACACAGCCTGACAAACCCAGCAAACAAGTCCACGCCAAGATTTTAGTACTTCTTCCTCCTGCTGAGCTCCATTTTTGCCAGAAATCTATCTTTCTTCAGCCTTCTTGGTGACCCAGGTCCCTTCCCCATGGAGAAAGCTTTGGAAAACCCAGTCTGTTATTCTCCAACACCAGTTTTCTTCTTAACTAATGGAATACATGAACTTGATTTTGGCTGTTGGAAAACTTTACTTAGTTTCATTTTGGTTTGGCTGAAACCTTCCTCTTTTCCAATTAATGAACATGAGGCTTGTCCTGGGATGTCTCCCTCCCATCTCAGTAGGGGAGAGATGTCTTGGGTCTTTTGTTAGTCACTGGTGTACGAGAGGGGAAAGCTACGTCCTGCAATTCTCTTTCCATTACAGACTTGAAGGGTGTGATTTGTTCCTTCTTTCTCTCTTGGAAACTAAAGTGTTCCTCTCTGCTGTTCATTGGGGAAAGTGTCTTACAGTGAATATTTTAGAGCTGTTTCAGTGCAAGTGTTCAAAGTTGGATAGACTCGAGCCTTTTGGGTTTCTTACCCATGCTCGACATCACTTTGGCAATAAGAAACTCTTCGGCCAGCCCGTGGGAGAGTCTGTAGAGAATTCATGCTGGAATGTTGTGCTCCTCTGCTCTCTGCTTTGTGATTCTTCCCGGCAAAATGCACATTAGGAAAAATGTATTCCAGTTTCTTTGTATCTAGCAGTTTTATTATTTCTTGTAAAATTAAAAAAAAAAAAAAGGTAAGAGTAAAAAAATATCATCTCTGCTTTTATTGAGAACACTGTATCTCTTATGTCCCAATTTCCTTAACCTGGCATGTGGCATTTTAACCAAAGCATCTCCATTTTAGGGAAAAGTTTTAAATTTAAAGAGATAAAATACAAAGGGGGAATAAAAAAATGTTCAGTGTATATTAACTGAAGAATCTTGAGGCTTGGGGTTAATAGAACACAGCTTAACAGAACTCTTTCAGTGAAGTTCATGATGCACAGATTTAAAGCTCCTTACATATTTAAAAGTTTTCTAACCTTATACTCCCAATCAGCAACTATTTTCAGAGGTTTATGCGTAAAATAGCTTTTTAATCAAGCCCAGGAAGTTAGACTTTGATTGTTTCAGGCAAGAGAAGGGAGAAATTTTAGCCATTGGTGGTCCATAGATAAAGGATTTTGCCAGTAGTCCCCTTCTATTGGTTTAAGTACAGATCCAAACTTTAGTCACACATGAGTTGTGGTCTCTAATAGGGACAGGTTTTAAGCTCAGAATTAACTTTTGATATTTATTTCTGAGTGCAAACGTTGTCAGAACATTGCAAAGCTGGACATGTTCTGTAAATTGGTGGTTGCACGTATTAATTTTACAGCCATACTATTTTGGGGAGCATTCAAAAGGTCTGAAAGCCTAGCAGCGATGCATCAGGATAATGCTGCTGTAGAGGTTTCAGAGAACACGAACATCATGCAAGAATGCTAATAAAGTAATTCTGTGTCCTTCTAATATTTTTTAATGATTTAATGTGACTTTGGGACTCCTTCAGTAGAACAAATTGTATCCATTTGGTGAGTTGAAAGACTTTATTCTCTTGGGGGGAAAAATAGATTTGCTGGCGCTGTTTTCACGATGATGGTTGTTGATAGTGGTGTGCCAAGTCAGGTTCTAGCATAATGATGATCACTGCCTGTCTCAAGTGAATTTTTCTCAGGCTGAACTTCCAGGGCAGTTAGCTACTTGGACTTGAGCATGAATTTTAATCCTCTCTGAACTCTAGTGGAAATCAACAGGAACTCTGCCTGACTGTGGATAATGTAAGAGCCTGAGCTGGTGCTTTGGTGTGCTCCAGACACCTTTGGAAGTCTAGCCATTTGCTGTTACAAACTGATCAGAAGTTTGGGAGCAGTGCTCCAAAACAGGCACCATGTTTTACCCAGGGGATTGTTCCATTTCCGTGGTGGGTGCTTAAATAAAGTCTCTTGATTTGTTAAGCATGAGGGATCCATAAAAATGAAAGTTATTACTGCAGCAGGAATTTTCCCACAGCAAAATCTAACCAGGACTGACTTTCATCCACAAAAATATTGCAAGTGAACCTCTTGTTTGCTCCTTACCTTTCTTGGCTTGTTTTATATAAGTCAGCGTGCTTGTTCTCTCTCCTTTATGAGGAGTCAGGCACAGAGCACAGGCATGTTGATCCTTGCATCCACAGAAGAATTATATGAGCTAAACACATGTTCTGCCATTGGCACATTGCTGTTCTCCTGCCAAAACCCTCCTCTATGCTTGGCTTCCGCAGCAATGAGCATGGGTGGAGGAAGGAAGGAACAGCTGGGAGGTGATTATGGTTTCCTGATGCCCTGCCCCACCCATGGCACAGGTTAGATCAGTTCTGAGCTGCAGGCAGCTGGTAGAAATCCCTGGGAGACTGTCCATTCATCTGCTGCTTTATCTCCACCCAGTACCTGGCACACATCCTCTGCAACAGGCGGCTGCTGCTGCTGGATGAATCGCTTTTCCTGATTCTGTACTCTCTCCTTCAGCTCTTTCTCTCTTTGGGATGCTGCTTGGAAGAAGAACAGACTCAATTCTGTTCTTTGGATTTCAGGACAAGTTTGATTTTAATAGGACTTGTGTGTATGGAGTTTTATCTGGAAGCCCAGGGGGCCTCTGCTGCTTTATTCTAGTTATTTGAAGGGTATATTTCTGGAACTATTTCCAGTTTAAAATTTGACGTCCAAGAAGAGCAGAAAACTATTCGCTGAGGAGGGAGAGAAAATGTGCTGGAGGAAGCAGAATGAAATTGTTAAAGAACACTGTCTTTCTCTGTCCTGTTGGAAAGTTCGTCTTTCCCAGGACAGGGGTTATCTTGGACATTGAATGATGGGTAAGGTTTGTGCCATTTAAAATATTATTTTTATTTTCTGTCAATAATACACACTGTCACAGTAGTGTCAGCCTGTTACAAGGCCAAATTCAGAATCAGTCTAGTGTAGCAGTCTGTAATGCCCCTTTGGCTGATAAATAAAGCATTTCAATACCAATGAAGTGGTGAGACCAGTGTCACTGACTAATGCTGAAACATTTTACAGCCTTGCACAAAGCAAGACGAATCGTGGATCAAAGGGTGACCAGTGCTAAATTCAGGCCCATAAATTGCAGTTATCTGATGTCCTGGTGAAGGGCGAGCCACAAACAGAGCTGTTGGCTGACACCCCTGGAAAGTAGTAGTAATAATAAACATCTGGAGGGTTTGACATACTCATGGTTGCCAGTAAATAATCCCTGGCTTCTAAGCAGTTCCTTTCAGAGAGGCAGTCTGAGATATGGAGAATCTAAGAAGTTATTGAGTAATGGAGTGATGGACAATACCCTGATAAATCAGGACCACTGGTGTGTAGGCATAAATAATGAACAGGATTGTAGGACAGAGTGGGAGAAAAAGACCCTCTCAGGTTGTAGGATTCAGTGATGGGGGTCAGCCATGGAGGGAGGGCAGGGAACAGAGAAGAACAAGCCAAGTGGCAGCTCATTTATCACAAGCACCCAGGAAAGCAGCCCTTCATTCCTCACAGGGATCAAGAGCAAAACCAACAGAGTGGGCTTGTGCAGCCAGAAGACGTGTTTGTAGTCCCTGAGGATTTGATCTAAATTTGATTGAGTTCAGTGTTAGTCTTCCAGTAGCTGCCAAGAGACTGCGATCTTGCCTGCAGAGTTGTCTGTTTACATCCCAACCTGCAAACATGAGTCCACATGCCCGAGGCAGCACTTCACACTTTCCTGTTTACTCCCATCCTCAGAGATTCCTTTTGATGAATGCCCCAATTATCTCCTTGCTGCAACTTCCATTTACTTGTCTGTGGCTGTCCTGTCTGTTGATGCATCAGGAACATACCAGTAGTACTGCTGTCATATATTTAGGGCATCTTGATCTAGTTTTCTCCTTTCTTTTCCCCCGATTTCATTCAACCAGGGCGTATGTGCAGATGAAATCGGTCTCGTACAGTCTCACCAGCATCCGTGTCTTGCGTTGCAGCCTCATACCCAAGGCATTCATAATGTAATGCAGGGTGGTGGGAAGCCTCTACAACCCCATGGTGCTGCTTCCCTTTGGGTAAACCCTGTTGACAGGCAAAGGTTACTGCTTGTAGAGGCAAGTTCCTTGCTCCAGTGCACATAGTGCTGTGGATACATCATCAGATTAGTCAAATGTCTGTGAAAAGGAGTCTGTCTCCAAGGTTCCAGTTGCTCCTTGCCTGCCTTTGATATTCCTGTGCTTGCACAAGAAGGTTTGACCATGCTGGCATTACGCAGGCCTCTCTCATAGAGAGCCCATTGTCTGTGTGCTTTTCCCAACAAAGAACTAAGGTGTAGGGCTTAAGTACAGGCATGGGTTGTGTTTCCCATTCAAATAAAAAAATCAAAATATATTTACTGCCTTTTAGCTGCAGTATCAATAACCTGATAGGCTGAAAGGAAAATAAACTCTCCAGTGTTTGGGGCTACAGGTGGGGCAATTTAAAGCTGGAGGAGCAGTGTTTACACAGTGCAGATCATTGCAGTCATAGGGGGCTTCCTGCACTGAATCCTAGAAGAATCCATGCCCAAGTATGCATAAAATGTTATGTAAGAATAAAATGGTTTGATGACACCAATGGCGTTTTCTGCACTCCCCAAAGAAGTGCCACTGAGAGATACCAAGGTGTCTTTGTTATTGCAAACAGCATTTCCATTCACACAATGTGCTGCCTGAGCTTGTTTGAGAGGAACATTTTTACTTATTTTCACACAGAATTTTGTTTGCTTTTAATTTAATTTAAAAAATTTTGACATCTACATTGTAATGTTTAATACTTCATGGTGTTGATAAAATGTAAAACTTACATCTCATTTGGTATTCTGTATCTATAGCATGATCTAATTCTAAGTAACATTATACGCATTTAGTTTTTAATGCTTTTAAGATAATTTTTTTGAGGAAAACCCTCATAGTCAAAGAAAGTTTTACTTCTTCCAAGTTGGAGCACAGAGCATGTTTTGGAACACTGGAATTTCCCATGGAGCAGAGATCCTGTTTTCCAAGCAAGTCTGGTATATGGGCTATGAAAACCCCTTCTGATTTGCCCAAAGAGGACTTGGCTTATGATCCCTTCTGAAGTTTATTCGAGGGCAAAAGATGGGGTGATTATTGTGAAGAAATTTCATTTTAGTTCATTCCCAGAAGACCAAAGTAAAAGCCAGTAAAGAGCTTGACGTTGTCTCACCCACCAGCTGTCATTTCTAACCCAGATGCTCCACATCCCCTGCCAGCTTCTTACTGGGGGATTGGGAGGAGGAAGGGAGGGCTTAAAAATAAAATAATTTTAAAAAGAAGACAAGGAAAGTTGAATATTTTTTGTACAAACTAGGGTTTGATGCAAAGTGGAACATAAATAATAACCCTTGGTATCCACGTGAGTCATGTATTCCCAAGCTCATGACAAGCTGTGTCCAGTTTTGTGTCTCAATAGAAGTGTATAGTGATAAATTCCTTCTAGATTTCAACCGTGTGGATCTTTCCATTTCACTGTTTTGAGGCATTTGTAATAGAGAAGTGGTTCCCATCACTTTGTTAACTAAGCACAGATCAATGTAGCTGTCCTTGTAGGGCTTGAGTAGTAAAATGCTCTCTCTACTTTATGGATGAACACCAAGAGACACAGAGATTTTTAAAGGCCTTATCCACAGCGTATAGACATTAGTGGGAATCTTTTAATTGATTTCCGTGGTTGTGGACCATCCCATTAGTATCTTGCCTGAGGGAACTGTCCTGGTGACTCTGTCAAACTGCTTATCCAGCCTTTGATATTGTTTTTTGTTTATTCTTTTGGTCCAGTACCAAAATACAAGAGTACTTATTTTCTACAATGCATATACAACTTTTTGTTAAACTCACAGCTTTTCTTTTATTGCATTTCCTACCAACAGGAACAAAGAGCAAAATGATAACTCAGGTTAACTCTCAAACTTTGTGGGTTTTAATACAGTCCTTAAGAAAAATGTTGAAATATTTAAAAAATTACTAATTTTATGATGGCAGACCCCAAAGCCATGGAGCTGTGAGAATATAACTCATGGTTAACTCTAAAATCAGTTGTGTTTTGTCTTTATCTTTTTCTACATATTATGATCTAAATACAGTAAACATCACAATGGTTTTGAAAAAAGCAAATCTTTGATCAAGGATTTTATATAACCATCACGGTGGAAGATAAATATTTGTTTTTCCCAGCACTGGAAATTCAAATCACTTGCTTTACAAAATGTTGTGCTGCCAGTACAGCTCACACTTGAGCCTTTAACAAGAAGTCTAAAATGTGGTTCCTTGCTGAGGGCTGGAGCAATCCTAATCTTTTCCTGTGTTGCTGAGCTTTGCTGTGCTCAGATTGTTGTCAGCTTTTATGTGAGTGTGGGGTGAGGTGCAGGGGAGCTGCCCACAAGGAATAACTGAACGCAAACACTCCAGGCTGAAAGCATTTCACCTGATGCAAAGGAGGTTTGACTAGAACTGATGGGGTAAAACTGAGCAAAAAGGCATATTTAGACTGCACATCAGAAAAAATTCCTGGTGGTGAAAGCTGTTAGCCTACGGAATGTTCTCCTAAGGGAAACAGGAGTAGAAGCGTGTGGAAGTTAAAACAAAACAGAAAAAAAGAGTTGATTGTAAAGATGTAACTATATTTGGGGTGATGAGGAATGATTGGTCTGACTGTTAAGTTCATTACTAAGCTTTTCCTTTCTCTGAGTCCCACGATTCTTTTTATATTCCTGAAGATGCCATAGAATTATAGCTTGGTTTGGGACAATAAAAAAAATTGATGGACTTGGGAAAAAAAGAGTTATTTCTCTCTTCCAGCACATACTGTATCTGTAATATTTGCCTAGGTAACTAACAACAACAAAAAAATCCCATATAACATTTTCCACATTGTTTCAATTGTTCATTTGTATTTATTCAAAAGAAAGAACAAATTTTTGCTACACTGTGGCTCTGTACCATACGAGTTTAATGTTATAGACTGACCAAAGAGAAAGATTGTGATACTTTGGCTTCATAGGAGGTGTGGCAGAACACCTTTAAAGTGCTGACCTCAGCATACATTTCCAAGCAGTGAGGTCAAGAGTGGGCTAAGATGAAACAATAGTGACTAAGCAGTGTTGTTGTTGCTCACCAGTTCTCTCACGTCCTAGGTGCTTGGAAAGTGGTTTATATGTGATTCTGACTGTGACTAATGGTCACTGTCTCTACAGGGCGCAAATAAAATGGCGCCTCTTTTGTGAAGTTACTTTGTGAATTCTTGGCAGAGACTATGAGGGAAATGCTTCCAGAGAAAAAAAGCCCCAAAGAAAAGAAATGCTAAAGATGTCTTCATTAACTATGTAGATTAGTGAGTTACCTTTTGAAAATGGAGAACGCCTTTTTTATTTCTCTTGCCATGGAAGTTAAGGACCAGTCATTCCAGCTGGAGTTATGAGACAGCTTTAGTGGGTGCATGTATTTATACAGTGTGCAGTTCAGTGAGCCTTGGAGTGAAGCATTAAGGGGGTTATGAGAAACAAAGATGTGTAAGAGCGACAATTGATTTATCTGTGTAACATTTCAGTGTCACATGAGAAGTCTTTCTCAAAAAACATGCACTGAGAATTTTGGAATTATCATTCCAAATTTCTTATAGGAAATATTTTATAAAAAGTAAACCCTGTTCTTTGGGAATGTCATATAATGAGCTTGTTCTGTACACCTCAACTTTTATTCCATTAACCTTGGACTTTCCATTAAGACTTTACAGACTTATTTTTCCCTTAGGTAGCACATTATCCTGTTGTCCTCCCAGGGAAATAGCAGAAGTTCCATAATTTCTATACCAGCGCTATAAAACCGAGTTTCTAATCTGAGAAGTAATGAAACTGCTAATGTTGTAAGTCGAGCACTGAGATTTTGAGGCATTGCATTAGGATGTTTTGTTCATCTCTGTTCTGCCACAACCACCTCACAGAGCTTTTCTGTCTCATGGAATTAAAAAAAAAAAAAAGAAAAAGAAAAAAACGGAGGAAATCTGTGGAAGCTGGGATTGTATTTGCTGAGGCATATGGGAACATACATTGACTATGCAAGAACTGAATGTCCTTGTGACTCTGTCCCTGGGGGAGCATGGTAAGAATCCTGGTAACATTGCAAATCAGGATTTATGGAACAAAATGCTGGATTTTGTTGTAGCCCTATTAAAAGAAATAACATTTTAATGATATGTGCTATTGGCGTAATCCTTCCAAAATGGACAATGATTTATATATTTCATGTGAGGACAGGATTCCTTAGGGGATGACTCATTGTTTTAGTCTGGAATAATTCCAGTGGGAACCTTTTTCAGGACTGGTTGATACATACCTTACATGGTCTTAGTTTGGGATTTTTTTTTTGTCTTCCATTTTGTCTGATAACATGTACTTGGCCAATTAAAATTAAACTGTTTTTCCCTTCCGAGTCAAATTCAGTTTGTATTTACCAAGACCTTATATGGAGACAGAGTGTGTGTGTTACATTTATGTATACATGTATTTATATATATATATTTATGTATGAGTATGTACATATACAGGGGAGAAAAAAGAACTGGATCTGTTGCAAAAGCAGAGTTTGTCTGTTAGTAAAGGGGTGAATTTTGCTTTAAACATATCTTTTCATGTCTTAGCTTGACCCAAAGACAACAATTGCCAGCACAACTGCTTCCATTTATAGAAATAATTCAGATTGTGGGACTACACTGATGCTGTGGCCTATGAATATTGAATTAACAGCCAGTGGAAGCAGTACAGACTCGTATCATCTGATCTGAGAACAGACTTCACTCAGACTCCTGGTCTTGGAGGTAGCTTTTGTCAGCTTTTTAAATTGATGTTGCCACTGTTACAGATCAGTGCAGTCAGGAAAGCTCTGTAGCATGGACAACAAAGTTGAACTGGGAAAGAGAGTTGCCCTATGGAGTCCTGTAAAGTGTTCCAATAAAGGGCCTACTGCCTCAAGGATTTAAAGTCACCTCCATTAGTTGCCTTTCTTCAGTCACTGAGGACCTCTCTTGGTCTCCATGACTTTTCATCAATGGTGAGAGAGTGTCCTTGTCATGCTACCAGTGGTCTCTGCACTGTTGCCTCCATCCCTATAGAGGCAGCATGGACTTAGAAAGGTCAGCATTTCATAAAAGATCCCTGACTTCTCTCTGACTATTGAGAACTTCTGTCCCTGAACCCTGTCTATGGATGAAAAGATTGGATAGACCTTGTTGATGAAACCTGAGGCACAGAAAGGATTGAGCATCTCAGCTTCATGTGTGTCTGGTGCTGTAAAGTTCACTCACCCCATTTGGCAGTAGACCCACTTTGTTTGTATTTTCTTTTTGGTCTTGAAGCAATTCTAGAAGCTCTTTAAGTTCTTAACACCCTTTTCCAGTTTGGACTCTAGCTGAGCTTTGGCTTTGCTTAGGCTCAGTTTGCACTTGGACTTTGCCTATGTGCCTGAGCAATGTCTGTAAGATTGATGGTTGGACTTGATGATCTTAAAGGTCTCTTCCAACCTTGATGATTCTGAGACTCTCTGATTATGAAAACAGTGACCGAGGAAAAGAAATTTCAAGAATTCATCCCAAAGGAAACATAGAAAACAGTGATTTCAATCAACCATAAACTATAAAAAGATTTCCAGTCTTGAGGATCAAAGTCTTGAGACAACAGGCTACAAGATTTCATGTTACGTGGTTCAAGTTCAGAAGGTTGCATCATCAGCGGGTCTGTATGAGAACCCCAGCCCTGCTTTGGTCATGAAACCAAGCCCCAAACCACTGACTAAACCTAATTTAGATCTGGATCTGGACACCCACTTCCTTTTCCTCATTTCCAACCAAAACAGGTTCCAGTTCTGGTTGCTTTGAGTTCTTTGTGAAATCTCTTGTTGATTATTGTTAACTTTTTCTCCCATCACTATCTATGATCTCATAAAAACCCCAAACAAACAAACAAATCAGCCTCCAAGACAATCCCCCCTCCTCTTCACAGGCCACATGTTTCTATTAACTGAAACCACTGTCGACAAATGAAAGTATGACAAAACAGTGGTGGTTTCCTACCCTTTGTTTTTATAGTTATTAATTATATTTGATTTTGGTCCTTAAATGAGATGTAAATATTTCATATATCAGGTGAATTTGTTGTTTTTGTAATTTTATTTTATTGGGTAAATGACAGAGTATGTTTAAGTGGGCATAGATTCTACCCAAATATTTTATGTGGTTGTGCTAGCAGTCTGTTACAGATGTGCTTATTAAATCTGGCACACAGATAAGGATTAAAAAGTCATTCCTTCCTCCAAGTATTGTGACTTAAAAGGCAAATCTTGGAAAAACTAACACACATCAAAAATAAGGCTTTTGGACATAAAGCCTAATGACTTAGATTAAACCAGTAGAAGAACTGGACAGCCAGTATAGAATTAGGTTTATTAGTCTTGTTTAGATTTTTTTTTTTCTTTTGATGGTATATCCTTTATGGACATTTCAGATACTTTTACAGTATATTGAGAAAATGTATTGACAGCCAAGTCCAGCTGGGATTCTAGCTCTGATCCTATTGCTGTCAAACACCTTTTTTTTTCAGGAATTTCTACCTTTCTCAAATGAGCACCTCTTACAAACTTCTTCACGAGTAAGGATTTAATTTTAGAGTTCAACCTAGGCTGTAATATGTGTTCATCTAGAACAAGTCTTCATGTTGACCAGTTTATCACCTGAACCTTTAAGGATAAAAAGAAAAAAGGTTAATTATTCCACCTTTAGAGCCAAGATAATTGTGAAGTATATGCGCTTTTTTTTCTTTTGTATTATATGTTCATACAAATGAATTGAATAATTGGCAACTGAAAAATTCTGTCTTCTTTTAACTTAATATGGTTTATTTAAAAAGCATTTATAGGTCAAATGGATTATTCCAAAGGCTTTTTATTCCTTTATTTTGGTGATCCTCTTGTAAATAGTAAAATGGATGCTCGGATCATCCCCCAAGACTGGTATCCCTGGAGTATCCAAAAGATGCTTCTATTTGAACAGATTTGCTTAAGAATTAGTATCATGTATGTACATTGGTGAAGAACAAGAGTCTATTCTGAACTGCAGGTTGATAAGTAAGATATATAATGTAACACATTAGAAGAAAACGTGCGCAGAGCCAAAGTGTCAGTGCGGGTTTAAAGGGGTTAAGTAGATCTAGGCCTTCCTGAAACAGGTGCAGGAAGCTGGCAACGTCTTCTTTTATTCACTATGCTGAAGGTTGGCTGAAGACAACAGTAAAGCATTAGTATAAGGACAGGAAATAATGATTGGAAGTGGAGGGGGAGATCTGAAAGTCTTGGTGGTTTTAGTGGGCTGCAGCTTAACCACCTCCCTTTACTTCCTATCACACCATTTAACCTTCACACAACAGTGTTAGCATGAAATTTAGAATTTTCATTTTGGGGATGGAGGAAGCAGCTGTTCTTTTGGGCTCTGTTCTGATTTGTTTTGAGTGAGCAATCCTTTAGCTTGGTGGGATTTGGTGACCAAAACCAGAGCACATCCAGGACTGCAACTGTCTGCTGCTCTCATGGAGGCACTGAGCATGAGAAGCCCATGATTTGTTTTACACGACAAATTCATCAGCACTATAAAGCACTTCTTTTTTTTTTTTTTAAATCATGATTTTTAGAGAGTCAGACAGTGTTTACATACACAATACTAGCCTGTATGCAGACAGAGGCTGGAATTGTGCCAAATGCCTACAAATTCAGCCCCCCATCCTCAGCTGGTACGTATCACTGTAGCTCCATTGACTTCAATGAACTGGCGCCAGTTTACATTAACTGAGGAGCTGTTGCATTATGTGGAACAATTTCTTTTCCCCCTTCCTTTTCTTCCTCTCCTTTTTTTTTTTTTTTTGATGAAAACCATGGAAATGTCATTCTTGTGAGCTCACAGGAGTCCTTATTTGGGAGATCTTCCTCTTCTTGTTTGATTTTCTCTTTATGTTATTCCTATTTCTAACCAATATAACATATAGTCGCACTAGTTTTCGGAAGGTAGCATGTTGAGTGTGCCTTCTGCTTCTTGACCTAGTCCTGCGGGATTCTCATAGAATTTTGTAGGTTAAAATCTCAGAGCTGTAGGGCAATAATTCCTTACCCTGTGTTTAAAATATGCGTTATATCATTGAAGTGGTATCCCTTTCACATTTATGACACATAAGCATATCCCACAGAAGAGTAATCAGCTAAATATTTTTGGTCATTTCCCAGGGGCTCGTGGAAGCAGTGGCTGAGGGGAGGCTGCTGATCAAAACCAACTAAAAAAAGATTCTTTTCCTAAATTTAAACTCTTTCAAGGCAATATATAACAAAATAAAAGCTGGTTCAGGCAATGATGCTTTTGGCTAAAATGGGTAATGAGGTCTGAAATCGGCATTGTCACAGAGTACTTGGGCCCAGATAGGTCCATTTAGATGAGTACCTTCCACACCTAACCTTTAATTTAGGTACAAGTCCAACCTGGGAAAATATTTCCTTTACATAAACATATGATTGAGTCCATTCAATGCCCAGTGCATCTCACAGAAGTGAGAATCCTTTCATTTCCTGAGGTGATGGAAGTGTTCTAATCTAGTAAATGGTGTCTAATTTCTTAAGAGATGCCTCATATTATTTATTAATTTATTTTTTTAAACTTTCTTGAATTCTAGGGATCCCTTTTCAATAGGTTTTTCTTCCTTAGTAAGACAGATACTTTGGATACCTTCTCTGCTCTATGTAAAAATTCAGCTCCATCTTCATCTTTGCCATAATTGTTTTGGACATTTTCCAATTTTAAATGAACTTATAGTAAGCAGTGAGTGTTTGAAGATGGACTTCATGTCTAATGTTGCATGAGTGTCTGACTTTTTCTTCCTAATCTTTTGTTAAACTCTCCTACCTACCCTGTATTTTCTCATGCAGTCATCTTGAGTCACATACCCACAGTCTGGCCAGATGTTGGGAAGAGCTCTGCTTCTCTTCTGGCATTTTAATAAGTAGCCAGATTTTGTTAAGTGCCCTCTGTGTGTCTGAAATGAGAGTTTCTGGGTAATATAGACTCTCTAAAATTAATGTTGCTTGCCTAAATTGGAGGAGAATTCCTTTGAAAAGCAAGCTGAGATTAGGAGTTTCTCAATTACTCAAAATCTATGTCATATAATTTCACTGCTATAACTTGTTCACTCAAAGTGTCAGTGGCCTTCTCACAAGTGTCATATTTTCCTTAAAACTGGAGTACATGGAAGAAATTCCTAGATATAGGGAGGCGTGGAAAAAAAGTAACTGTTGACAACACAACAATTCATTAATTTCCTAACATCACAGGTCACACACTGTATTTAAAGTCAAACAATAAGGCCATTGTTCCTACGGGAAAACAAGCACAGTTTATGGAAAGGTTAAAAGACTGGAGAGGTTAAAGGCTGGTTTGTTTTTGGCAAGTCATGGTTTGCTCCTCTCAGGTGAAATGTAGGAGTTTCATGCTCTGGCAATTTGCTGAGCTTTTTGCTGGAGTGCCTGATGTGTTGTGACTCTGTTCTTCCCAAGGGCCAATCTCTCCTTACTGTTCCCTTGTGCTACATCAGGCTCCACTGTTTCCAGTTGTGTTGTAAACTTTGCAGGGAAAGGGCTGCCTCCTTCCTGTGTGTTTATGTGGTATCTCATTCAATGCCAGCCAGATTTCATCCAAAAGCCTTCTTTTCCTTCATGACATTTTAATAGGTACAAGGGGGTCTTTCAGTGTTATAAGAGAGCATGAGGATCAAAATCCTTGGAATTTCAGTGAAATTGGCTGCCTAACTGCCCTTCAGAGCCCCTTCTCGGTTCTTTCAGCTGCCAGATAGCTTGGGATGAGAATTTACATTATCACTCTCTAAAGCCTGTTTCTTTAAGGGACTTTGCATTAGGACGTTTGGTTTTTCAACCACTTGGATTTATCAGCATCTGAGAGGAATTATAAGGATCACTCCACATCAGGAATTACTTGTGTCATGACTGACAAAGTGATACTAAAAGCTGCAGCAGTTCTCCTCTATCAGCTCCTATCTCCTCTATCCGCTGTATTTGTCAAATTCAGCTGCTTTTCTCTCCAGAACATGCTGCAAATTATATTTTATAGCTAGCCTAAAAAATTGCCCTTGTTCACTAAAAACTAGTTTTGTTCTAGATTGAAATTCCAGACAAGAGTTTGGTACACTTAATTAACAGTGAGAGATAAAAATATGTATTATTTAGTCAGAGATGTGGTTGGGGAGAAGAGATCGAATGCAAGTGATATTGCAATTTAATCTTTTAAATTGTATAGATGAAAGAAACAGAGACAACTGTAAGCTACTGACTTGAAAACTTAGTGCTGATGTTGTTTATACAGTTGTGTAAATGCTAAAATTCTGTCATTAAGTTTGCAAAAACAAGTGCTTAAATTTTGGCACCATGAAGCAGACTTTTCCAAGACATTTAGGAGTCTAATTGTGCAGACACATGGTTTTCTGTTGTTGCTCAGCCTGGGTATTAGTGGCTCTGCCTTTTTCCTCCAGTGAGATCTGAGAGTTCTCAGCATTTCCAGGTAGTAGTCTGCATTCCTCTAGGTACTCCATCAGGTGTGCAAAAACTCAGGAGGCTTTCCAGACTCGGCTTAGCACCTCGATGTACCCAGTGTGCAATGTACTTGTACACAACACATTAGAAAAATAAGGTAACACACTGTTGGATATAACCTGGTTTAGGCTTGCACTCTCCCGTCATACGGGGGCCTAGTACAGTGACTCCTCTCTCCCCCAGCTGTATTTCCCACATCACACTGTTGTGTCCCACAACAGGTAAAAATAGAGATCCAGGGCTGTGTCGGCCAGTCTCGCTGTGAGAGTATAATGTGAAATTTCAGTATAATCCCACTGTAGTCTTCTGTTTACACAGCCATACTGTCCTGGGACAGAGAGTCGCATGGATTGCAAGCATTCTTGCAGTGAGGAATCTGGGTCTGACAGGAATAGCCGATTCCCAAAGCTCAGCTCTGTTTAGAAAACAGGCTCTATTATCCGAGATTATGGTGGAGAGCAAACACTCCTCCAGTTTACCATAGCTTTACCATCAAAAGGACCTTTCTTTTAGGGGTCTGAGTAGCCAAACAGAGTGTATTTTCCCAGG
This sequence comes from Pitta sordida, assembly GCA_013390025.1. Lineage (NCBI taxonomy): Eukaryota > Metazoa > Chordata > Aves > Passeriformes > Pittidae > Pitta > Pitta sordida. The sequence continues at coordinate 1,138,283 of WEKX01014300.1, forward strand.
AATGAGCATTTGGTTCAAAGATGGTGGGCAGGATTTCATTAACAGTGTAACACCGTTCAAGCTAGGTCTATTCCAAATCCCCACCGACCAGGAGACATTGCAGCATGTGGCACAGATGCCTCACCGGACCACAGGAGCACAGGGGAGTGCTGGCTGAGTACATTTATGGGTCCATCCTGTCTAATAATTCCTGCTGAGACACGTTTTTGGCGTATGAACTTCCAGCGTTGCTTTGACACTGGGCAGCATCTCCCCACTGTGTGCCAAACCCACACATAGAGGTACACTCAGAGCCGTTTGCCAGCACAGTGCTTTGGGGGACATGATACCACACAAATGACTGGAAAACCATTGACTTTAAAAAATATCTTTTACTGTCAAACGTCCTTTTCCCAAACAACCCCCTTCTGTGATTTCCCTAGTGGAGCACAGTGTGTTTGGTGTGTGAGGGGGTACTGCTTTGTATCAGCACTGCTTTGTATCATTGGGAGTATTGCCCTTTAGCCATATTTCTGCTGGGGAGTGATTACTTTGTTAGAACCACAGCTCCATGAAAATATGGTTCCTCTTAGCAGATGCTCAACCTCTACGTAGCAATTAGCAATTGCTGTCTGATGTTTATTTTGCAGTGGTTACTGAGAGCTGTTGAGTCACTGACATCTTTGTTGAGAGTCCCGATGTTTTGGTTTTTTTATAGTGCCATTTGATGAAGCCAAAATCTGATTCTCAATGTCTATTGTTTTTCACGAGCTTTTAGTGAACTCTCCTAAAAAAAGGCAGCTTTAACTCATTAGGGGCCAGTTAGCAAGGCCAGAGAGAAACACCAGAGGGGTGTGTGAATTCTGAGTGTTGTCTTCAGACATGCAGAGGTCAAGAGACTGACACAGCATACGCAGATAGCAGGCCTTAAATATATGCAACAAGCATAAATTACCCTTGCTTAACTCTCTGTTTATTTTCTAAAATGACCAAATGAATTAAGAGCTATATCTCATTGTTTAAATACAATGTTATACCAAAATCCTTTGAAAAATTAGTTTGGGTTCCTAATTAATTTACCTGTTGCTGGACACATTAGCCAATGTGCCTAAGGGAAGAAGAATACTTCTAGGGCTGAGTCAAGCAATCTGGATATAATTCTGAACTGTCACAGTGACTCTGTGTTGCCTTGAGTAAGTCATGCAGAGTTTGGTTGAGAAAAAGATGTGAACTTCTGACTGGTGCCCACATTTTTGGTATTAGATGTTTGAAAATGCCTGTTTATTTTTATATATATGCATTTTTAAAAATATTTTTAGATATTTTTATTTTTTCAAGCCTGAAAGTGCCTCTCTTTCTGCTGATGATTTTCCCAAGTGAATTATCTGGGTATGTGGTCATGGGCAGCACTGCTTGACTTCGTTACCAGCAACTGAAGAACTCATGACTCAGCTCCCGTTGTAGGAACCAGGGCCCAGCTTCCCTGTGCATTCCCTGCAGGGAGAGGGGCTCCCCTCAAAGGCAGGAGGGAGATAGATGTTCAGATTCAAAGCTCAATTTGCTGATGCCTCTAAACATTTCTAATGGAAATAAATAGTAGGAAGTAACCACTGTAGTGGGTATGAGATGGTTACTCATATGGTTCTTTCCATTTCCTCCCCTGGAGCCCCAAATGTGCATTCCTGTGTCAAGAGCTACTGTTGATGCAGCACCACAATACCACAGATTTTAAAAAAGAAGGAAAAAGAATCAATTAGATGCCATTATAATTAAAGTCTACTGACTGCAAGTTTGTTCTGGCTGATTGGACAAGCTGAATGAGAAATTTCTTGATCATGAAATTTTGTATCATACCACTACATGTACAATCCTTTGTTTACACAGAAACCTCCATATTATGCTCTGTTTATTTTAAAAATCAAGTTCTATTTTTGCAATATAATGACATGCCAGTAAAACCAAAAGGAGCATTGGCATATTCATTCATTCACTCACAGCCTCCCTTTGTTACTATCTTTCCCCCTGGAAAATAAAATAGAAATTCATGCCTTCTAATAGGTTCATTTGTAAACTCAGCGGATGTGGGCAAATGAGGGGCAAGTGAGGCAGATGCATGATCAGGATTCCTGACTTGTGAAAGCAGTTTTTTGGCAGTGGCAATCAAGACTTAGGTTTGTTTTGCTTTGGCTGGTCTCTAATAAGGCCCTGATTTCCTCCTTTTTCTGGCTGCTGCTGAATTGCTGATGAGTCTTTAAGGGCATCTCGGGGTCATTTGGCCAAGGGTTTGTGGGAGTTTGGGTTGTTCATACAGCCCCAAAGGACTGCTTTCATTGATTTTTACCTGATTCCCTTAAACAGGCATGCTGGTCTGCCAGATGCTGTTTTCCAGTAACTCTCGGATACTCCTGGAGACTTGCAAATGAAACCTACTGTGAGATTTCCCCACCGTGGTTTTGTTTTTCTTGTGTTCCAGTCAAGATGTGTTTGTTGTCTTTCTCCAACAGGCACCAGGCTGAGCTGGGATCTGTGGGATCGATGTTTGAGTCACTGGGTGAAACTGTATCACAGTGCTCATCCACAGCGATACCATTCGGATTCCTTTGGTGCCACGTGTGAGAGGGCTGAGTGATGTTATTTTTAGGAATTGCTGGAGACTAGATGCTAAGAATGTAAGGTCAGCGCTTCAGAAAACCTCCAGAAGGGACCCTCTCAAGGACAGGCAAGACTGGGTCAGCCTGTGCTTTAAGGATTATCCTGAAAAAGCTAATGCTCAACAGAACTCTATTTGTGTAGTGTCGGTTGCTTTAAAAAAGAGAAAGAAAAAAGGCAGAATTTCTCTGTTGGATTGAAGAGATTGTGTGCTTGCCCAGCTCCAGGTAGTGTGGGCACTTGCCTTGTGAAACACCCCCATGTTTCAGAGGCTGGCACAATATGATTGCTGTATTCCGCAGCCCAGGCTTCTCGGAGTTGCAAAGGATCATCCATTAAAGAGTAACAAGAGATCATGAGAAAGTTTGTGGGTGTTTACAGGAATTTGCAAATTTCCCATTCATTTTCTATGAGATACTTACAAGGGCTGGCATTTCCTGACCAAAAAAAAAAAGGAGGAGGGAGCTGGGAGGGAAAAAGAGCACTTGTCATGCTGCTAATCACATGTTCAGAGTTGCAGGACGTACAGAAAGACACTGAATAGGTCTGTATGGATGATGGGACAGATAATCATACCTCTGCACATAAGCCAGCCTGAGAACTGTGAGAGCTCCTGGCATACTGATGGATAGGATTGCTGTGGGTGACAGCTCCAGCTCTGACTTTTCCTACATTAGGTGATCTGCGGCATTGGCTCCTTCTGCACTTCACTAGTCCTGGATGTCGAGATTTCATTCACAGTTCCCAAGTTCAAACCTCAGCATACTACACACCCACAGATTCCCACAGCTTTGTCCTACAAAATGTCCTCTGCCAGAGAAAGTTCCCAATCCTTGTGTTTTTTGTTTGTTTTTTTTTGTCCTTGCGGTGACCAGCTTTGGTTTTGAACAGAATATGGAACATAGCGCATTTTCCCAGCTATGGCCCAGTCTCTCAGGTGCTAAACCTGAAGTAAGCAAGTACATACTTGTTTACATACAAGATCCCACCCCCTTGATTCTCAGTTGCAGAGGGACATTTACTGCAATTACACCTCTGAATTTTGCTGCATATGTTTTGACCCTTTTTGCCTGATTACTTCAGTTATTCTTGTGAAAATGAGCACAGGGAGATTTTGCTTCTGTCTGTTGAAGGAGTTTCTTCACATAAATAACAGAATTAGTCCAAGCAAAAAAATTCAACAACACCTATTCTCTCTTCTTCACTCCCTTAACTTCTTGTTTAGGTTTAACTTTCCTAAACAGAGCAGAACATGTGTTTAGCGATCAGTAACAAACTGCAGATCGTTATTACCTTGTAATGTGGTAACAATCAATTGATTATAGCTCGCTAAGGCTCCTTGGTAAGAGAAATATGAACACAGGAAGGCCACATTGCTCTAAAGAGCTGGAAACCGTAGTAAATGGGGTAGAAAAAGGATGGTGTGGGAAGGGAAACAAAGTCATGGAGCCGTGGCCAGTGCTGCAGAAGAATTGACAGTAGACACCTAAGTCTTGTTTGTGAAACTCTGCTCCTCTGTCTCTCTTTCATGTGACTTCTTTGCTCATGTGTTCAGTCAGTGAATCTTGTTCTCTGCGAAACATAACCTTGTGCTCAGTTTAAGTACATACACAGTCCCACTGGGGCTGAGCAGACTTCTGTGGCTGCAGTTAAGAACCATATGTGTGTGCTTTCTTGGGCTGGGGTTTGTAAGACATATTACAGCAGCAATTAGATTTACTCAAAATCCTAATCAGAAGGAATACTTAGATAGTTTATCCACAGCAAATAACTCAGCAAGTCTGTCACCAGTGCACTTCTGGTCTGTGCAGATATTGCCCACAGTAATTCATCTCTATAGAAAGAGCCCATCAGTAAAGGCCACCCATTCTTTCCCAGTGAAGACCACCAATCCTTCAGTTGTCATGACTTCTCTGAGCCCATTGTTCCTTACTTCCTTTCTCATATAATAATTCTGACTTCCGTGACCTTTCTGTCTGCTCCTCCAACATAGATTTTAGAGCACCTACCACAGAAACAAAACTGAATCCCAATGATTATTGGTCTTCATTCCTTTCACCCTACATGGAGTTGTATTTTCCTTTCACTCCATTTCCGTTTAGACTTTCTTTTCCAATTCCTTTAAACTCCCTGTCTCGGCTGCCTGGTTTGCAAAGGCCTCTTGTGCTCTTACTGTGTTTTTCTCACACCCCTCTGAAAGCCACAAGGTCAAAACAATGCTTCTAATCTCATTTGAAATCCCCTGTGTACTTTGTTTAGTTATGTTTTTGTGCCAGTTTTCTTGACAGATTTTTGCTTTTAAATGGGGGATGCAGTTTCTTCTCAGGGGTTGGAACTCTGGTTGCATAGAAATCAATATAAAGATTCTGCTGCCTTCAGTCAGACCAGGATTATATCGAGAGTCCTAAAAGAAGAAATATTATTACCTTTTGTTCCTACATCTCTAGAGTTTTAGTAGACTATAGAAGTTTAAGAAATATGAAAAACATTCTAGGTAAGGGTACAGATAAAAGCAAGATATCTTTTAGACTGTTTCAGAAGGATGGGTTTGCATTTTTTCCAGATGTATTGAATGGCAGTAATTTTTTTCTTAGCTTTATATAGTACGTTTGTTTTTTCTGCTATTTTGCCATCCCTATTTACACTGACTGTGTTCCAAACCCCTCTGCATTTAGTGGAATCATCCCACTGAACTCAGTGAACTTGTCTCAGTATTTCCCTACTTCACCTGAAGTCAGAGGGAAATTAGAAAGGCTACCTGTTGCATAAGGCAGCTGATTGCAGGAAATATGAGCCTTCCTTTATTCCATGTTGTTTGCCTCATTTGAGGGAATGCTTGCTTCATAAGGATGTAAAAGGGCTCTCCTTGCTTATGCTTCGGTATCTGTATGAGCCCTCAATCTCAAAAATCTTAATTTTTGCATTGATGTCAGACATTAAATACATATTTTTCTGCTTCTTGTAGAATAGCTGAAGGTGATAAAAGCCCAAGTATATAAAATTACATATACTACATATATTTTTTTTTTTTTACTGTTTTGGGCTTCAGTCTCCATTTGCTGCATTTTTAACCTTTTTTTGTCTAATAATTCTATCTAGAATATGTATATTATAGTCAAGTTTACAGCATCATTTGAACTGTGCAGAAGAAATGTGAGAGATATTCTGAGTGCAGGCAGAGGTAGGAAACAGCAGTGGAAACAATCTATTTTTTATATACTTTTTAATAATTCTTATTTTGGACACTTGGCAAAAATTGTACAGTGGAAAAATAAACACCATCATTGTGAGCTCGCTCTATAAACTTTGGCAGGAACAGGTGAGAAATTAAAAATTAAAAAAAAAAAAGGCCGCTATTTGACAGGATCATTCTTTTGTAACAGGAAACTCATTTATAACTAGAGCTGTGTATGAGACACAAGGCACTCCAAGTTGAATTTGTTGCACTAACTATGCCCTGGGGGGTTGCTCACCAGTTAGGAGGATTAGGAGAAGAAACAATAAAGCATTTTTATTAGCCTTGAAGTCGGACCAGTGGGAATTTTTCAGAGAAAGGCCTACCCTCCTTCTGTCTCGTAAACTACCTTCCTCCAAACTATTTGATAACCAGGAAAACTCAAACAATCCAAAGAAGAGGAGGGAGAAAACTCTACCATTTTTAATTACACAGATGATTTGGAGCTGTCAAAATGTGGCAGCTCTATAAGATTCTGTGGCATTTCTGTCAACCTCTGGATTTAAGTGGTTGTGGATGTCTTGTCTCTGTGCCAGGAAACCACATTGCCCTTTGGTCCTGAGCTGGATTTTTGCAATGAATTACCATGGAATAGTTTGAGTTGGAATGGACCATAAAGACCATCTCATTTCAACCCCTCTGCCGTGGGCAGGGACACCTCCCATTAGAACAGGTCGCTCGAAGTCCAAACCAACCTGGCCTTGGACACTTTCAGGGATGGGGAAGTGTTCCACTTCCATCCAAGGCTCCCTGGCCATCCTGTGCCATTTCCTCACCATCCTCACAGTAAAGAATTTCTTCCTTAAATCTAATCTAACCCTGCCCTCTGCCAGTTTAAAGCCATTCCCTCTTGTCCTGCCCCCTCATCATCATGAATATTGTAATCAAAGGTCTTGGACAAAACAAAGGTCTCAGTCAAAACAAAGGGGCTGTGTAAATCAAAAATCTCAGGCAAAACAAAGTGACCATGCGAACATACGCTGGGACACAGGGATTTCAGTTGAATAAATGCTTTGGGTTATTTGTTACATCTGATATTCTCAGTGGCAGTGGTAGATCTACCAGGTTAAATAGTTTGTTCTGTTCCTCTTTCTCTCTGGGTACTCTGTAGCAGTAGCAGGAGACATCTCAGGTAAGGGATGATAGCCCTTATCTGAGTTTGCTGCCCTTTGGTTCAAGCCCTGAGTATTTTGATTTGACAGAAATAAAGACCAGGGATCTCAAACAGTGGTAGTTGGCCGCTAGATAACAGTACTTCTAGAAACCAGGTCTCTGAGTCAGGGTTTTTCTCTTATGTCTTACTCTGACCTCCTGTAAATGACAAAAGCCCAAACTCTTTATTTCAATGGGAAGTAGATACATAAATACCTTTGAAGAGTTGATTTAATACTGTATCTAATGTCCGCTGGAGTTAATAGCATGCTCTGAATTGATTCTGGTGAGCATGGACTCGGATCTTTTTATACCAATGCTGAAGCTTTAGGCACTGCAGAAATGTGATTCTAAACCGGGATTCTTAAGGTCACATGAGTTTTAGTGTTGTCTTTCAGTGAAGGTGAAGCAAATTTTACAAAAACTATTCAAGAGTTTCTCAGATGCTTAAAAGTAACACCAATATAAAACAAAACTTCTTGCAAATGATGACTTGAATTTTGAGTGATTTTTTTTTTCTGATTCAGAACCATGAAAATTAGCTCTGTATAATTTCTTAACCTTTCTTTTTAAAAATGACCATCAGGATTTCAAAGGAATAAAGTTATTCTGACACCATGTTACCACTCTCACTAGTGCCATTGCACACTTAAAATAAACCCTGCCAGAGGGTAGGAAGGCCCTCCAGAGGGACCTTGACAGACTGGAGAGATGGGCAGGCTCCAACAGTATGAGGTTTAACAAAACTAAGTGCCGGGTTCTTCACTTCGGCCATAACAACCCCATGCACCGCTACCGGCTGGGGGAGGAGTGGCTCGAGACTAGTGAAGTGGAGAGAGACTTAGGTGTACTGATTGATAGGAAACTCAATATGAGCNGGTATTAGATGGTGAGTTGGACTAGATGATCCTTGTGGGTCCCTTCCAACTCATAATTTTCTGTGATTCTGTGATTCTGTGAAACTAAAATTATTTCTCACTGAATATGCTGGTTAAAAAAATTGAAATACCATAATTGATGAACTGGTGACAGGTTGGGCCAATTTTTTTTTCTTCTTATAATTACCAGTTATTGACTTCTTTATTGTCAAGGTCACAAGAAAGCTATGGAAAATTTTACCCCAAATGCTGAGTTTACTGGCATTTTGTGCTATTTCTTGAAGAAAAAGTGTAAAAATACTTTAAGAACTTTCAGAGTCTCTACCCTCAAGTCTCTTTACAAGAAACTATTTCTGTGATTAGATGCTGGACCAAGCTGCTCTGCGATTTTTCCACTGTTATTAACTGTAAATAACTTGCAGCCTTGTATTAACCCTTTCAGCTCATGACAAGCAAAACTGTTTTGTATCTGCTGGGTGTAATGAGAGAAACAGATGAACTGGGAATTTGAAGCTGGGTCTCAAGCAGAGCTCTTTTTTGTTGGAATTATATTTATGAACTCCTCTGTAACATTCTCTTTCCTGACCCCCTTTAGAGAGCAGAAATATTTTTATCGGGTAGGACCTTTTGGGAAATACATCCCTGGTCATGCTGGAGTTTGATCTTGTGCCCGCTGAAATAAATGACAACATTCTTGTTAGCCTTTGGGAAATGTGTGCTCTGCAGACATTGACCTGAAAAGACATGAGTATCTCTCTGATAGGTCTAAGCTGTAGCTCTAGATTCATTTCCTTAATCTGTGTGGTTGTCCAAAGGCAGCAAGACCTCAGATATGACTGAGGTCTGTAAATGCTAAAAAAAATACTTGTAGGAATAAAAATATTGTTGAGTTAAGGGAGGAAGGCAGCTCTTTCTGAGCAACTCTTAAGAGGGAAGTTCTCTAGCCTTGTGCTTTCCCTTCTGGAATGTCCACGTAATGCCAAGATCAAGTCCTGGTCTTGACTCCTCAATCCTCTGCCATGGCTTACTTCCAGAGTGGAATCTGGGTGAGAATTTTTAGATGCCTTCATGGACACTAAAGACAGTGGAAATACAGAGCAAAAGTATATTCTGCAAAGTGTGTGATGATTTGGTATCTAAAGATTCCAAGATTAAAGATGCTGAGGTTACTTAGTGCAAGGAATCCTGTGTACCTGTCAGGCTGCAGTTGACCTGAGCTGATCTGTTTTAAACGCTCCGGTCACACATAAGAGCCTGGAGAGTGACCCTATAATGGATTTAGGAGGTGCAGAGCTTCCCTTTGCAGGGCAGATTTTCATCTGTTTACTTTATCCACAACAGCATAAGCATCGCTTCTGTGAAACTTAGAGATTTCTTTTCACAGTAAGAGCTCTTATGAGAGAAATATATTATGAAGTGAATTAGTTTTAAAGCAATCTTGTGCCACATATTATGAACGGGGAAACTTTTATACCTATTCTCACTTTGCTACAAAAGAGAGGAAAAAGTGGTTGCTATGACCATTTAAAAATTCTTGCACTAAAAAGTTCTCAGGCATTGTTGCTTTTTTCTATATTTTTTTTAAGTGGGAACTATGCCACAGAAGCAATGGCCTATAAAATTCATTAGGTGTTTAAAATATGTTTGAGCTTCTTGGTCAGACAGAATTAAAAACTGGCAGAAGGTCAAACAGAAACCTTTTGACAGAGCTGAAAAGTGGTTCCAGGTTCTCTGTGGTCCTTGGAAAAGGATTCTGGTGTTTTACTTTTCTTCTGGGTATTGGACAAAGTTCTCTAGTTCACATCCACCACTGGAATATTACCACTGGGTTGAATGAAGGTTCGGTTATGTATCAAAAGGATGAGTAGCTGTGTTATCACAAAATCATCTGAACTGTACCCATCTACCTTGGCCAGAAAGATGGTCCTTAGGGTTTTCCATAGGATTTTTAATTCTTGTTCAGGTCATGAGCATAAATAGTGGGATTTCTTCTGGTTTCTGTTGTAAACAAGCTGGAAGTTTTTTTCTTTCTGAAGCTACATCTGTCAGCTTTTTATCTCCACCACGAGGAGAGAATCAAGGCCTCTTGAGGTTGTTTTCTATGCCTCTCCTATTTATTCTCCTCCCATGGTGTCCCAACACTATAAAATAATCCTGACATCCAAAATAACTAGTCTTCATTGAAAATTGTGACCAAAAAGAAATATTACTAAGTCAGTATTTTTACTGTTTGATTTTTTCAGGACTCTGCTTCATGGGCTTCAAATCAGTACCCAGGAAACTACTATGGTTGCAGCTGCAATAGCCTGATGGATAAATCTGCTATCCCATCCTCTTTGCTTAATCTGGGAGTCTCAAGCACGTCCACATCTCAGGAAAGGTTAGTTGTGTTTTCATCCACCAACTTGGCTGTGCTGCTAACAGGAATGAGCCTGCAGGGTGTTGGGACCCAGTTAGACTCGAGGGTTCTGAAATGGAGGTTGTTTGATTGTGCTGAGCCTGATGCAAGAGAGCAGATCTCATTCCAGAGGCCCAGGTCCCAGAGGAAACAACAGATGGGCAAAATGTGCATAAAGAGGAGGGGAGATAAAAGGAGCAGGACTGGGAAAGGTTTAGGCTGATCAGAGGAGAGAAGTCTTAGCCTGACTATCTAGTCCAATCCCAGTGGTGTGTTTGGCTTTCCTGTTTTACATGGAAGTAGAGAAAGAAATAAACAGTGAAAAAAAAGAAAAGGAAGAAAAGAGAAGTGTGGCAGTGTGGGGGAAGTTGGTAACTGTAGTTTTCCCTCTTGTTGAGGTGGAAACTTTGCCAATGTATGGAGCCCAGAACTGTACTTCAGTTGTAATAATTTTGCCTCTGATAAGCAAGGTAACTGTGCATCCAAATTAAATGTCTTGGAGAAAATATTTTCTTTTCAAAGTTAAGTCAGAAGACCAACATTTACTGCTGGAAAGATACGCTGTGGTTTCTGCAGTGTGCTGTGGTTTCTTCCTTATGAGTTTGCACATGTTTCCTGAATTGTTAATTCATCCTTTTCATTTGAAATTTGAAAGGCAAAAGGTTGTATTTTACTGCTTTATCTGTGCATAGACATTAGAGTGAAAAAGGGAGAAGAAGGAAGCAAGGGAAGGAGATGGGCTCTTATGTTGTGTTTTGCTTTAGAGTCATATGTTAAACATAATCCCTTTGCATTCATCTGTAGAGACAGTGTCAGCATCCACAGGGGGCTGCTGTGTTTGAACAAGACGGCTCAATTTGTTTTTGATTAAGCATAATTATTTATTGCAAGGCATGCAAGTAGGAGTAATATCATCCCAGTTCTGGGAGGGAAGGTGTGTGTGTCATGTTTTGAGTTTGTTGTTTCTCTCTGTGTCCTGGTTTAAATTTATCTCAGTCACCCAGGTTTTTTTGACAAACAAAAAGGAATGCGTTTGGGATACATCTTAAAAAGCATTATTTATCCTGTCCAAAAGAACTGCAAAAGGAGTAATCTTGAAAGATTTCTATAATGGAAATGAAACAATCAACACAGAAATATGAGGAAGAAATTACACCCATTAAATACATCTAGACTGATGAATGATATGATGGCTGCCTATTCAAGTTGGAAATTTTACACATGATTGAAGCTTTATTTAGCCTAATGAAATGTGCTTCCTGAATGCTGCATCTGAGTGACGGCGTGACCTAGAGCACAAAAGAAAGTATTATGTGATTAGACTGAGATCATTCTCATTTAAAGTCATTGTGATATAATTTTACGTTTTTAATTAGCAGCATATACTTTTGTGTCCGTTGCCTCTTTTATTGCAAATACCTTTTCAGGTCTTGTCCTTCCACAGGCTTGTTTGAAGCTCAGCATGGATTAACAGCAAAGGGGTTTGGAGTTCATTGATCCCTTTTATTTTTAATCCCCCCCAAAGCGGTGAATGGGGGGGGGCGGAGGAGAGGAAGCTGGTCTTTCAGAATAGGCTCATCTTGTGCTGAATTCTCATATGTACATTCTTTACATTTTACTTTGGAATCCATTTTAAATCTCTTGTTTGGCCTGTGAAAATACTGATAGTCACATCCTTTAAAGTGGTGAAATTAGAGTTATTGGCCAAGCCACTGATTCCAGGTATGTTCCCCTCACCTCCTTGGCTAGGGCAGCTGGGATTTCATCAGAGCTGTGGCATTATACTGCTTTACATCACTGGGAGTTTGTACCCACGCCTTCTACACCACACATTTCTTACCCCTCTTCACCTTTATGAACTGGATCTTCGAAGCTGGTTTGTGCACCAAGCTGGAAGGCAACGAGTCACACAGGCACCCAGTGTTTGGATTAAAAGCTATTAAATCACATTTGACTTGTGCAAAATTTAACATGGTTCATAATACAATTTTATGAGCTATTGAGATTTCTGGCACCATAAAATGAGTTTGTTAATGGGTTTCAGCAGTTGTTACTTAAAGCGATGTTAAAAAGTAATGAAGGTGGAAAGTAAATGCAAGGGGTGAACTCTCTTCTCAAGTCCACAGTTCGTTCCTTTGCTGGCTGGAGAGCATTAGTAGGGGTAAGCAAGCATTAAATAGATCCAGTGTGCTCGCTTTGTGTGAAAGAGCTCTCTGCAGACCCCATATTTTCAGATGAATATGAACTTGCTGACCACAATCCTGAGTTTTAGCTTGTTAGTGAGGTTGACTGATGAACACCCAGGACCAGACAGATAAGCCAGACACTTAATCTATCTACTGTATGTGTTCAGTCAGACTAAAGCTTTATCAATCATTTCAAACTGCATTTCAAGAGCATATTGTATAGTTTCCCATTACCATAAATCACTGAATTTGGAGATAGTAGCAAATTAACCATCTCATTCATGAGACATCTGAATGTACCTCTAAGTACCTTATTTTGTGCCCATATGAAAGATTCATAATTCCTTAGCATGTTTTTTTGTTTTTATTGCAGCCTACAGTTAAAATCTAGGAGGGCATAAGAAGAAACTCAGGAACAGCCCCTCAATAACAGTTTTAAAAGTATGAATGTCAACTTGACATTTTGGGTAACTTTTTGTAGATCACTTTTTACTACTTCTTGCTCTGTATTGTTATTTCCTGTTATAGTGACAAGGATAAAACTAAAAAAGGGTATTATAAAGGCATGTGCAAGTTGCAGAACAAAATCCAATGATGACAGAGACAAAAAAAAATACTATTAAAAAAAATTTCAGGCAAGGAGGTCTAACTTGCCTGATCATTTTTGATACATCATTTTGATACATATATGCAGAAGTTAGGCTTTAGATGTGCTCAGACCTCCTTTTTATTTCTTTTTTTCTTTATTTCTTTTTTTTTCCCTGTAGTTATTATCTTGCTTAGACTTCAAGACATGAGCTTTAATAACCATTCCAAACCTCATGTTATGATTCTGGATTATGATAAACTCAGGTATTTCCAATCAAGAGAGATTTGCCTCCTTTTGGAGCCTTGTTACAGTGGTCACACCTAGCTGCATACAAACCTGTCAAATCTTTGGTTCCCAGGAATAGATTACACATCATGGTGTAGTTTTTAGAAGCCTCCATACTTATATCACCAGAATTTTGTTTTCATTATTTTTAGCCATGGTTGTACCTTTTTTCCCCGTTGGTGACCATAGTGGGTGTACATTGGTGAGCATGCGTTGCCTCTGGGTTCAGAAATTACTCTGCTAAGTGCCTGCACAGAACATACTGTTGATAAAGCACAATAA
>WEKX01014301.1:0-19500 GCA_013390025.1 Pitta sordida
TTGTTGACTCTCAAATTTACTTTGACACTTCTTTTAGGCCATGACTCAACTTGTGTTTAAGACCTGTAAAACTGTTTAATTGGATTTTTTTCACTTTACATTTTCCTTATACTATTCTATTTCAGTTTAAGGATGAAAGAGACTTTAAATTCTTTCAAATTCAGATTTAGAAGATTGACATCAAATACTATACCTGTGCATAGGTAAAAGGAGAAAAATACACCAGAGATGCCCCAGCTAAAATCAGGGTATACATTAAAAGGGATACATGTGATAAGAGAGTTTGGAATGGGGTTTGAGTTCAGGGTAGGGTTTTGCATTCCCATGTATTTGGACAATACTTTTAATGCCTACTGCTGGCACAGGACAGAAGTATGATTGGGCTGATGCATGCTCCTAAACACTCTACTAAAATCATTGTCCTTGCTTGCAGGAGAAATGCTCTTTTTCTCTACAAATTAAGCCACTCCTTTAAAAACGTCAATCAAATCAAACATCTCTGCATATTTCTATTGTTGTCAGGTCATTAATGGTAGTCAGTAAAGCCAGATCAAATGTTTCTTGCTATCTGCATTGCAAGAGTCCAAATGCCATGAGCAACAAGAAGGGTGAGCTCTGAGCATTCCGGAGCTGCGCTAAAACCGCAGCGTGTTGGACCCCGGCGCTGCAGCTTTCCCTTTAAGAGCCCTTTGGCTCACGGCGATGCACTGAAATGCAGGAGGTGGGACAACACCACACACAAAAATGAAGAAGTGAAGGCAGGAAAAGTTTCTCCAGAGGAAAAAATGCAGGGCTTGTCCTTCACTGTGACGTCAGATCTGTCTTTAATAAAATCCCCAAAGAGCCAAGAGAAAAAGGCATAGTGCCTAGGCTAGGCTGCCAGTTCAGGATTGCTCTACATTCCCCAAAGTGGTGTTTTTGTTCAAAACGGCTCTAAATCTGGGTTCAGTCAAATGTATTTAATCCCGGCTTCCAGGGATGAGGTGGCTTTTGCCCTGGATTCTAGCAGCAAGCAGCATTTTGCAGGTGAGTTTGGGAACAGCAGGAGAGACTTCTGCAAACACACTTAAGTTTAATGTAGGGTGGGCTGGGAGAGCTGGGTGTCGTGCATGTGAGAAGGTGGGCACTCGCAAGATTTAGGGAGATGGGAGATGTAAGAGTAGGAAAGGAAAGGAAAGGTGAGCTGTGAGAGGAAAGGAAAGAAGGAAAGGAAAGGAAAAAGTGTCACAGAGTTGAATTCTGCTCTGCATCTAGGGAGATCCACACAGGAAACTGTAGGTTGGTTGTTTGCTGGTTTTTGTTTTGTTTGGGGGTTTTGCTTGTTTGTTTGCTTGCTTTTTATTGCTACTAGTTGGAGCAAAAGAAGGAGGAAGAGATCCCTCACTGCTGCCCGAAGCAGCCAGGCTGAGGCTGTGAGGGGACAGGGCTGGAGGGGAAAGAGCAGGTTCCCGACGGGTGGCCGGGGCCGGTGGGGACCGGGGGCGAAGCTGCGCCGGGACCGGGAACGGGGCCGGGAGGTGCCGCTCCAGCAGGTGAAGCGCTGCCGTCGCTGCCTTGGGGCCGACGAGGTAGGAGGGTTTGTTCCTCCTCCCGATCTATTTGAGCTACCCGCTTCACGCAACAGCAGCTGCTTTCTTTAACGTCTTCTTCGGAAAAACCTGTCCAGGATAGATGCTCGCCGCGCGAAGGTGCTGGCGTTTTGCTTTGCTGTTCCCGGTGCGCGCTGGAAGCTCGGGTGGGATTCCCGGGAGAAAGGGAATCTCTAACTCCTAAACTGAGAGCTGCCGTGGGAAGGGGGTGAGGGTCCGACGGGAGCGGGCAGCACTTGTCCCCGTCGGGAAGCTGTCCCATATTCTTGGAGGCAGCGCTGGGCTCGGAGCTCAGGGGTCCGTGGGGACCCCGAGAGTGAGTGGGACGCTAGGGAGCTGTTTGGGTTACCCAGCTTGAGGCTGGAGAATTCCCTGAACCAGTCACGTCTAAGCTGTGTCTGAGCATCCCCCTGCTCCGAGTGATATGACATCAACTGCTCTGCGCAGTGGATTTTGCTTGGCAGGGCTGTGGGCATCAGGGGTTGGCTGGCGTGATGCGAGATAAAGCAGCGCTTTAAAACAGGAAAGTAGCCCGCATGGTTTTGCACACCAGGCACACCTGTGTGAGTGAGCACAGGGATAAATCCTGTGTGGATGCAGAGATGGGCTGATAATGGGGCCTCTTTTAGAGAAAAAACACAACACAAAACTAACAACCAACAAACAGCACCTCTTGGACTTTCTGGGGGAAGCTGATTCTTACCACAGCTCATTTTTGTCCAGCAAGTAAAAGATCAGACAGAGGGAGTTCTCCCCACACCTCAACATCCCCCCCCTCCCTGTTATCAGAGGAGACCTGTGAGAGCCTTGTAAATTATAGAGTGGTTGTCCTGCGTTCCCTTGGTATCAAAAATGTTTGTAGAAAATCTGCTGTATGATGAAAATATGTTTGGGTGCATGCAGGCACATGCGCCTGTTGGGCGGTGAGGAAGTGAGTGCAGTCCTTATATCCTGAGACACGTTTGGTCTAAAGAGTATCTGAAAAGAGTACAAAACAGTACGAACAACAGCCTAAAAAGCGTCCTGGGTCTCAACGGTTCCTGTTCAAGCTCTCCATTGAATTGAGCAGGTGAAGCTATGCCTCCCTGGAACATTCAGTAACACTGTCACCTCCCAAACACATCCGCAGGTTTGGACCTTAGAAAGTTGTACTTAGAAACCACAGAGTAGGGATAATTTTTTCCCAGGAATGAACTCGTTTTCTCTGAGTCTTCTCCACACCTGAACTGGGATGTGATGGGAGATTAGTATGTTGACATAAGGGAGTGGGAAAACAGGGATGAAAATAGTGTACAACATGATTGGCAAGAGGGGCTGTAATACTCAAAGAACTTTTGGGAGGAGAGAAGGCTTAATTTCATCTGATTAAGGGGGAATGTATAAAAGAACAAGGAATATTGCAATTAATGTGGGATATTGTCAGTATTTAGCTGGCATGGTCACTCTGCTCATGAGATATTTTAAAAAAGACATTGTGAGCCATAACAAATGGGTGCTTCTTAAGCTCTAATGCTGCCTCACCTTAGCATCCTTAGGGTTCATCTTTGGTGGCATATTCACAACAGTAATAAAGATCTTTCAAACACTGCAGAGACATCCATGGAGTGATAGCATCAGGCAGGTCACTGTGCATATTCTGTAAAGAAAGCCCTGTGATCTCCATGGGTACTTGTCACTCTTCATGTGTATGAAGAAGTATGGACAGATAAAGATGCTTCACTGGGAAAGAGGAGGGTTGACTCTTTGAGATATTTATATTCTTGTTCCAGGGAGAAAGGCAGAAGAACTAGTACAGGAATTTCAGGCAAGCCTCAGAGGGCACTTCAGAAGGCATTTTTTCTTTGTCCCCCAATGCTCCATGAAGCTACAAGCAGTTACTGAATTCTTAAACAGTTTTACCAACAAAGTGTTTTTCCGTTTTGCTTTTTTAATTTTAATTAGGGCAAAACTGCAAGGGTAATGGGCTTGTAAAGAAAAACATAACTGAGCATAGTTGGAATTTCATGCATCATTTTTCAAACATTTCTTAAAATACTTTGTTTCCCCCTCATATCTATGAGGGCAGAGACCATGGGAACCCAAATCCTGTCAACTGGATGAGATTCCTCAGAGCCTAAGTAATTTTTGCAACAAAGACTTTAAGGCTGGATGTGCTGGCCCTGTTCAGCATTGCACATTGAGGAATCAGAGCCAGGATCTTCAGCCTCTGGTGCTGATGACTCAGAAGATGTGACACCACTTGTTCAGATGAGACAAAATGTCCCAAACCAGGGTGATGATTAGAAAAACTATCTTGCATTGTGTAGAAAATTAGTAAAGGAGATTATATAGGAAGAACAACGTTGGAGGTTTCTAAAACCTCTGAAGTGGAGAAATGAATGGTGTGTGGATCTAAAAATTTAAAATAAAAAGTAGTATTTCATTGAGCTCTTCCAGGCAAAGTCATATTCTGACCAAACTTGAAAAAAAAAAAAAACCCAACAAAAACCCCCCAAAACAACAGCAACAAAAAACTAAATAAAAAGCAGCACCTTTATTCTTGCCTGTAAAAATCTTGTGGTTCTCCAGTGGAGGTGAGCTAAGGTTTACCTGTTGAGTGCTTTTAACCTCTATTGAGTCTTTCTGAAAGGAAGGCTATAGAATTGCAATAATCTCAGGCAGCACAAGTTCTGCCTCTTTTCCCTCTAACCTTCCTACCATTCCCTATTGCTTGACAGCATCTGGTTACCAGAGATAGGCTGGATACATTTATCTGTAGAACGGCTGTTTTCCTACACTTCCATAAATTGTAGATGTCAATTGAAATTGCTCTGGTTATAACACCTGAAGATCCAGCTGTGAAAATTAGCATCCCGAGGCTTGAAGCTGGCAGACATAGCTCCTGTGGGTATGGCTGCGTCGTATGTGCGGCTTTCCCAAAGCTGATCTTGTAGACAGTCCACCCTCACGCATCTTTTTACAGAATGAAATCATTGGTGAGGCAATATCCTGAAGACAGCACTGAAAGTGCTCCACATAAATCAGGTTCCCAGATCCAAGTCTGTTTCTCATGAAGATGACTCCTAAGTACACAAACACACACAAGCAAATACTTTGCATTTTCTTCGTAGCTTCTCCTATTGGTGTCTGAATTTGTTTTGGTAGCCATCAGCTGCCACTGTGCAACAATCTCTTCTTTGCCAACCACAACCACAACAGAGCTGGGGACAGGGTTTGGCTTCCTCACCTTCCTTGCAGTTGTGCCACTGCCTCTTTGTGTTTCCTGTGACTAGTCCCGTCCCCACTCCACATTGCAGAGGTTTCTCCAGGAAAGGCATTAGTTCCAAATAATAGCTGTGAATTTTAGCAAAAGTGTCAGATTTATTTGATGCTACTGAGTGTCTGTCCTTTGAAAGGCTCATGCACATTTAGTTTCTCCTATCCTCCCCAGGTGCTATGAAAAAGCAATGGTCAAAAATTTCAGAAGTCCTCCACATCCACATGGAACATTTGACTTTCTTCAAAAGCTCTGGCTCCCACGTTACGAGTTCCTTTAGGATCTTGTTCAGCTTACTGAGAATTGCTCTTTTTGGATGGTGTGCATCCCACAGGTGTCTTGAACATTCCTATCTGGACAGCACTGGCTCTCATACATGAATTGAAATCAAGCTGTTTATAAATCCAAGAAATAATATCATGTTTGGGAACCTTGGCAGTTGTGGCCTGGCAAACACTGGGCACCGCAGCTTCAGCTGAAGATACATTTAAGTATCAAACCTGACAGTGCCTCGTTGTGGAACAGAAAGAAGGATGAGGTTTCCTCAGTCTTTGCCAACAGGAGGTTTGAGTAGACACATTGGATTAAGTTGTTCCTTTTGTTTCCCCATTTCTTTCCTATAATATAGCTCAAGCATTCTCATTCTTATGGTCCTTATGTTAAAAGCACAATTTTCTCTTCCTGTTGAGTAGAAACACTGACTGGCAGTTTTCAGTTTGGCAGTGATAGGTCCAAAGAAAATCTACCCATTTGTTTTCTTTTTGTGTTCTGATGTCCACTGAGAGATTGGACTCAGTTCCTTGAACTGTGCTTACAGCAACCAATTTCCTCGTCATTCTGTCTCCATGTGTTGTCTCACCCAGAGTCTGCTGCATCCTCCGTTGAGTTGCATTCAGCCCCCCATTGCTGCGGGTTGGCAGGAGATCATAAGACTTGATTTTTACAAATATGTTGCAAGGTCAAGGGACTTGACTCTGCTGCTTTATCAGCTCTGTGCAGATATTCTCCAGTGCTACTCTGAGTTTCCTAGCTGTGGGTGAGGATCACTGATTTATCTGCATCCTGGGGGTCTTTCTGCTTTGGGATGTACTTTCACTCATTTATCTGTTATCAATTGCAGCCCTACTGGGACATTATGTGTGTTCTGGCATCCTGAGTGAAGCTTCTGGAGTCCTTTTAATCCTTTGTGTTTTTTCATAGAGTGCTTCTGAGCTTTGACTTGTAATCCTTGCATCTGGGCTAGGTGTGGGAAAGTAGAAAGGAAATAAAGGCATTTTTACTTCCGTGGATGCCAATTGGTGGCTCTTGTGTACAAGTAATTCTTCTTGTGGAGGGGGAAGGAAAGGAGAGCCTTTAGGCTGAAACAGCTGTGGAAGAAGATAACACTTAAGCTGAGCTTTGCAGCACAACTCATAAAATGAATTTCTAATACTTGGGTTGGTAATGCATTCCAGGACTGTGCGATCATCTCAGATCCTCTTTTCTGTCCCAACAGCTCCCACGTTGTTCTTCTGCTTTATTAGTCTGGGTCTGTCATTCCACTTAACCTATAAAGCAAATGAGAGATGAGCATGTTGGAAGGCCAAGTTTCATGAACTCCAGGATAGCGTGCAATGAGTCCAAAGGGAAACCTGAGAGGTATTTGCAGAAATAATTGTGGGCTCATCCATGGCGGGTTATGAGTCACCTGGACCCTGGTGTTGCTGAACATCTGCACAGTTAGGTCTTTGCTATCATGGAGCAATTCCAGCCCTGCAAAAGAACCTTCTCTAAGATCTTGCCTTGCAAATTCATAGAGGTTCCTAGAAAAAAGTATCATGTTCTTGGTGATGGGAGGCCATAGCAAGATCACTTGGTCCAGCATTTCATTCACACTCAGATGAACAGAACTCACAATACCTGTAACGGTATGGCTATTTTTATACCTTTTACTTAGAGTTGAAGCAAATTCCTCCAATTCAGCTTAAGGTAAACTTGCCCTTTCCCTCCCAAACATACTGAAATAATATGAAGGTGAAAGGCTTTCAGGTGGATATGATGGATTGATTTCATTATTACATCTCTATCTTGCAACTGGGTAGCTTGACCAAGTTAGCAGTTAGATTAGATTTAGAAACATAGAAATATCATACATAGCCATAGCATTTTGAAATGGCTTGGGTTGGATCTTACAGTCCAAACTGCCTGCAATGAGCAGGGACATCTTCAACTCAACCAGGTTGCTGAGAGCCCCATCCAGTTTAATCTTCAAAGTTTCTAGGGATGAGGCATCTACCACCTCTCTGGGAAACCTGGTCCAGTGTTACATAGTCCTCATAAAGGTCTTCTTCCTTATGTCTAATCTAAATCCACCCTCCTTTATTTTAAAACCATTACCCCTTGCACTCTTGCAAGTACATATCTGTATAGTATAAGGAAAAAACCACAGTAAAATCAGTAGTTGTAAGGAACTTTGTAATCATGTATGACATCACACAACATTCACTACCTGTCACCAGGAACAATGCAGTAAGTGTCCCCACCTGGCATGTGGGAGACCCGGGTTCAATTCCCACCAGGGACACAGTGTTAAGAGTTGGACTTGATGATCCTTGTGGGTCCCTTCCAACTCAGAATATTCTGTGATTCTGTGATTCTCAGTAAACCCACACAGATTTCATAACTTTGACCAAACTTGCTCTGAATGACTCAGAGATTATTATTATTTAACATTCTTTTTTAAAATGTTCATTAGAAGGTAGTCTTTTTTTTTTTAGCTCTACGTTAACAGTTGCACTTTCTCCTTTCTAGAATTTGTGAATACAACTCACACTTTACTTTCTGAGTGGCTTGAAAGTTTCGATTCCTTCCATGCTCTACCAGTTTTCTAGATTACCATTCTGCTTTCCATTTCCATGTTTTCTTACTGAAGCTTTTTGAATAAGAAGTGATGACAGGATGGCTGGAGGATTGTTTCTTTTGCTGAAGCTTCCTCCTCTCCACAAACATATGCTTGGCCTGTGAAAGGAAGAATATAGAGAAGAAAACAGAGCATGGCCTTGCTGAAACACAGTTTGGTGCCTTTTGGGACCAACACTAATCACCTGAAGCAATGACTGGTGAATTTGTTTTATCCATAGAGGGACCAACCTTCTTGCAGGACTATCCTATAGCATCTCCTGACTGTGCTCTGAACACCTGTGTCGTTGTCACTGCCCTGCCTAAAAAAATTGTGTCCTTGGGATTCTTGTAGTTTTGAGTGCATAAGTCACTCTGTATTTACATTTTTTGGACTTGCAAATCTCCTCCTCTCTGGTTTGTGAAGTCCACCAATATATATTCCTTGATGTATGTGATGACGGAGCAGGCTATAGCTAAGATTTATGATCACCAACTTGTATCTGCTATGAAAAAGGAGCTCTCTGTATCTGGTCTGATAAACAGGCAAAGACGTTGAAACCCATATGGGGAGAATTAAGTTCTCCTCCAAATGGCTGGCACATGTACTTGGCTGCCCTCAGGCTACCAATTCCCTGGGTTTAGAGTAACAGCTGGGTCATTTTAGCTGTTTAGCAAGGAAGGACCAAACCACAAAAACTGCAGCCAGTGCTAAAAATCTGCAAGTGGATTATACTACAAAACTCTGGCTATACTTTTATGAGGAAAAAAAAGAAGGGTGGAAAACAATAATTAGGAAAATATACAGGTTCCATTAACTAGTTTGGCCATTCAGCATGTGATTTATTTAAACGTACTGCCAGCAGTATTTCCTGCTGGATCTTGGTCTTACAAGACTGGATGATTCCCGCAGCATCTGTGTGTGGGCTGATATACATTGATGTAAGAGAATAAAGGAAAACTGAATTAGTTCCTTTCTCTGAGTTTTTCTTCCACATTTGACCCTAATAGTTAAATATACAATGACATCCCTGCTATTTAAGACTGCAGGTCCTTTATAGAGACGGTTCACTATTATTTTTCACTATTTTACTAGAGTCCCCAGTGTGCATTTTTAAAATTACATTTATTCAAACTTTTCTATGAGCCACAGCACTCCATGAGCTTGGCAAAGGGGTCATATGTAATGGAGTTCTGGAGGTTGCTTGTCCTATAGTTCCAGATTTTACATCAAAACCTGTACTAATTTTCCTCAGTGCACTGGAGCTCCCCAGAGAGGTGGCATGATTGTCCTCATGCAGGTTGTTGAATTCCTAATCCACCAAAGCTGCTCAGGTGTGTGTGAGCTTTTGAGTTTGTGGTGGAACAACGCATTAGATGCCTAGTTTGAAGCTTAAATATACTTCTGCTTTTTTTAGATAATATGCTTATTCTCTATGATTTACATATATACATATGTAATACACATATGCACATACCCACTTACCCCGCCTTGTATTTTTTTGTTTGCGTCAGTTTTTCTATAGATATCATATATACAGTCTGCTTGCAGTTGAGGAGATGTTTGTGACATAATTTTGTCTGTTCCTCTGTGTCCCAGCTGGTTCAAAATGATTTCCAGAAGAGGCTGGAATATTTGATTAGAAGAGTAAATAGATACTATGGCAGCAAAGCTGAGCCTTCTTTAAAACCTCTGGCTGCAACCTTGATAATTGTAACATTTTATAGAGCAATGATTAAATGATTGAATTTGTTTGATTCTCATGTGACTATACGACTTTAAAGGGATCGATTTTGTTTTGGTGCTGTTCTGGGTTTTTTTATCTCTGTAATATACAGGGAAACTTAGAAAAACTGCCTCTGCAGTGGGAGCTGGCTGGATAGAAATATTTTGGCTTAATACTTCTCTCCCCTTTCTCACACGGTTCTCAGATGTGGATTTTCTGGCACAAATGGTGTCTGTGGAGCCAGCCTTGGCCCAGAGGATGCTCAGAAGAAGCAGGGTGCTGTGCAAAGCTGCTGAGGAGTACCACAGTCATTTCTACACCAACACTGCCCTCACGTGTCAGGGATTTGGGAGACCAAAATGCCAGTAACCATATAATTAGCAATTCATCTTTATCGTCCGGAAGACAAAACACACAGCTGGTGTCTTCCTCTATGTATGAAAGCTGCTGTTTAAACATTAACTGTTTAAGGGCTGAAATGTTGCTACTACCCAGGTCTGCATTGTTTGGGATGGGGAGGTGTCAGGAGGACCCTGGCCTGAGCAAGCCTGGGTTTTTTTGTTTTATGTTATGTTACGTATTCATAGTGTTAGCAGGTCTCTGGATCATGAACAGGAATTTTGCCACCTAGTTGGTTTAAATCTGGGCCCCAGCAGTTTCCGTAGCTGCCTGCAAGAAAGAGTGAATCGTGTGAAGGACCCATTTCATCCCTTTGCAGAGATCCATCAAGCTATAAACTGCTGATCACCACTGGTCTGATGGATTTGAATCTGATGGAGAGACAAACAAGTCCTGCCTTTTTGTTGGCTTCAGGTGCAAGTGAGGATTGAAAGAGACATACTAAGCTACTGACTTTGCTGAGCTGACAACACCTGAAACTCAGCTCAGTGGAATGATGTATTTTTTTTTTTTTTGCATCCAGTAGGAACTCAGTGACTTAGTTTATCAGCTGTGTGTAGGAGGAGGGATCGTGATATGGTTAGTGTAGAAACGAGAAATATTACAGTTATTTCTGTCCCTGACACAAACATCCTGTCTGCCTCTGAGACAGTCATTTCTTCTCTTAGGCCACAGATTAAACCAGGATTATTTAATGGTTTGATTCTCATGAGAGGTGTTTCTTTCCACCATGAGTAATCCCTACTAGAACAGTCTTCCTGCTCGTGCAAGTGACGTGTGCCTTCCCATTTCGAGAGCTGACACATCTGAGTATACCAACCTTCACATTTACTGTTTGCACCAGTTTTTTTAGGTTCATTCTCTGGCATTTTTTTAATATGAACTGCTGAATTTCAGTTTTCCACTGACTTTAGAAGCAGGGGGATTATTCTCAGCCCAACACATAATTTTTCTATACTAATAGCCTTTTTTTTCTTAATAAATTTTTGCCAGAGGGCGTTCTCTTTTCTTTACTTGTAGTTTCCACTGTATTTAGTCAAAAAGCAATGATTTTGTCCCTAAAGTCTTGTAAAAGCAAGGGGTTAATCTACAGATGTCTCTTTTTTATTTTCTTCCCTATTTGCAATGTGTCAGCTTTTGTTGGGGGTAGTAGGGAAGGTACAGCTGCATTTTGAAGCTATCTGTTCTGTATTAAAACAGGATCTGAGCTTCAAACATGTCTGGAATAATGTTTGTAGTGCAAAGCCCAGGCTGGCTCAAGAGCTGACTCTGATCTCTTCTAAACCCCCTCATTCCCACTGCACAAATTTTTGCTCTTTCTGGGCCAGCTCTTCAGGAACAGCCTGTTCTACTCCTCAGGGAATCATCTCCACCACCCCTTCCTCTTCTCTCGTAGCATATCAGACAAGATGCTGTCTGTAGTCATTACTCTGCTGACTGTTCCTCTGTAGCAGTTCTTGCTAAAAAAGACAAATACCCCTTTCAAAAGTTTTTTGGATCAGCTCATCCACCAAGCCTCACATGAGAGACTTACATGGGTGATCTCTGTGACCCTGCTTGTCCCTTATCCTTGATGCTTTACTCAGGTACTGCTATGGGCAGCCAAATCGTGGCCGAGAGAACTCCATGGTGTTGTCCTGTCAGCATCGAGGACTCGCTGCTTCCCAGGGCTATGGTGTGCGGCTGCCAAGGCAGTTAAACCCCGAAGAGTGACCTCAGTGCCTGAGCACCCATAGCCTCAGGTGGCTCCAGGGCAGGAGAAAGGCTAATGCCTGCTGCAGAGCTGTGTCACAGTACAATGGCCCTGTAAAGTTACATGAAGACTTAACCAGTTTTGTCCAAGTCTTCCAAGACAAATATTCTCAGCCAAGTACTGAGGGTTTTCAGAAAGAGAAAGAATTCACTTCCTAGCCATGAGCTAGCAGCCAAAAGAAGGAACTTTCCTGTGCCAGGTCGGTAGAATTTTAAATGTGAGCACTGTAGAAATCCAGACCAACATAGACCAGATGTAGAGAAATTGTCCATGAGTAAGTAAGGAAATTTTACAAATGTTAAAGAACATCAAGGTGAAAATTTTGAATATGAATTCAAGGTTTCCTTTAAAGAATGCCATCAAGACTATTAAAAAGAAACTTCTCTTAAATTTGAGCTACAGAGAATGTCTCAGAACATCTGTTGATAGGAACTTCCTCATAAAACCCATTTCAGTGCTGAAAAAGCACTATTTTTGAACACATTCTTTTATCCCCTTCTCATAAATGTTGAATAAATCTATTTGTGGCAGTTGAATAATAGTAACTCTGAATGATAATAATATGTAGGTATGTAGCAGAGTGGATGTAAATCCCAGTCATCCTCTCTGAAAAGCCATTAAAAAAGTAGGAAGTAGTATCTGTTTTGTCCTCTGATTTGGGACATTAATGGTTGTGGGGTCTGTGAACATGAAGTATGAGACCCTGGTGTCCAAGGCTCAGCCTTAAATTCCCCTCAACCACAGTGCAGTTTGTAGCAGACTTGAAATTATTAATTGTTGGCTTACAAAATGGGTGAATTTGGAAAAGAAATTATTGTCTCTTTTCATTTTGTATCAGTCTCTCTGTAAAAGATTTGCTTACCTCTGTGTCTGTGGTTTGCTTTTCCTAACAAAAGGAACTGAGTAGGAAGGATAGCTCAAGTGCTGTGTGAGCAACAAAATTCACGGGCTTTTTGCTCACCTTTTGATAAAGACAAATGCATTTTCTGTCATTTTGTACTGTTCTGATAAACTGCAACAGAAAGCGAGCTGGAGCATGAAGAACAGTCTTTTTGTATTACAGTTAAAATACTGAATTTAACTGTTTCCTTGGAAAGCTAACAGGAGCTCTGTAGGATTAGAGACAGATCGACACCAGTGTTCTAATATCTCTTTATTTTTCTCTACTTTGTGACTGAATCCAAATTGAAACCAATAAGACTTGGACACTCGTCTGAGGCTGGGAGCTGGGCTGAAGAAACAAAATAGGAAATTGAAGTTATGACTTCTTAAGGCTATTCAACCAAAGACAGTAGGGAAAATAAGAGAAAAGTGGCCTGAAGACCAGAAAAAATCTGGGAGATGGACATTCACAAAAGTCTGATCCACAGCAATTTGGCTGCTTCTGGCTCACATCAGCCCAAGGGCCAGTCAGTCATTCTCATGCCAGTAAATTCTCGTAGTGTGAGAGTTCTCTGAACCTTGAATAGGTTTTATGTCTTCTTGGAGGCCTTGAAAGTGGATTCCATTGCTGACAAGTGCTGTGCCAGCATGCTGGAACCTGTTCTCTCCCCTCTCTGTACTTTGTTACTGCAGAGTTTGCACAGTTGAGGTCTTTCATTTTTTGTGTGTGTGTTAAGTCTCCATTGTTAATCTCCTTGGTCGATTTGAGAAAAAAAAGAACAAGTTTAAAAATGCATTTCTGACTCCAGTTTCCTGTTGATACAGCTGTGTGTTTCTTACTGGATGACTCTGTAATCACACAGTTTAACCCTTCAATTCTTGCAGTTGTGTTTCTTCAGTATCACCAGTTTCTCTCCTTAAAGAAAATTTCCCCTCTTCACAGAATCACAGAATATTCTGAGTTGGAAGGGACCCACAAGGATCACCGAGTCCAACTCTGTCCAGAGCATCCTTTTTTACTTCTTTTTGCACATCCCCACACACTTCATATCCTGTTGTGACTTAACATTTTATTAAAATAGAACAGGATTTTCTCTTGTGTTTGGTGAAAACACCCCTCTGCTTCATTACCCCCAATTTCTGGTGTTGAATTTGTGTCTGGGGAAGTAACTACACCTTCCAAGTTTAACTCTCAGCAATTAAAATCCAATCATTAATTTTCCTGGCAGGAGCACCAGCAGAAAATCAATGTACTAGAATTCTTCATACAGAATATTTAGTGCATGAGATGAAAAAATGCCTAGTGGACTTCATTGCTGGATAAATTACACACTAGGGTATTTCAGCTCTTCATACCAGGAGTAGGTAGAAATTTTTTCTTCCCAGGCACAGCACCAGCAAGGCCCTGGGCTTATAACTCTTTTAGGAGCTCTGGATTTCCTACCTGTCCTTATCCATACTGATATCTTCATAGAGGAACTCTCAGGATCTCCTTGCCCTTATTCCCTGGCTGCTGTCTCCCTTGATAGCAGCTGTGTGTCCCTTCATGGTCTGGTCATCTCACAATCTTCAGGGTTGGTTTCTTGTTCTGGGCTCCCCAGTTTAAGAAGGATGTTGAGCTGCTTGAGAGGGTCCAGAGAAGGGTGACAAGGATGGTGAAAGGACTGGAGGACAAGCCCTATGGAGAGCGACTACGGGAACTGGGTTTGTTCAGCCTGGAGAAGAGGAGGCTCAGAGGTGACCTCATTGCTGTTTACAACTACCTGAAGGGAGGTTGCCACCCGGTGGGTGTGGACCTCTTCTTTCAGGCTGACGACACCAGAACGAGAGGATATGGCCTTAAGCTCCCCATGGGGAGGTTTAGACTGGATGTTAGGAAGAGGTTTTTCACAGAGAGAGTGATCTCTCATTGGAATGGACTGCCCAGGGAGGTGGTGGAGTCGCCGTCCTTGGAGGTGTTTAAGAGAAGACTGGATGAGGAGCTTAGTGTCATGGTCTAGCTGGGGGGTGTAGGGCAGGATGGTCCTGTGGGCCTCTCCTGGCTTGGAGTGGCCTGTGCGACTGTGAGGGATCTAGGTTTATGTTCACCACTCTGGGGCGTGCGTTCGGTCTCTGTATGGGTGTTAGATGGTGAGCTGGACTAGATGATCCTTGTGGGTCCCTTCCAGCTCATAGTATTCTGTGATTCTGTGAAAAGGGTTATCATCCCTGTTCTGCAGTCACAGAGAGGCTAAAACGTGAGTTTAACTAGCAATGTCATGCTCTAATTGTCCAATCTAGAGTTAACCTTCTCTACCTTTAGCTCAAAGTAAAATGCCTCAAAGTAAGGCATTTTGTCTAGAGTTCTCAAGTCTCTTGTGTGGTCAGTGCCATGACCTCTTACTCTGCTATCAGAGGCCCAGAGTTTGCACCCAGCAGCTGTGAATGAAGCTGGTTGCTCAGAGAAGTTGGGGAGAGTGAGGTTTTTTACACATCATTTCATCAGTGCCAGAGATCCATTGATCTACTGAGTGCCTCACAAATGCGGTAATTGCTTATAAATAAACCTGTAATCTCCTGCAACACTGTACAGTGGGTTGGTGACTTGCTCCAGGACATTTTTGGAGACAATATGCATAAACATTTAACTGCCAGGGGATTTTATTTGTTGACTAGCTCAAATTAATTTGACTCTGCAAATTATTTTACTTTTGTGAGCATAAATATTCTTTTTGGTCATAGATATTTTAATGATGCTCTTCTGCTTGTTGTTTATCCTTTGCAGTGACTACTGGAAGTGAACAAGATGCAACCATGTGCAATAAACATGTAACTATGTAGTCTACATTAAAAACGGAACTTCTTTTAAGGAAATGCTGTTAAACTGCTTTTTAGTAGTCTTATTTGTAGCTATTGATATGAGGACATACAAATTCATTCATTTTACTGAGGTAGATATAGGTAGGGATAATTTGGAGACATAGAAATTTAGGTATTTTAGTGAAATAGCTAGAAGATTTGGATTTTAGAAGAATTTTAGAAGAATTAGTAGATGTTAGAGTATTCTCTAGGTCTGAAACTTAGACTTGAATATTAAAGGTAGAAAACCTTGTTTCCCAGCCTTGGAACAGTTATAGCCAAAACATGGAGCAAAGGAATGTGACACATCAAAGCTGACCAGTCAAAGGCTTATAGCAAAGTGTAAATTTATGACGTAATGCTGAAGGGATACATATTCATGAGAAAATCTGCACACATGTTAGGTGTATAAAGATAGGTGGCAAACTCAGGGTGTGGTTTTTTGGCACTTAACCGGGTTGGGGGACAATTTGTAGGTCAAAGTTCTTTTTTCCTTGTTCCTAGGGCCAAAAATAAATTCTCTGTAGCTTGCAAGCAACCTTGAGTCCAGAAACTGACTCCTCAAATCACTGGGTCTTACCGCATAGGCACCTCCACGCCCCAAGCAAAACTGATTTCCTCTCTCTCTCCTCCTTTCTCCAACTATGTTTATCCAGTGACAAGTTGGAACAGTTGGGATTGTTCAGCCTGGAAAAAAGAAGGCTTCAGGGAGATCTCATTGTGGCCTTCCAATACTTATAAAAGCAGCTTATACAAAAGAGAGACAGTGACTTTATAGTGGGAAGATAGTGATAGGACAAGGAGGAACAGTTTTAAATCAGAATAGGAGATATTCAGGTTAGATATTAGGAAAAAATCATTTACTGTGAGGTGTACACCAGCACAGGTTGCCCACAGCAGTTGTGGATACCCCATCCCTGGATGTGTTCAAAGCCAGGATAGATGGGGCTCTGAGCAACCTGACCTAGTGGATTCTTGACTTTTCTGGGGGAAAGCTGGTCAGATATCCTCTTTGTTGTGCAAGAACTGAGTAGCTTTCACACCTACTGAGAAGAAAAATGTTTAGTTTTTACTTTTAATGGGATGAATTGGCCCTCAAATGGCTCTGTGCCACAAAACTTTGTCCTCCTGATGGACTTGGCCTGAACTGGAGGTTGGTTTCTTTAAGGCTGGGCCTATAGCTTATGTGAAGTTAATGACAACATTTAAAAAATTAAAATGTAAGGATACTTCATAGTTTTGCGTGTCTTATTTGTTGCTCTCAGAATTGCAGTGTTGGTGTTGACTTCTAACGTGATCCTCAAATAGGTTAAAGTCTCTTATGAAGAACTCATCTGTCTCAGATTGGTGGCAGCTTTAAAGGATTAGTTTCATGTTAAATGGCATTCAGTCTGTGGGTTCTGATGTCCTTTTGCATATCCTTTATGTTCAAGTGCTGTATGGCATTTCACACCTGACTACCACTGAGACTGAGCTGAGGAGCTGGGTAAGAATATCACTAGATGTCAGATTCCCATATACCTAAGAAAGAGGGTGCTTCTTTGCAACATTCTCCTTTTTGATAGACTACAAACTGCTGGCACAGACTTGTCACTTGTAACAGATCATATAAAACTCAACAGAGAAGTGTCCTCGATCTGGTACGTCTGGTATCGAGTACATACAGCCTCCTCTTTACTGCTTACAAAAGCTGTACTCTGCTCTACCTTAGTGTTTCAACTATCATCTAGAAAAGCTAACAAATTACAGATTTGATTACTGTTCTTTTCCATCCTTATAGCTTTAGGCCTAGTGATCTCTAATATCATCGTTGTGAAGGGTCATTTTGCATCTGTTTTGGCAAGTAATGTCTGTGCTCCACATGTTAGTAAATTTCTTCAGATAGGCTGGGCCTGTTCCACAGATTTAGCTCCTGCTAAATGATCTCACCATAAAATTGGCAAGGTCGTTTGTGCTGACCTCAGTTTAACTTCTGAGTTTACAGCAATTCATCATTTCTCTAGCTTATGGGTCACTATGTTTCTGGCTTGCTGCCTATGTGGTGCGCATGGATACAGCCTCCCAACAATGTTCTGTACATTTAAACTCATGCAGAGCTTTTCAGCTACATTTCTATGAAATGTACTGGTTTTAATTAAAAGTCTTTGTCTATTTCTGCATGTCTCTGTGTTCTTG
The DNA here is from genome assembly GCA_013390025.1 of Pitta sordida. NCBI lineage: Eukaryota > Metazoa > Chordata > Aves > Passeriformes > Pittidae > Pitta > Pitta sordida. The sequence continues at coordinate 17,497 of WEKX01014301.1, forward strand.
TTTTATGGATTTAGCTTTTAAAGTCAGAAGTTAAACATGCTCAGAACTGTGTGCTTAGTATTCTGTGGCTTACTCTTCTTTTTAAATATCAGGTATCACTGTTGCAAAGGACTTCAGATTTCCTTTTTGAGAATTTTTTTGGCATATCCTAAAGCACAGTGACAAAATACATAATTAAATCTGTTGTAAGGATTTTAAGAGGTAGTTGTTTGATATTAGTAACCTGTGATAGGGCTAAAAGCTTGATATCAGCTTTAGGAGGGAAACAGCTTAGGAAGATAATGTCTCTCCAGGGAATTCAATACTTCAGTTCCTCGAGGATGTGATTTAAAACAGTATCAGTGCTGTGTAACATTTTATACTTTCCTTCAGATCTCTGTATTGAAGAGTGGTTGGATATGTGTCTATTTGTGTGAATCAGTTTGTAACACTCAAGTGAAATGTCATGGGAATACTGTCTAGGATTTTGAAAAAGGAGGCAAGAGTGACTTTTGTGGCATTCCACCCTTAAGAAGAAGGCAGCATCCATGAATCTTGGTCAAAAGAAGTGACAAAAGTTAGAGAATCCAGAAAAGTTTACTGAGTTTTATTAATAAATTCCATACTTTGAATGGAAATTGGTATAATTTAGTCCCTGTTCTCTCAGTGTATGCACACAGCAGTGGATTTTGGATAAAGGGGTAGTGTGAAAGGTGTAAAAGAGAGATGGATTAAAGAGAGAGAGAGAGAGAGAGGAACGAAGGATGACATCACTAGTCCTGTTGATCCAGATGATGGGATGTCCAGGGTCTTGGGGGGAATGTGAGCTCCGGCTTCATGAGCGTACCATTTTATAGATAGGTTTTGCCTGCCCTAGGGATAAGTTTCTCACTTTGTGTGCAAATGAGTTCACATACACAGTCCATTCTTCTAAACCTTTCTGTAAATGGCTTGGAGGGCTCTGGGGTCCTTTGATAGTCTTGTTCCTCCCATACATTCCATGCCTGTCTCCCAACCTCATTCCTGCTCCTACTGTGTTGTGCTTATCTCCAGGATCTACAGTAAGAACTTTTGTCTCAGAAAAGTGCTGTCTGACCTCCATATGGCCCCATTCTCCAGCTACATCCTGTTCTTGCTCACTGTATGTTCTTACTAACAATCCTTGGTTGGCTCCACAGATATTCAGCTATTGATCTTTGAGAAATAGACATTAGCCCCTTATTTTCTAGGCATCTACAACTTACATAATAGCAAAGGCAGAAAACTTAGCCATTGGAAGAAGTAGCATAAGCCAGGACACCGTGTCTTTCCTGCTGCCTGTGTAATCAGATGCCCATAGAGTTTGATGGGGGAACAGGTAGAAGGTGTTCACTTTCCTTTTCCTCTTTGTGACAACATGGGCATTCTGATTATCTCATGTTCGTGGTTCGTCCCTCACTTTGTCTTAGGCATGAAATATTACATTAGCTCACAGAGAGCAGAGAGGTTTTGTGATTTGCCTTCTGGTTCTGTGAGATTCTTTTGCCTCTGCCCTCCCAGTGTGATGACAACACTCATTTTCTTCCCACGTGTTAGCACCACCATGGTCCTGTTTTCAGAGGTCTCCAAATGCCTGATGCTTGTTCAGAACATCAGTCCAACCTCTTGCTGTCTGGATGTATTCCATCATGTTCAACTCTTTTTTTCCCTTCCTTAATTTAAAGACTAGTCCATTTCATTTTTGGAAGTTAATAGTTTTTTTCTCTCCTTGTGGGGCATATCAACTGAATTTTTCACAATACAGATGTGAAAGTTGAGCTCAGCTATGGTGGAGACAATATCTGTCCTTGCAAGCACAACAAAACAACTATGTGGCTTGTATTTAACATTGCTGGTACTTAGATTTGCACTATTGCCATTATTCTTTTCCCCTGCTCAGTATAAGATCCAATCAGATGATACCCTTCTCCCACTCTGGGTTTCACAGGTTCATAGGTTATTCCGAGTTGGAAGAGACCCTCAGGATCATCTAGTCCAACTCCCCAC
>WEKX01014301.1:20008-88262 GCA_013390025.1 Pitta sordida
CAAATCATAAAAGGAGATTAGGTTGGTCAGGAAAGATCTGCCTCTCCGAAATCCATGCTGACTAGATCTAATGTCATGGTCATTTTCCAGTTGCTGTGTAATAGCACACAGGACTATCTGTTCCATGACTTTGCCCAGGACAGGGGTCAGGCTGACAGGTCTGTAATTACTCGGATCCTCTTTCCTGCCCTTCTTACTTTCCTGCTTTGTTTTTTAAGAAACAGTCTGAGGCACTAGACATATTCTGGTTGAACATTTGGATTCCATGATTCTGTGGAGAAAAGCTGTTTTCCTCACAGAAGAATGGCCAGACCATACCCAGATCAGATGACCTGGCTGCGACAGATATTGATGCAGAAGGCTTTGCTTCAAATGTACAAGTGCTGCTTTACTGGTCTCCCTGTGCACACAGAACTAACCCACTTCAGATGCTACAAGAAGCATTTTGCCTGGCAAGGGGTGAGATAACATACATCATTTCAAGCAGGATCATAGTGTTCAGCAATCATACTCTGAATTAGCGTCTGAATTAGTCTGGCATCTTCTCTTGGCCCTAAGGATATTACTGACCTATCTGCATTCTCTGTCTAACAGATCTCACAAAATTCTATAAGCTTCAGTTACCAATATATGCCACGCTTGGCACAAAAATATCCTTTCATAATGGGACTCTATATCTGGAAATGCTGCTGTTTATTGGGACAAGTTGTAGGCTCCATCTGTTTTTTACTTAAGCACAGGGATGTAGCAAAGACTGCTCATCTTTCATTGACAGGCTTGAGGTGTCTTTGATATAATGATACAACACTATATTAAATGGCAGTTATGGCTTTTTTGGATGCAGCCATGCATACCATGTGTTCCAAAGGGGCCATTAAAGTAGCAGTAGTAGCAGCTTCTCATTCCTTCTGCTGTCTTGAAATCTCCCAGCTACAAAATCAAACTTCTGGTAGGTTTCCTGTTATCAGATGAAATAATAATTAGCTGCCAAATAGCTTTTTTGGCTGTGCTTATGATAGGAGAGGGGATTGCCTTAAATAACAGAATCCTTTTGTCTGCATTAAATGCACCATTTAACAAATAGCTAAGTTGTTATTTCCCGAGCCGGAACCAGACTTTAGGTGGCACGATACAGGAATGAACTGATGAAGACACATGATTGGTCTTTTGGATTTATGGGAATATTTCATGTTTTGGAAAGATGTGCATTCACAGGCTGCCAGGAATGCTGGTTTTCTGTGCCCTCTGGAGGTCTTAGTGCAACAGAGGAGGATGGTGATTTCAGAGGCTCCCTGGATGATCGGCCCCAGTGGTACATTTCTCTGCTAGTACCGAAGTTGCCTTCCTGATGTTCAGACTGAATCTCCTCAGCTCTATTTTTGTAGCTGCTGCCCATTGTATACCCTCTGCTACCACTGGGAGGGGTGGACTTATAGTTTATCACCTTTTAACCTATCACCTTTAAACCTTAGGCTGGCAGCTCCTAGATACACCATTTAAAGTGAAAGTTCAAAACCAAAGTCACAGAATCACAGAATCACAGAATAGTACGAATTGGAAGGGACCCACCAGCTAACGCCCGTACAGAGACCGAACGCACACCCCAGAGTGGTGAACAAAAACCTAGTTCCCTCACAGGCGCACAGGCCACTCCGAGCCAGAAGGGACCCACAGGACCATCCAGCCCAACACCCCCCAGCTAGACCATGTCACTAAGCTACTCATCCAGTCTTCTCTTAAACACCTCCAAGGACGGCGACTCCACCATCTCCTTGGGCAGTCCATTCCAATGAGCAATCACTCTCTCTGTGAAAAACCTCTTCCTAACATCCAGTCTAAACCTCCCCTGGCATAGCTTAAGGCCATGAAGTCCAGGAAATTAATTAATCTATTCATGTCTTGCTAAGACCAAATTATTTTCTATATTCCATCAAAACTATTCAATGCCTGCAAAATGAGAGCAAACAACTAGCTTTTAGTATGGATTTGAAGGAGAAAGAAACTTTGATATTTGGAAAATAAAGTGATCAACTGAGAAAAAGCAAAGCTGGGGGGAAATAGTTGTGGAATCTTGATATGAAGGGAAAATTGGTGTTTAAAGGAAATAGGGTCTCATTGACTACATCAGTTCATCTGCAGCTGTAGGGAAGAGCAGATATCAGATCAAGAAAACTGTTTCAGGTTTCAGAATTTAAATAACAATGACATTTGAAAGTGAAAAGTTGTTTTAGGTCAAAATTCTCTGTAACGGAACAGAAACAGAAAATTATTCATATTTGAAAATGCAGATTTCTATTTTTACTGGAGAAAAATATTGAAAACCAATATATTTCTGAAAAATGCCATGAAATATGTGCTATTTTTGCCATGAGGATAAAAACTCCAAACACATATGTGGAGCTTGATAATTTTTTTTACTCTTTTTTCCTCAGCTTGGAACAGAGTTTCCCCAAGAGGGTGACAGGACAAAAAGCATCTTCCTTTTGATTTCAAGGCCATGACTGAAAATCAGGGATAAGCAAATGCTGAACAAGACTATTTGCAAAGTAAAAACTCTTTCAATGCAGACTGCTCTTGTCTGGCAGCTGGAAATGATATTACATTTGTTACTCAGCTCATGGATGATATGTCACTATCTTGTATTGTACAGCTTTAGGATGGTTTGTAACTCTATGACCTTGGATGGTCCCCATGCACTTTCCTTTCCTAAAACTGAATTCTTTCTGCTTGTCCCTTTTGGACACTTTTCTTGTTGCTCCTCCAGATGTTCCCTGTTACTTTTCAAACTCCAGTTCAAGTTTGTTTCATGGGATGAACTCATTAGCTGCACAAACCAAACACTTGCAGCACAAGGCACTAAAATGTTCTTAGAGCATGGAAATGGTGCTGTTTAATATTCTTATTTGTGGAATTTGTGGTGCCAGTGTCAATGTCTTAATGATGCCCAAACAGTTTTAGGTCACCCTATTGTCAGTAAGTGCTACTTCCACTGTGACAACACTTATGAAACATCATGTTTCTTTCTAGCAGGGAAATTTTTTCTCTCTGAATACTCCGTGGAAATATATGAAGAAAATGTGAGGCCACACTGAGTTTGCCAGTATAAGCAATTTTTTGGCAAAGAGACGAATTCATGTAATCTTTACTCTGTAATTGTCTAAACTGAATTAGAAAAGGCTATTCCAAACATCTGTCTACATTCTTCTCACAGATACATTTCCCAAAATAACCTTATGGGAAGCTGATTGTTCATCATTCGTGGATCCACAGAAATATAATTGTTGACTCACTGTGGATATTTTATTTTCTTAGGCTATTGAATGTTTTGCTTCATGCAGAATGTTCCTTTCTGCTCAGCCTACCATACAGAGCAAGAATAAATCCATCTGGCACCTGACATCTCTAAAACTGTCTTATATTTTCTAGTTTCAGAGTCTGTTATTTCACATTCTGTTCTGGAGATTTTATGTCCGGGATCAATTTAATGAGGTACCTAGAACCTCATGAATGCTCTGGGAAAGCTGAGTCCTGATTTTCCTCTGATCATTACATGTCCTGCAGAATCTCATTTGTATATCTGTCCTGATGCTAGCTCACTTGTCACTAGTATTAGCTTGTGAGAGTTTCTGGGCATTCATGGGGGCTTAGGGATTTGTAGCTAAGGTTTAACGATGAAGAAGTCCTGATGGTAACTGTGATTACTCCTGATCTCACTACAAGAACTGTCGACCCATCTGTTTTGGATATAATAGTAATGGAAGTACTCAGCAATATTCAGTAGGGAAATTTCAACTGATCAAAATCAAGAACAAACTTTTACCCTGAGGGCTTGATTTAAGCCCACTGATGTAAGCCAACTGGTTTTTGTTGCCAATGCGCCCATCTCTCTGACACACATTATGAGTTTTAACCTCTGTCCGTTCTGGAATGAAACTAAGGAATCCTTATGCTTGCCCGGAATTACAGCTGACGGATGAAAGGGTATATATCTTTATTTAGTAGACTATTTACATTGCATTTATATTATTTATATTTTATTTTGTCTCTTTGGTTTTTACTTCTATATTAAGCTCCAGACACTATGTTCCCCTGGGAATGTGCTATGTTAGATTAGTGTTTGAAACACTGGGAAAGTGTATGTGAGTCTTCTGGGGTGTCTTTTAAAATAGTTCTGGATAATGGAAATACTTTGTGTAGTTCATGCAACTGAAATTGGTTCTAGAGGCGTTTCTGCTTGTGCTCTCTCAATAGTTCAGCCAGTAGGTGGAACCAGGGGAAAGCAGATGTGGTGCTGTATAACAAATGCTCAACCCTTTCCTAGTTAACACATCCCAAGGTGTCTCTGCTTAAAATTGTGCCTTTAACTTCAATGCTCAAGTTTAGGACAGGCAAACTGCAAAATCTGGAATTATTTCTAAATAGTGACAGGCTGTCAGAACCTGGTACATTAATTCCCACCAGTTCAGGACCGTCTGCAAACAGGCTGATTTCATCACACGGTAGTAAGGAAGATGTTTTAATGTTCACTTGTGAACGTTAGAGATAGAAAAAGGGGATAATCCAGATCACATCATATCCCACCATCCTAAAATCTGGCATTTGGTCAGAAAGGCAGTATCAGAAACGTAGATTAAAAATATTTATTTCATGTGTTCTACTGTGGGAAATTAATTGTAGTTCACCCTGTCGTATGTCCTCAGAGTGAACTAAACAGTCCATCTTTGAGATCATATTACCACCAAAGGAAAAACAGTAGGAGATGGTAAAGTACTAAGCTTTCTGTTACTGTGCAATCATTTCCCAATTTCTGTCATTAGCCAGAGGAATTGAATTTAGAAGTCCCTGCCCTTTCTGAAGTTCTTCTCATAATAAACTAGAGAGAAAGAACATGGATATTTTCTCCCTACCTTAACCTAACTGATCCTGATCAGAAAAGTACTTAAAAGAAAAAGATTTTAAGAGGAAGATCTTGAAGCACTGAAATCGTGAAATCAACACACATTAGTGCATTTTTAAAATTTGTCAAAACTGGAAGTAAAGAAATATACTGAAATGCATCTAGATCTGTGCTGCTCTAAAGCAAATGTGGAGGCCCCTCATGGCTTATGGAAAAGTGCTGCAATATATCTGCCTGGCTTGCAGTTTGGTCTGTCAACACCACAGCTTGGTCTTTCTAGTTTTTGAAACTAAAATATAATTACAATTGCAGTATTTTTCAACAAATCAAAAATATTTTTCGTCAGTAGGTAGAATGTGCTACTAAAATGCTGCTATCCATTTTGTATCTTTAAATCTAGTTAGTAACTATTAAAAATATTGCATTTGCTGCTATGGCAGACAGTGGGTAATTTTTCATTTTCTCCTCTCCTCTTCGGTGTGAACACAGAAATTAGTTGGAAATTGTTTCTAGCAATCTGTTCTTGCAGATGAAAAAAAGAAAGTAATTTTGCAGCTTGCCAAGCATAAATCAGGAGTGACTTGTACTTCGACAAGCAGCAAAATTAGAACTCATGAATAACTTGTGGTGAAATATCTTCTCCTTGGCATCCAAGACAATAAATGTGCAGTCTCCAAGACTGAAGAATAATTAAATAAAACAAGTTAATTATCAGTACTTGGGAAAAATTATTTCCTACTAGGATCCTGCTTTAGCTTTCTCACATTTTAAGATTGTCAAATCCCCACTACTGTAATTTTTGGTATTAATTTTCTTTTTGCTCTTATTTTGGATTTCTTACAAACCCATTGTTCTCCTATACATAATATTGACTGTAAATATATAATTCCTGAAACATTAAATTACATGAGCAGATTTTTTTTGTTTGTTGGGTGTTTTTTTTATCATTAAGGTTGGTCATTGATGAAGGCCATTACAGTGTAATTTCCTTTGATAGCGCTTGTGGAAAGCATTAGTCATGATGTCTTAACCAACATATTTGTTGATAAAAAAATGTTTGTGTCCCGAAATGATCTGGGACATTGAAGTAGTAGGGCAGAATTACTTTTCCAAATGAATTTAAATATTCCAGTGATGACAACAGACTATGGAAAAGAGAGAGTCAGTAATATTGCAAATTTACAAAATTGTTTCTCCCATGGTAGGACTTAAGAGGGAAGAGGAGGAAGACCTGGAAGCTGTACAGGTTTTTAAAGTGCCGCGTGGACAATGGTTTCCAAAGGTTGGGTTTTGGTTGGGTGGTGATGGAACCAAGGACACGTGGCCTTTCCTATTTGTAAAATACAGGAGTCACAGTATTTTGATGCCTGTCCACACTGGTTATTTGAAAATGTTTATGTAGCCTACACTGTGTTCTTCCTAAGGCTTACTCAGCCATACCACTGGACATTTCAGCTAACACCTCCAAGAACTGCAACAGGTAGTCACTATAAGGACACTAGAAAGGTCAGCCCAAGCTTTAGACATAGAGGAAGGCCGTTAAACAATTTACTCTAAATTCCTGCCTATCATAAGCCATCAAATGTCTCCCAGCCATACAGTGATTTACAAGAATTCAGTCCTTCACATATTAACTAAATCCACAGGAGTAGCAGGGCTCCTCTTTGCTACGTGCGTTGGCCCACAGACACTTTAACATCTACACAGGGTATAAGATGTTTGCTTGCTCATGTTGACAATAGAAACAAGGGATAGTGAAGGGATTTATTTATGGGGTTGGGTCATGGAAATGGGCTTTTTAAATAGCTGTGTGATTTTTGTCCATGTATCTGGATTTGCTTATTGAGCACTCTTTTAATGATCAATGACAAAGTAAATAGGTTTATTGCACTTGAGGAGGCCTCTCTTCTCAAGTGTCAGATTATTGCACCTGCTTAAATGGTTGTGAGTGGAATGAAAAATCCTACTATTAAATGCCAGGGCTTTTCATCAATCTGAACATTTCTCTCTTAACAACTTTGGCAGCATCAAGGAACCTTAAAGTAGGAGTAAATTATACTGGTATGTTTTAGTTTAAACATGAGTTTAAAGGAGGTTTTATGCCAACTTTAAGGCCAACTGTTTGTAAAGGAGGCCTTAATGGAATTGGGAATTATGCCCAGAGCAAACACATTGTCTATTTGGCAGTGATTAGCAATGTGTTCACAATTTAATGTTCTAAATATAGGGTAACCAGTTACTAAGATACTCAAACGCACCCTCAGATAAAGCAGTAGCAGGTTTAGAAATGTACTTTAATAGAATATGAACCTACTAACAAAGAAGCTGTAGAAGACGGTAAAGGGGCTTTGCAGAGATATCCTGATGGATAGTTTATCAGCTGTGGGATTGCAATTCTTGGGGATGCTTGCTCCACAAAGTCTTGTGTTGAGGCATTTTCTTCATAGAGAGTGGTTGGAAAGCCTTTTGTTTCTGACACCTGAAACTGCAAAGAGGACAATATGTTGGTGATATACACTACAGTACAACGAAGCCAGCAATGGATGGAATTGCCTTAGCAATTTCTAGTCTGACTTTCCTTGACTGAACTTTTCAGGGTCAGACACTTAGTCTTTGCAGCCATCACACCTTGTCACTAGGAAGGGTTTTTAGACCACACATACCCAAGCAGTACCATGTTCTGGCTGCTGTTGATAGTACGTAAATAGTCCCGTTTGTTTCTTTGCCTGAGCTACTGCACCCTTCTTGATCCCTATGTACAGCTCAGGTTTCATGTGCAGTGATCCTTGTAGAAAATTTGCATATTTGCTTCTTGGCAAAGAGCTGATTTTCACCCTTCCTGCACCACAAGTGTGGCTGGTGCTGTTTAATGTCATCCGGAGTTTCCTCTGCAGGGACTGGAGATCATAGAAGACAATGAACCTCTACCTTCTCTGGGTTCTACTGTGAACTAAGGTGTCCCAGTACTTAGCAATAGTGACCAGGATGTTTTTACCAGAGTCACATCTCTGTGTTACACTAAATCCTTTTTCTACTTCGATTTACCTTGATCAGATTTTTTATTTGATGATCAGATTTTGAATTAACTTGCTGGCTGGTTTGTTGGATTTTTTCCTTATTTGCCAAGGAAATGGAGATCAGAAAAGAGAGAACAGGAAATGGAAACTTGTCAGTATCTTCCCAAAACCAGTTTTCATTTCTTGCTCACCATGTTGACAAATATTTGTGCATAGCTAATGGGAGAAATACTAAAGTTATGAAGCTTCACTTCCACTCATCTGACTTACATGTGCCACAGTGACTCCATGTAGGACAAAAGCATCTGCTAAGAGGCGTAGGTGTGTAACCACTGCAGAAATATCCCAGTTGTTTGGGTCTATGAGCCAGAGCAACATCATGAAAACTACAGTGTGAGACCTGCTGACAGACCTAAGAGCCACATGTCTCAGGGAATATTTCTGCTGAATATGGTAGTTTGAACACTGTGAAGGACGTATAAATGTGGTTGTCAGAGTGCTTTTTAAATAATTCTTCTTAATATTTTTCAGTCTTTTTGTATATGTTTCAGCTATAGTACAGCTTCATTGCTTAGGACTGAGACTCAGTTAGGGAGGTGAACTGCACGTGTGTTGTGTTATAGTGAGACATGCAAAACAATTTTCAAACGGAGGTGAGTGAACATGTGTAACATGACATTCACAGCCAGTTATCCAGATTTTGGTTTCAGAGGGTATCTTTTTCTTTCTCAAACCTCATCTCTATTTAAGACAAAGAGCTAGGACATAACGAGGCAGTAGCTCTTGTGGTATTACAGGTATTGCAAGAAGAGACAAAATGGACAGGGCATCCCAGGGATGTCCATGGTGGAGGGACTAAGTCAGTGGGTTTCTAGTGATCCTCACAACACAGAGGTTCATGACTGTCTGTGAGGACAGTGGGCTCACAGGGCTGATTCTAGTCCTCTTGTGGATTTGTGTTTTGGTTGCAAGATCCACACAAATATGGATAAATCTGAGGAATGTAAGACTAAACAGTGCTTCCACACTGCAAGATGATGACCTTTATCTGGCTTGGTAACCCAAAGGACAGTGACTGCTGCCTAAGAAAACCTATGAGTAGCCAACAGGCCTTAGAGCCATCTCTCAAATGGCAGTGACAACAGCTCTGGGGTAGCACAGTTGTCTGCCAGAGACAAGCATGACAGGGTGACAGAGGCTGGACACATCTCACGGCTTCTTCTCATGTATCGGTGGGGTTTTGGCATGTTCCCACATGGTAAGAAAACTCTCTTTAGAGAGAGGTCTAGAAAGGGCTTAAGGCCAGTAAGCTGGTGCTATGCTGTTTGGATGATGGTCCCACTCACAGACCATATGCCCCCAGCTCGTATCTGAAGGGGTTTACAAGAGAGCAGTGGCATCTCCCTTTCCAGGGCTGATATTTATTTGACATTTATTCTTTGGTTTCCCTGCAATCTCATTAGACCTGAGGGGATCTTAACTGAGGACTAATCATCACCATATTTGCAGCCCACATTTCTTTGTAACACTCTCCAAGTTGTTTCTCTGTTTGTAGGCCATTGCCCAGAGCTCCACCACCATGACTCCCACCATCCTGGCCACAACAGAGACCTACACACGGGCTCAGTACTGCAAGTGGCCATGCGAGTGCCCAAAGTCCCCACCTCGGTGCTCCGTAGGCGTCAGCCTGGTCACAGATGGCTGTGACTGCTGCAAGACGTGTGCCAAGCAACGTGGAGAGAGCTGCACAGAGGCTGACATCTGTGATTTCCACAGGGGCTTGTACTGTGACTACAGTGGAGACAGACCTAGGTACGAAATAGGAGTATGTGCACGTAAGTGATGTACATATATTTTTGACTTTGTTATATATTGGCAGCTCCCATCAGTCTGAATAGTGTTTGAGATTTATCTCATTAGATATCTGGCTGCACACTCATCAGCTCCTACATGCATCATCTTCCATTCCCTTCTGGTTGTCTTCGTTCTCAGGAGAGCTGGTCTCAGGAGGATGAGAAATGACATCTAATTTCTTGCTCTTTGAGTTGGCTGCAGTCAAGAGCAAATACAAACCAGCATTTGAAAGTCTCCAGATGTGCAAGTAGATGATTCTGTATTCCCTATAACGGGAGGAGGTGCTGTAGTGGGTTGGGAACGAAGGAAAGATTAGGTGTGCAGATGGATTTAAAGACAAGCAATGTGGGCATCTACATGAGAACCATGATATTAAGAGAATGCTTTTGGCATATTTCCTGTAGTGGATCCTTTGGGAGGATAGCATGTGGTATCCTGTCAAGGAAGTTAGGAATAAATCACCTCCTATCTGAGCTTTTCAGTGACAAATTGAGGTCTGAGCCTTAATTTTACAACTGTTACATTCAGGTTAATTACCACAAGGCAGAAGGATTTCTTCTTGCCTGTTGGAACGAACTCTTGGTCTCATGTGACTGGAATGTTTTTATTCAAGAAGAGGAAGAAGAAGTTAGGTAATGTTTTGGATGTCAAGGATATATTCACTTGTTCTGAGATCCAGAACAAGTTACTGTTCCTCAGCAGAAGGCTGAGAAGTGTGTAGTAAAAAATTACCTTGGCTTTGTGGTAGCTCGGCCCCTCTAAGGATGCATGTAAAAAGTGCAGTATAATCATATTTTTGTAGGATATGAGCAAAATAACAACAAGAGAAGTTATGTGCAAGGGAGCTGTATGCTTAAACAGTGATTTGCAAGATTAGTAAAGATTAAGGCTAAGAAAAGAGGATATGAGATCATTCAAATGTATTGTCTGGAGTGTGTGTAGAACATTCATGGGAGGTCTGCAAGAGTAGGTTAGACAAACATTGTCGAGAATGACATTGTTACAGCTAGCCCTGTGTTGGGAGAAGAAAATAAGCTGGGTGTTGTTTCAAAGCTATCAGCCCTTCCTAGGGATCTTTAAAGACCTGCATGTTGCTTCACATTTGTGGATTTATTTCAATGCTTGATTTCTTAGTTGGATATTTTTGGGGTTTTGCAGTCCTCCCACATACCATAGGCATTCAGCGTGCCTGCGGCAGCAGCACTGTGATGTAGGAAGATTGATCTCCACCTTTTTCAATGAGGTCTCTAGGGATTCACAGTCTGTACTTTCCCATCCCTACTGCCATGACAATATATCCCCTATTATGTGACATTTATTGTTACATGGTGAGGGGCATTGTGGTGTGCACAGTTGAGGGGAATGAGGGGTAGGTCTTTCCATGGTCAGAAGTGAAGCAGATTGTCTCTGGCTACTGTAGGAACCCGCGGCCTTTCCCTTGCTCTCAGTATCCAGGTAGGTGCACAGGACAGGGTCTGCTGACATGTTCTTTCTTGTACTCTGGGTCACATACAGTCTGCATCGCCCCACTCTCAGCCCAGCAGCTTCTGCCCTGATGACAGGGTAAGTGAAGGCTCCCGTGAGTGGGGACTCCTCTGCTGTGAGAAATTTGTTTTGCATATGGGTGCTTTTGGCTGAGTCTAGAGCATCAGAGAATCCAAAGTATGTAGAGATACAGAAACAATATAATTTGTGGAATGTAAAGATCCTGAAAGAACCAGGAGCTGGTGTTGGGAAAAGGGAATAGGGTCAAACTGGGTGTAATTCAGGCTGGCATGCTGAGGTGTACCCAGGATCTAACCTCCCAGACATCAGATAGGAACTACAGCTCTCCTTTTGTTGTTGGGTATTCTCTGCACCAAAGCAGAGACAGCAGGATGCTGAGGACATGCCAAGGTGTGGAGTCAGGGATTGTGCATGCGGGGCTGAGAGTAGGGATGTGCCTCCAAAGTGCTTAATTTTGACGCCAATTCAATGAGGTTCCACATGAAGGCATTCAACAACCCCTTTGTCTGTGTATGGGAATGTTCTCATGGTGAACGTCTTCGTGTATGAGACTTGAAGGAGACTGTGTTAACATAGTCCAGAAGGGATATGCTGGTAGGAAAACACCAGGAAATACAGCATTTTCTTGACTTTCATAATCCATGTGCACACCTAGAAATATAAGGCTGAAGTATTATAAAAATTGGAGCTGAGCATGAACTGGAGACCTATTTCTGTGCTTCAAATTCCAACAATTTTGTGCAGAAGAAGAGATTTGCTTTTATGTTTTCAGTCAGCCCATTCTAAAATAGGAAGCCTTTACAGAATTTTAATCCAGCGTTTCAGTTTGTGTTCCCCTGAACCAGCCACATTGCTGCTCCATTTACCTCCAGACTTAAAACATAAGTGACCTGACCAGTGTGTGTGTACTTCCTCTGTGACCAAACAAAAAACAAAATCTGAATTTTCCATTTGAAGATTCTGCCACTGCTTCCAAATAACTGTCCATAACTTTCAAACAACAAAAAAATACTGCTCTTTGAATCAATGCAATTCTTGTTCACTGGCAATCAAAATGCTTGATCTACTTTTTTATTTTTAAAAATGCACTAAATAATTATTTTTGTGGCTTTATAATGTGTACTTCATTTTCCAAGAGAATTATTCTGTGATCTACTCAGTGGGATCCACTTACCAAAATTTAGGAATCCAGTACCATTTAGGTGCTCCTTTGCTACCTTAGTTGTCCTACCCGTTCTGTTTCAGATTGGTACAGATGTTGTGAAGAGCTGTGTCATAAATGAAATTCCATGTAGTCCCCTCATATATCTCTGAAAACATCAGATTTCACCCAATATCTGTTTTAATTACTTTGATTGCTCCTCCTGTGAATTATTCCTACTAAAATGCCACAATTTTATTTTTTTTTTACGTAAGCATTTGTAGATAAATACGTATTTTATTTTCTAACTCGTTTTTTTCCATGAAACATTAAAAGATCCTCTTTTTTTGCCATGATTCAGAATGCAAACAGTTTCCTAGATGGTGTGACTACACTTGGCTCAGCGTCACGCTGAGCACATTGCCCTGCAGCACTGCCCTTTCTCCATGTTGTCTCTGCCAGCCCCGGGGTCAGCTTGGTAAAGGAACACATCAGAGCTGTTTGTTGACAGCATTATTTTAATGGTGGTCTTGTGTGTCTTTCTCTCTTTCTTTTCAGAGATTGTTGGTGTAGGATGTGTCCTCAATGGAGTCAGATATAAGAATGGGGAGACGTTTCAGCCCAACTGCAAATACAACTGCACATGCATTAACGGGGCTGTGGGCTGTATTCCCATGTGCACAAACTCACGTCCTCCCCTTGTCTGGTGCCCAAATCCAAAGCTGATTAAGATGCCAGGGAAATGCTGCGAGCAATGGGTTTGTGATGACTCCAGGAAAATCAGGAAGACATCTCCGCGTCACATCTCCTCTGCAGGTATGGTGGGAGTGAGGCAGACCTCTCCTTTGCAATCAGGCAGCTGAGGACAGAGTCTACAAGCAAAGTATCAGCTTGTACTGCCAGACCTGTATGAAGGAGGCACAGAGACTTCCACACAGCGTGTGCTGAAGGACAGCACAGGCAAACACCTGTGGTGGGCTCAAACTCCTTAGAAGCAGTATGGATACGGACGACTTATTCCTGGTAGTGTTCAAGGCCGGGTTGGATGAGGCCCTGAGCAACCTGACCTAGTGTGGCATCCCTGCCCACTACAGAGGAGTTGGATCAAGATGATCTTTAAAGTTGTTTTCAACACAAACCATTCTATGATTCTGTGAATGTGAGATTCATCAAAGATCCTTGTGTAACCATTCTGTGATTCTATGTGACAAAGCTCCCTTTGAAGCATCCATCTGCTGGAACTTCGAACAATGTCACCTTTTAATTCTTCACCTTTTTTATTTTTTGGTCTGGGCCCTTTGGGAAACAGAATGTGTTTTAGGATTGAGGCACTCTGTCTGGGTCGTGTTGCTTTAGCAGTGCAATTTTAAAGCCCCTGTATCTTAGTAGTCTCAAATTCACGTAACACCTTGAAAGCAGTTATTATGGTGGAAGTTTGATTGGCAGCTGTGCTAAATTGTCATTGTGTTAGTATAGTCTTTCATCAATTCTGGATTGATGGTATTTTTAACTACGTATTTTGTGTATGACCAGGGATCTTCTTTCCACACACATTCACAGCCACAGAGGTGGTACCATGGTCTCAAATGCTTAAAATGGACTCACCTTGCCATGTCTTAAATTTATCCTGCAAACGTCCTGCAATGCAATGTTTCGATATTAGCTGCATTACCTCCATATTTTACCCTATCTCACAAAAGCAAAGCACAAGGAGATATAGGGTGCTTGTTGTGAGCCAGGAACATATTGTCTCGACGGCAAGGGATTTTTTCCCCATCCTTGGTCTGTATTTTTGCTGGGCAAAATGAAATCTTGGTCTCCATTTTGTGGGCTAAAGCCACCAGTTTTTAACCTTCAATTCTGTCCCCAGTAGCTCTGAAAAAGTGATGTATGTCCAAATCCAAAATGTTGACTGCTGAAATTAGCCTTATAATTTCATGGTCTATGTTTCAACATGGGTATAACAGCTTTTGTTGCCTGATTTTCCCATTGTAAGAGGAAATCTTATGGAAGTGAGAGTAGCCTTTATTGCGTTTAATATAATGATGAATATAATAATAAGTGTAACAGTAAGCAAGCTCAGTGCAACAATTTCTCTCAGAGTTTTCCTGTGGACTGTGCTGTGAGTTGCAAAGCAGTGGGGACTTTGGCCGAGGCTGTGAATGAACCTGAACTGGGGTTGTCGGCTGCTTCCAAAAAAGAGCCCACCCATTCTTCAAAAGGCTGCTGAACTCTCTGAGAGCTATTCAAGCTTCTCTTCCTCCCACTGAAAGACTGTGGCTGCTTCCCAAGCCCTCTGTCATCCAGCAAAGACTGTTGACCACTTTCTGCTACAGGGATTCAATTGAATGGGCTCAGAAATAAACCTCCATGGTGAGATCAGATCTCATCCCTTTTTCCACCCGCTGGCGCAAGCTTCTGTAATTGTTTGTATTGTGTCAGCACCTGGGGGTCCCAGACAAGGACCTCCTTGTGCGAGGCTGTGAAGGGGAATAAAGAAATGAGCTCTGGCCTTGAACACTCAGCACTGGAGAGTCTGACACAAGTAGGTCAGCACAAAGGGGGTGGGATGAGGGGGTTCACATAAATGCTGAGCCACTTCACTGTAGTTTAATTATTTGGTTTAGTGGCCTGAATGAGTAATGAGCTGGGGAAAAGGTATTTAATATGTTAAGCTGTCCTGGTTAAACTGTCTCCACAGCATATGAGGGAGAGGATGAAGCCTGGCAGAAGAACTGCATTGTTCACACCTCATCCTGGAGTCCCTGCTCAAAGACCTGTGGGCTGGGCATCTCCACCAGAATTTCCAATGACAATGACCAGTGCCGGCTCCTGAAGGAAAGTCGTCTCTGTAACATGCGGCCCTGCGAGGTGGATATAACCCAGCACATCAAGGTGGAGACTGTTTCTTTGTTCATCCTTTGAGCTGGACAGGGGGTCAGCCTCTATTATACAGCACTCAGGCCTCTGAGGGCTGCAATTCTCAGTGGATTTACTGTGTTGCACAGAGTTCCAAGTATGCCCTCCTGGTGCTTCCACATGCTGGTATGAAAACTTTGCCCTGAGAGCTTTAGCTCCAGCTGAAAGTTCCTTGCAAAAAATGGCAAGCCAAGCCTGCTGTGCTCAATGTGGGCTCA
Source organism: Pitta sordida (assembly GCA_013390025.1). Classification (NCBI taxonomy): domain Eukaryota; kingdom Metazoa; phylum Chordata; class Aves; order Passeriformes; family Pittidae; genus Pitta; species Pitta sordida. The sequence goes on from WEKX01014301.1 coordinate 35,561, forward strand.
AACAGATGTGTACTCAACTAGTGGAAAAACAATCTTACACATCTGGTCATGGCTGTGAACTCTCTTTTGCAGCTTTTGGGGTCATGTGTCTAAACCTGTAAATCTGTCACACCCTCTTGGTCATGGCTGTCCAGGATAATCAAGTCCAACATTTGACCGAATACCACCACGCCTGCTAGACCACATCACAAAGTGCCATGTCTACTCATTTTATTAACATTTCTAAGGATTGAACACTCCAACACTTCCCTGGGCAGCCTGCTCAAATGTTTAATCACTCTTTCAGTTAAGAAATTTTTCCTAATATCCAATCTGAACCTTATATGGTTTGAGGCTATTTCTCCCTGTCCTATCACTATTTGCCTGGGAGAAGAGCCCCACTCTCACATTGCCACAGCTTCCTTTCAGGTAGATGTAGAGAGCAAGGCCATTTTTGTGCTACCTACATCAGCATTGAATACTAACCTAACTTTTTTCCATTTTCCTCTCTAATTTAGCCTGGGAAGAAGTGCTTGGCTGTCTACAGGGATAATGAACCCATGAACTACACCATGTCAGGATGTGTGAGCAAAAGTCCATATAGACCCAAATATTGTGGCGTCTGCACAGACAACAGGTGCTGCACACCCTACAAGTCCAAGACCATTGAAGTGAGGTTTCAGTGCCCAGATGGAACTGAGTTTTCCTGGAAAATGTTGTGGATCAATGCTTGTTTTTGCAACCTGAACTGCAGAAACCCCAATGACATCTTTGCCGATTTGGCTCATTACCATGATTACTCTGAAATTGCTAATTAAATCGGCTGAATGCTTGAACTGATCCATTGCTCTGATTTTACAGAGGTTGTAAAATAAAAGGAGAATCCTCATCCACTGCCAATGTACTTTTTTTTTCTTTCCCTGAGTTAGAATGTTAAATCTCCTTGCTTTGCCACACTGTTTTTGGAGAGGCATTGAACAATCAGGATTTTAAACTCTAATAGATCTTCATCCATTAACAACAGCCAGGAATTCCGTTATACACAGATCCTGGGACTTAAATGACAATTCTGTTGGCCCTGCCATTTATTAAGCCACCAGTTTTAATTGTACAAAAGCAAGAATAGTGCACTAGTATAATAGCAAACGTATGCCTGTCAGTAGCTTAAACATGATATTCAGACATCCTTATTTTCATGTCTTGAACAAAGTTGACCAAGATGGAAAACTGACATATAGGTTTTGTTTTTAACATTAGACGTTGTCATCAGGATTTAACTGTCTGACCCTTGGGATGAAAGTCTGTCACACTGAGATAAGTCCTAGGACTGCCCCTCTGTCATTCTCAGTTAGACCCATGGTGAATTTCACAGGCTCACAGGTTACTCTGAGTTGGAAGGGACCCACAGGATCATCTAGTCCAACTACCAACCAACTAGACCATGTCACTGAACTCCTCATCCAGTCTTCTCTTTAAGGCTTCCAGGGATGGCGACTCCATGACCTCCCTGGGAGGACCATTCCAATGAGCGATCATTCTCTCTGTGAAAAACCTCTTCCTAACATTCAGTCTAAACCTCTCCTGGCNATCTGCAAACTTGCTGATGATGGACTCAGTTCCCTCGTCCATATCAACAAAAAGATGTTGAACAGTGCCGGGCCTAATACTGACTCCTGTGGGACTCCACTAGTGACTGGCTACCAGCTGGATGTGGCACCATTCACCAACACTCTCTGAGCTTGTCCATCCAACCGGTTCCATGAAACCATGTCAAAGGCTTTGCTAAGGTCCAAGTACACAACATCCACGGCCTTTTTTTCATCAACCAGGAGAGTCACCAGATCATAAAAGGAGATTAGGTTGGTCAGGCAAGACCTGCCTCTCTGAAATGCATGCCGACTAGTTCTAATGTCATGGATGTTTTGCAATTGCTGCGTAATAGCACACAAGACTATCTGTTCCGTGACTTTGCCTGGGACTGAGGTCAGGCTGACAGGTCTGTAATAATGTAATTTCATGGGGAAAGCCCAGAGAGAAGAATATTTCTCCTGAAATCTCTGTGTGATGAGTCTGTCTCTCATTGTAGTAGGTTGGGTCCAAGAAACTCTGTGTCCTGACCTCCTTGGACTCATCTCAACATCTTGGAGTACCCTGTGCAAGGGATATTTTCAAAGTTGTCTGTCTAGCTGCTCTGATCTTGAACAGCCTGAATGCTCTGAATCCAAAGCTGCTATCCCAGAGCTCATATTTTCAGGATAGATCCTCCATCCAGGGGATATGTATTGCTCCTAGGCTACCTTTGCAGACCTGAAGGACAAATGTAGAGAGTCAGATGACAGGTAAAGGACAACACTTCATGTACCCATTTATTCACATAGTAATTGGGTGGTCTGTGTCTGGGGACCACCACCTGTTCCTCCCCATGTTGTTAGCAGCACATAGGTCCTACTTCCCAGTGCCACCTTGTCAGTGACATAAATCATTGTTTTACATGGTTGAGGTAGAGGAAAGGAGACGTGTACTAGATGAGGAACCAGGTGTTTGAATGCGCAAATGCAGAAAGAGACGCAATCCTTGGCATAGCTTCTGGTGCATTAGTTACAATTGGGCTGCTGCTTAGAGTAAACATCAATGTAAACATTTTCTGCAGAAGTGGTTTCACATGCAAATGCCAGCTCAGAGAAAAAAATAAATCTATCATTACCTTTCCAAGCAATACATTTATCATCACTAAGGGATGTTGTAGCCATTTTTTTCTCCAATAAATTGTTAGTATTGGAGCACCAATGCCCAATGGCACATTTTCTAGTGCTTTACTTGGGAAACCAGTAATATGTTTCTGCATGGAAAGACGTAGTATCTGCTTCCAAAATCCCTGGTGGCACAGTAGAACTGAGTGACACATGGTCTGAAGATTGGACCAGTACAGAGCTGAACCTGGGATGATGTAAGTCTTTTAAATCAGTTGCTCCTTTTGCTTTAGTTTCAGTTGGCAAGTTGTCTGTCTTCATCTTGATAACCCAGCAGAAGATACATTAATTGCTGGGAGACATAAATATTTTAGCTATGATGAATTAAAAGTTCTTGTAAGTAGGCTGACAATAATGCTATCCCAGTGTAAAAAATAACCAGGAAAAATGCTGTATATCTTCAAAAACTCTCAACTCCGAAAGTATTTTTGTTTGTATACAAGGATTTTGCTTACAAGTTTCTCATAGAACTAGGTCATTCATTAATTCAGAGCTTTTAGTATTTCTTTTTTGAAGTATCCATGAAATTTCCAGTGGCAGAAAAGAAGGGTGATCTCTGCTTACATGTTTCAATGCAAGTGCAAAGGACTTCTCTTCTTCATTCCTCTGGTGATAAGGAACTCGTCTTTGAGGATCTTGATTTTGAAGGTATTTAAACATTAACTTCAAAAGTACTTTTGTAAAGATATGTGATTTGCCTGAGCACAGAGGGTGTCAGTGAAAATGAATCTAAAGACTGGTCTCTTGCCTTAGTCCTAGGGCTAATCTGCTTGTAAACATCAGGTAAACCAAAGGGCCTCTAACAGACCACAGATTGCAGATCATGTTCACTGGTTACAAGTGATGTTCTTCCCCTTTCAGAGTCATCAGACAACCAGTTGCACAAGCAGTAGAGCTAACAAGGCTTTGTTTCCTATAGATTTCACAGAATCACAGAATCAACTAGGTTGGAAAAAGACCTCTGAGATTATCGAGTTCAACCTTTGACCTAGCACTACCCTAACAACTAGACAATAGCACTCAGTGCCATATCCACTCTCTTCTTAAATACCTCCAGGGACGATGGCTCCACCATCTCCCTGGGCAGCCCATTCTAATGGCCAATCTCTGTAAAGAACTTCTTCCTAATGTCTAANTATAATTGTATATATAACATTTTATAAATGCATGCACATATTTTATAGATACATATACATACATATTTATGTATGCATACATATATGTATATGTATACACACACACATACAGTAATCCCTTGAATTTCACGGGGGTCCGGGACCGAGAGAGTCCTGTGATAGCTGAAATCCACAAAGAGAAGCGGATCATAAATATATAAATGAGCCATGCTCATCACTCCGCCCCCTCAGTCCTGGAGCACCAGCGGGCATTCNGTACAGTTTAAGACTATGCCCTCTTGTCCTACTGCTGGTTGCCTGGAAGAAGAGACCAATACCCTCCTGGATGCAACCTCCTTCCAGGCAGTTGTAGAGAGTGATAAGATCTCACCTGAGTCTTTTCTTCTCAAGGCTAAACAACCCCAGTTCCCTCAGCCATTCCTCAGAGCACTTGTGCTCCAATCCCTTCACCAGCCTCATTGCCCTTCTTTGGACATGCTCCTGGACTTCAATACCTTTCCTAAACTGAGGGGCCCAGAACTGGACACCACTCAAGGTGTGGCCTAACCAGTACTGAGTACAGGGGAAGAATCACTTACTTGGTCCTGCTGGCCACACTATTCCTGATACATTGAATGTCCAATGTCTCCACAAAACTCTTTTACAGCAGTGCAATAACCACTATGTATTCCACATATGTGATTCCATCTGTGATTCCTTCAAGCTCTACCTCCATGGCTGCTGGTTTCCAACTGCTGCATCTGTTCAAAACCCCTTTGAATTGCTGCTGAGCTTCCTGGCAGATGAGCACGGGCTTGAGAAAGACAATGTAGTGGGCACCTTCCTGCTCTTGGGTTTTTTGTTGTAGGAATTGGAATGCTTCTAAGATCTTTACACTTCTGCCTACTTTGTTTGACCTTTCCCACAAAGGGACTGCCTGACAGACAGACAAATAAATGTACAGTATGGTTGCCTAGGTCCTGCTTCCTTAGGAAACCAGTTTAGAAACAGAAACATCTTGGGTGCATTGGGCAAGATCTGTGGTTTCCAGCATTCACTTCACTAAAAACTGACATGAACTGGAGCTGCTAGTCATGCATCAGCTCTCAATAGCTTCTTTTATGAAATGAAGAAAGCTGTGTGTTACAGTCACTGCAGCTTTCCATTGCAGTAGTTACAATGTTTGCTAATTGGAAAGTAAAGCAAGCCTATTTAGGGACACATGTTTCTGTACAAGATCTGATCCTGATTATGTTTCCCTATGTGTACATGTAAAACAGAGGAAGACTGATTGCACATATAAACATGCACTCCTTTTTGTGCACCACAGAGTGCACCATAGGAATATACACACATATATATTCATGGACATGTTTCTATGTGATTTTTTATATAATACATATTTTATATATATATTATATAGTATGTATTACACTATACATATAAAACATATATATAAATAATATCTAATAAATATATTATATATTTTAATATATTTTATATATATAATTGTATATATAACATTTTATAAATGCATGCACATATTTTATAGATACATATACATACATATTTATGTATGCATACATATATGTATATGTATACACACACACATACAGTAATCCCTTGAATTTCACGGGGGTCCGGGACCGAGAGAGTCCTGTGATAGCTGAAATCCACAAAGAGAAGCGGATCATAAATATATAAATGAGCCATGCTCATCACTCCGCCCCCTCAGTCCTGGAGCACCAGCGGGCATTCACAGCACCTCCCCACACCCTGTGATTGGACAAGCAAAGGGGATCTTCCCTGCCCCTTCCAGGTGTGACAGGTAGGGACTGGGGAACAGAGGGCCGCGCAGAGATGTGGGAGGGTCCCATCCGCCCATGCCCTTCCCCAGCACAGCAGGCACGCCTTCCTGGGGTTGGCCTAGGCGGAATCAAGGGCTCGGTACCACCCCAAGACTGCGCTGGGTGGCAGCGGGGGCACAGTGCCACCCCGAGACTCCCGTGCAGCACTCCACTGAGCTCCTGTGCCTCCATGGCTGTGGGGCGAGCAGCTGTAACAAACCATTGGCACTGTGTTACAAAGCTTCCCCAACATTTAACCTCTCCAACTCTCATAAGGCAACCAACCCTAGGCAGTCCCCGAGGGAGTGAGAGGCATCATCCCCCCACCCCACAGGGTGAGCTTGCCCTGGCCCCCAGCGCGGCAGAGGCACTCTGTGCATGAGCAGAGTCCACTGCTCACATGACATGGAAAAGTGTCGCCAAGAACCAAAGGAGGTCTATGATGTCTTCACTGGAAAAAACCCACAAAGATTTGAAGCCATAAAATTTGAGCTGCAAAGAACTGAGGGATTACTGTATCTGACATTTTAACATAGACAAGAACTAGAATACAGAATTCCAAGCCATATTTAAGGGATCTGATGGAAAAGGGGTCCCAGTATGACTTCCTTGTAATATGTCTTAATAGAAACTATTTTCCTTTTGGAAAACATTGTCAACTTCTTGGCCAAGGCCTCTTTTTCATATGTTCTCATGGAACTTTTTTACAAAGGGATGGAGTTTAAAATATAACTTTCTCAGTTTTGCAAGTGCTAACGTCTCATTTGAGTGGTAGGAAATAAGTCAGATATGACCTCTGCTGTCACGTCTTCAAGGTCAAAGTAGTCATGAGGTTGAATCTTGCAAAATGCTGGTGGCCTCAGTTTCCTTGTCACCAGGGGAATGAAGAGGAGAGATGCTTTGTAGAGTTTTCCTGCAAATTGAGCTTGCCTTCCAGCCTGAAGCAGGTTACTTGCCATGGCAGGAACTTAAACATTGAGTATTGATGTTATGATGCTGGTGATAGGTTTGCTTATAGTTCCTAGAGTTTTAGGTGAGAAAGCACCTTCTTCTCAGCCTTCTCCTTCAGTGTGCCTTTTTCTTGTTTGGTTGTTTGTTGTTTTTTTAATTTTCTGTTTGCTGAGAAAGGCAGACCTCAGCATTTTAAAGCATTTTCCAGCCTACTCTGCCTCTGGCAGTAGATTTCAGCAAAGGTACCACATTTCTCTAGTGGCCCTACATCCTGTGCTCGCCCATGTGGCAGTTGCATGAAGGGCTTCCTGGCTACTTTCATTATTCAGGGAAAACAATCATCTCCTAAGTGCGTTGCACTTTCCAAATGAAATTCCAACCCTGTGCTAGGCTCTACTTCCATAGGATCTCCCCTGCCCTAAGCCTGCATGAGCAGCAGGGAGGGAATCACTACAGGATAAGTGCATGATATTGGCAGCTATTGGTAAGGAACTAAGATTTTTTTTTTTAATTTGATCACTAGTTATCATTACAAATAAATGAAAATATATTGCAATCAGTCAGTAAACCACAATTTCCTAGGTGGAAAGATATAAGTGTGGGTCTGAGGTCCGGCAAGGCAGTTCTGACAGTGTGCATCTCACTACTGTGCAAGGGGCTGGGTGGCACCTTGGCATGGGCCTGGCTCACCAAACCCTACAAGCAGGTCGGCCATTCGCTGTACTCATGCAGGCTTCTCCTGGAGCTGCCCCAGCCCTTCCCTAATGCTGCTGCCCAGCAAACAGCCATTCCCTCCCCCAAGCCTCTCTGCACACCGACCTTGACCTGAATACCATAATCCACTCCAGCTATAAGCAATTGCAGAGAGTGGTGGGTTATCCAAGGTTACTGTTGTCAGCTCTGCTGCATGTCACAGCTCACCGTGGTGCTGCTGCTCGGGAAGTAAGAGCTGCCTGCTATCCCCTTTCCCAATCATTGGGCTCTTCTGGACGTGCCTAGTGATATCTGCCTCTAGTGTTTGATGTATATCCCACAGCCACCAGTGCAAAATATGTTGGGTTAATGACATCTAAATAACAACTCTCCTCCAGCCCCCAGGAGTGCTGAGTAACCCACGCTGAGTTGAAGGGAACAGACATTGAACTGTTTGGCAGTTGCAATCAGAAGCCTTTTTAACTTCCCCCCGCCTCCCCCTAATGCTGGTCAGCAGCTGTGTTGTTTATAAAATGAATAGAACCCTTAATGAAGCAACGATAGAAACAGTAAGAGGCTGTGTCTGTCTGTTACAAAGGAGTGAGGTGAAGGGTTGAGCTCTTAAAATACCCTGACATCCTTGCTCTTAGTTTTTGAAACATTAGGTATGTTGTTAGGCAACAGGTTAGGTAACAGGTTTGGTTTGGCTAGGTTAGGTAATAGGTTGGACTTGATGACCTCTACAGTCTTTTCCAACCTTACTAATTCTGTGATTGTGATTCTGTATAGCAATGATCAGCTACCAATAAAAAGCCTGGTTTTGGCTTGGTGGAAACACTGAATCCCACACATCAAAACAGCTGTTCATATGGACAGATGAGAAGAGCCTTTCTAATTCCAGTGAAGGTGAAGTAGTGCAGAGTAGTGGGAAAAAAAAAAGGCAAACAGCATGTGCAAAGAGGGAGGGCCAACTTGCAACAGAACTGCTCAATGTGTTGAATGGGTGTTTGCAAGATACTCCCTTACCAGTACATTAGGGATTGCAGCAGATACTTTGCCCAAGATACAAAAACAGACATGAAGGGGATTCCAGCACTGGAGAGAAAAAATAAGCAGCTTTGCTATAAAGTGTTTTCACTCCAGTTCAGTCCATCAGTTCCAACACATGACATCAATCATAAACCTTAAAAACACATCTAGGCTAAAGTTCCCAGCTGTTCAATCTGTAGAGACTTTTAAACAGGAAAGGAGCATTCTTCAGTACAGAAGTCCTGCTGTCTCGACATGGTATTGGCACACCCTCTTCCACTCCTCTGCAAGGTCAGGAAAGGGGAAATTACACAGCAAAGTTCAGCCAGATTTCTGTACTGTAGCTGTCAAGGCCCAGGCAGAGGTGGAAAAAACTTAGATTTCAGCAAAGACATCCTTTCTATTAATGGTTTTGAAGAGCACCACTTCATTGCCTTAATATATCTCAATACCAAATTTTGATGAGAATGGTTCGTGGTCCCTGAGAGCACATTCTTTTGGGGTCCTTTATAACCCCCAAAACACTGTGAGAGGTAAACTGATTATTTTCTGGAAAACTCCTGTTATTGAGCCTGAATTTTCTCTATGCCACAGGAGCTCCTTGCACCATACAAATGGTAGCCATTTGTACTTAGAGAAAAAAGCGAAACCTCAGCTCAGCTTTTCTGTATTAGTGACACTGCACTATCCAGGTTTATTCTGTCTCCAGGAATAATGCAGAAATCACCTTTTGCTAGCTCAGTTAAAGATGCCAGGAGACCAGTATTGCAGGGAAAGGAGTCACCAGCCTTGTGAAAAGTAAGACATTACTCCTCTGTGCAGTCCTGCAGCTTTTCTCTGCAGGTACACACTGTTCTTTGCCAAATGAATAGTCTGTCTCAAAACTGAGATTTATAGTGGTCCTAGCAACTCCTTGAAGCTCAGAAGTGCTTGCAGATCCCTTTGTGCTTCAAGAAGGTTTGGATGTATTCCTCCCCATTAAACCAAAACAAACTGCCTAAGCTTGACAGGCACACCATGGTGTCCTTGTGGAAGGAATGATTAGCCCTTCCCAGAAAAGCTCAGCAAAGAACATAACTTTGCCCTTCTTTTGTAAGATGAACTGGCATGGGTTCCTCCTGTTTTCACTGGCACTGGCTATGGTTAACCAAATCAAGCCCTTTGCTGGTGTCAGTCCAATCATGACTGCTGAATCATCACATCTAGCAGAGCCTTGGCTCAAACATGTCAAATATTTGCTTTTGTTTCTTCATAGCACAGGATTTTTTGAGATACAGCAGGAACAAGCAGCCCAAAATAGTCCCAGCAAAGTCAAAGTCACCTGTCCCTGAGAACACCAGTATGTTAAATAAGTCACTAGGTTAATCTTTACTTTTCTGAAGTTAGATTCTTGCAAGAGGTCCAAAAAAAAATGCCTTTAGAAACTCAAAGTGGTATCTGCCATTTCAGTCAAGAGGCCCAAATCCCTCCAGATATTCACAAGAAACATGTCACATCAATGGACTCACAGAGCAGATTAGAATCAGAAAGGCTACAATGAGCACGGCATGAGGAAGTCAATGCACAGATCCCAGACCTGTGCACTAGACAGTACTATAACCAGGGAGACAGAAAACTTCAAGCAGCAAATAACACTCTATAGTATGGCTCAATATTTTTCTATATTTCTTAAAGAAAAATCATTCTTTAGTATTAACATAGTCAACAAAAATGCTGACTAGTCTGATGTTTTCTTAGTATAAATAGTAGTCTGGAGTGGGGGGAAAAAAAGAGAGCTGAGCACAGAAGCAGGGAATGACAGAGATATGATCAAAAGAAAAGACTTCATTGATACAAAGAGATAGGGATATACTAGGACTGAGAAAGATTATTGTACACCAGGTAAAACATGAAGACACCAGACATTGCAAAGTTACAAATTTATTTGTTTTGAAATAAATACAAATACTTCATTAAGAAACTTTTCTTGATAGACTTTACACAATAGCTTTATTCTTTCTGGAAATTGTCTGCTCTTCCCACAAACTGTTATGGATATTCTACACAAGATCTGAAGTTAGTCAATATAAATTAACCTAGGTGGTGTTCTGAACAAGCATTCCCAAAGTATTAACACTTGCTGTTTAACTGCTCGGCATTTGAGCTTTTTGTTTGTGTGAGGACTGCAGTTCAGCAGGTATGCACTGGAGCTTGGGAAAATCTCGTCCCACTATCTATGGAAGGACGAATTTAGTAACACCCAACTGTGACAATCAGACTGGCAGAAAGGTATCAAGCCACTAGCTTCAAAGAAAGAAACCCAAGGTATCAGGAGGCTACATAAAGATGCAGAACCAGCAGATAATGACATTTACGCAGTCATTACACACTGTATTTCAGAGATACAGTGTCACTGCTCCACCACTTTGTGGAATACACTTCTCAGCACCAGTGAGATCTCATCAGCTTCAAATCTAGTAATTAGTGGCAGTTGAACATACAGTATCCAATTACATGCCATCCTGCAGCTATTCATCTATCCTGACAAAGAACAGCTGGATCTGGCTTTGCTTACAGAATTCCAAATTTATCACAATTGTGCTGGACACAAAAAACTTGAGCTGCAAAGATAAGAAGCCTTCTGAAGGAAAAAAGTCAAGCTGTTTCTGCTTTGCTGGCATATATGGCTATGCTAATTGTTGCAACTACACCAACTTCTGCAGTATGGTAAACCTTTGGCCCAAGTTCCCAAACAGGAAATCCTACCTTGCTTATCAAATTTAAATTCTGCCCTCTTTTGGCTAAGCAGGTTTTAGGGTCTAGGAGGGGGGGGAAGGAAAGGAAGAATGAAACTAAATCTCAAAAAAGTGAAATAAAAAAAGCGTAAAGATTTAGTTCATCTCAAAGTCACATTAAAATTGCCTATTTTAGTAGTATATTATTGTACATAGGAAAACAGGCTTGAATACTAATGAATTAGAAGGCCTATAAATGCACGATACATTAATTTTTCTATCATTGAAGTCAAGCTATGTACAATGAATTCAACTCCAGCTTCAACATGAGGCCATAACACATTTGTTTCATTTCCTTTCATAAAAGTAATCCATAATATTTTTCTCCCCCTCTTTGAAACTCATCTCAAATTGTGCCAGTATACTTCAAGATAAGAGATAAAGGGCCTGTAATAGCTTTGATTTTAAAGGAGGGTATTGAGCAATTCTTGTTTGACTCTGAAGTGTTTACAACCACATCAGCTTTTGGCAAGTATCCTCTAGAATTTGGCATCCACTGAAGGCGGGCACAATAGCAGCAACTGTCTGAGATACAAGAATAACGATAGAGCAAATGAGATGCTTCTTTTCCTTGGTCCCTGTCAGACCCTGGTGAACAGAGCTCATCCTATGGAATAGCTTGAGATTAATACCAGTTATCTTTTTGTGATACACAGGGGGCATCCATCACTTTTTCACACTGTGACCAGTTTAAACCTCCCACAGCCATCTAACAGGACACTTCCATAGACTTGGGGCTTGATTGTTCAGCGTTGCTTGCTGAGTTCGGTGTCAGCTCGATGCGTGTGTCTGTGTGGGAGCGGTTCCTGGAACCATCCCCGGTGTGGGATCGGCTCCTTGTTCCCTCCCCAGTGTGAGACCGGCTCCTTGTGCCTTCCCCGGTGTGAGACCGGCTCCTCTGTCCTTCCAAAGAGGTCACGCTGGAGCCAGAGGCAGTGCGGGACCTCATCAGCCTTGTCATGCTAGCAGAGGGCACTGGAAGAAGAGTCTTTCATTAATTCCTGTCTTCATGAACTTGGAAAGAAACCCTTGAACTCCTCTCTAAGAGTTAATCACCCGGGGAAAAGCATTCAAGTTTGAATGTATACTTTTCCTGGCAGCTTCACATGCAGAAGTACCTCCACTGCTGCAGGCGTATAGTTAAGGAGCCCAGATTACTAAGGCATAGTTAGTGGCCAGGGCTGAGCAGCTTTATGGCACATTGCTGTGGCTTCAAGAATCATGGGGTAAGTTAAAGAGACTCTCTCAGACCCCCAATACTTTCAATTGTTTAACCTTTGGTGACAACCCAGGCTACAAATGCATCTACAGAACAGCAGCTGTCAGAAGCACGTATGTGACAAACAGCTACAGCTCAAAGAAGTCTCTGAACTAATGAGATTTTAAATGTTGTGTGAGGTATATCAACCATATTCTGTGATGCCACAAGGAGACATTATTCCAATTACCCACCTTAACTCTTTTACTTTATCTTGATATTTTTATTTGTGGGTATAAGCTGTTTAAAAGCTCTTTACTATTTAATAATATCACTCGGTCTGAAAAGCCCTTGCCCACATACCATCGGTTCACACATCTAGGATCAGAGACTCTCTGTGTGTCTAGATGCCAAATTAACTTTGGCAGCCAGGTCAACCATTGCATAAAAGCAATACTTACTGTATCCCATTCCCTGAACAAAGTATTTGAAAGCTTCTGCAAGCTTGGCAGGCTGCAAAAAAAGAGAGTGTTATTGTAGGCAGCGTTCAGTAGGTTAGTTACAATGTTTTAGATGACACAGATGCCCCATCTTAACAAGGATACCAAATATTCTCTGGGTTCTACTGACCCTCTGACAACTTCACTTAGACCCAGACTCATCATCACTTCTCTGGATCTATCATTCTCAGATACATGTGTCCATTTTGTAAAATAATGGGGCAGGGTAGTGGACTAGAGGGGAATGATGGATTTTTCTTCTAACATTGCTTCTGCAGTTACTGAAGCAGGTGAGTCAAAGTAAAACAACTAGCCTCACAAAACATACAAGGCAGATCATCCATGGTCAGTAACTGAGAGATTCCTAACTGGCAGAGAACAAACTCAGCTAGTCAGAGTTGATACTTATATTCATAGGGAAAAAATAAAAGAAAAGAAATACACAAGGACAACTGCCTGTGAATGACATTCTTGCGATGAGGCACTTCCTGGGTTCTCTGCTGCTGATACAGTGACCACATAAGCCTCACAATAATAATTATTACACATGAAAATTTTGCATAATTCTATCTGAATCACTGCAAAGAATTGACTCTGCAGAACAGAAGTAATGTGCACCCTACTGTTGTAGTACACACTGCCTGTCCAGGGACTTCAGCTCCAGGCAATTATAAATTCAGACTTTTCTTAAGTTCATGAACAACATTATATTGATTAGAAATCTGTTTAGATGTTAGGCCACATTCCTAAGCTGGTTTACAGGTCAGCTCTTTCAGTGAGACAAAACAAGAATACATGTAGGTAAATTTTAACTTTCCCATTCTGGTTTTATTAGCAACTTGGAATTTATGCATAAATATATTTCAAACTTCAGTTCATTCTCAGTCAAGCCAAGTCAGTGTATGCAAGAACATAGCCTTGTTATTTCCTGCCTCCCACTTCCCTGATCTATACTATAAATAGTCCAAATAAGAATGTTTTTAAAATGTTAGTGCTCAAGCTATAATCTATGTCAGCTTAGTAAACAGGCATAAAGTAATACCTCTGCATTCCCACTTCAGACCTTTACTTAAGACTTGATTAGTGAAAATAATATCCCCTCCCGATCTTAATTTTGTGCTTCATTGCTCTTTTAAGAAAAAAGAAAGCTCAGATGACCAATTGACATCATTATTCATGAAATCATAACCATCCTTTTGGCTCACATTTGGGAACAGCAAGTACCCTACAGGAAAACACCCATTTGTTGCAGTCTGACACGCTGCAGAACAGGATTAGTAGGATTTCCGCCAGCCAAATCCTACCTGGGAAACTTGGGGGAGCCCTCCGCAGTCAGCCATCTGAAATGGGATGAGAACAGCCAATTAACATAATGCCAGAGGAACTCACATTCAGGATATATTAAAATGGCTTTTTGAGCTATCTACCAGAAAAATATTTCCTTTTGTTGTGTGAGTAACATACATCAATGCATTCATCCATGTGTAAGCTGTTAAATGTATATAAAAGCTATGACTACACCCCAGAAAACCCCAAAGTGCTCTGACCCTCAGGCAAAGCATCAGCGGCAGCTAAAAATCTTTTTTTTACTAGGCAGTGTTACCAGTTTCTTAGAAACCAGCCTTTTAGTCCTAGTTACAAGTTCAGCTCTGAATTACAATAATGTGACTCTGTATTGACCTGGATGACAAACAAAGAAGAGAAAACAAACACCTAAAGCTCAGGGGTGAGACAGAAAAATGATTTGCTGAGATTGCAGATGGCAAGCATCAGCCTGACTTGCCAAGGGAAGCAGAGAAAGCCAAATGAGAAAAGCTATCTTCAGTGCATGCAATATTTTTGGAGCACTTCATTTTTCCTGCCACTCCACCCCTGAAAGTCAACCCAACAAAAACAGTCCTGTTCCAAGGAACACCACAAGCTGAAAACAGTAGAGTTGTCAATTACAGGAAATCCTATCTAGGATTAGTTAGCAGAAAAACAGGCCTACAGCAGGACCTGGCATTAGCCATATGCCTGGCCTGAGCAAAGGCTGGTACTCCTGATACAGGGTCTGAGACAGCGTCAGAATCTCTGAGGGTGTTTGCCATGCCCATGTGGTAGGGGCAGCAGTGTAATTCCTCAAAGTTAGGACAAAAAAACATTTAAAAAATCATTACTTATCATTTTCACTGACCAGTTCAATAAAGTGAAATGCAGACGTTCCAAGCAGAAGCATGACAGGTTTTTTCACTGTTTGCTATTAGTTCATCATTAACAAGCTGATACCAGCTGATACTTGGCACTCAGAATATGGATGCAAAGCTTTTGCATGATGTTCTGCTGTTTGGAAGTCCATTTGAACAACATTTTTGAAAAATACAGCAGTAAAATGTACCCTGGACTGTACCCTCATAAAAGTCAGGATGACCAAACTCTGGCTGATAAATTAGCTGAAGGTTCATCTGATGCTACTGCTGAGGGACAGACAAGCACAGGAACAGAATGAGGTGGTTTGTACTTCCACTCTACTAATGACTTTTCAAATATTTCAAAACACCTCAAGGTCAGCTTTGCCAGCTCTAGTCAAATTCATCATGGGTATGTGAAATATTGAGCATTTCAATCTCATCTCTAGTGTTTTAAAGTGGAGGAACTGAGGAATTCCCTGCTGTTAACATGACAAGAAGGCCCAGTCTTGTTTATCCTACTAAAATGCTCTTACCCTGAAGGAACTGTGTTTTCACACCAGAACTGGATTCTCACTGTGTTATTTGTACTGCAACTCATCACTCTGGTTCTGCTTCTTTGGTTAATCCAACAGATTTTATGTGAGAGGAATGTTTATTAAAAAAAATTAAAAATCGTAGGGTTGTGGGTTTTTTATTACCTTCAGAAGCGTGGTCCTTGTTGGGTCCAGCTTTGAGTTGCATTCAACCTGCATAAAAGAGTAGCAGCATAAGACATTGTACACAAGATTTTAATTATGGACTGTTAGATAAAAACAGATTAAATGTCTTATTTTCTGGCTTAATGCAGAGTAAAGTGAGTATCTTATGCTTCTGTATGAAGAATCTGTGTGTATGTATACACACCTTTAAACCCAAGTAGGTCAGTTCACATTTCTGACTGTATTTTTCCCATGCACAAACCCTATTAGGTGGGAATTGTAGACTTTTTTTCCCGCATCTGTTTCTGGGACTCCAGTGGCAAAAAGTGTTTTTTCATCTTTGATTTGGGGTCATCTGGTAGCATCCCAAATGGTGAGCAGCCATGTGGCCACAGGCCAGCAGACTGGGCATACCCATTAAGGCACAACATTTGAAGTCATCCAGTCATCTGGGGCGAGTTATAATGGTCAAAAAGAAGCTCTTTGCTTCCATAGTGACCCAGGGCACAGCTCCAGCACCACACAAGTTAAAATACCAGCAGCAGATTTCTCTCTAAAGGAAAATATTTGCGGTTCACTAGAACTGCTGTGGTGATTGTTTCCAACGTGGTAGCTATTAAATAATGGTGCACAGAGGGGACAAAACAGCAAGGGATTAATGGCACCTCTTCTGCAGCCTGGAAGAGAGACAGCTGGGCTAGATAGATAGCCAGTGAGGCTGCTGTGTGGCAGGAGCTCTGCTGGCCTTGCCAGCTTCTTGCCTCACCCACCCGTCACCAGCAGGGTGGCAAAGATGGCTCTATGTACCCACCACAGCATCCACAGCTGGGGAGCTGTCGCCAACCACCAGGAGCACAGGACATCTGCAAAGAAGCACACAGAAGTGCAGTTATTTCTGTGATCCAGCCTAGACTGCCCCCTAAGCTGCATTTTGTGTCGCTGGAAGGATGAGGCAGTCAAGTGTGTGGAAGTGATTTGTTTTGTATTCCAGACACCTTGAATATACATCAAATCGACTGCATTAGCTACAGATATACTGACATGCTCCCATTCCTTGCCTGAGAACCTGTCCTCTTCCCTACCTGGCAGCAAATCAGCCCTTGCCAGTACTCTTACTCCTTGCTTTATAAGAAATTGAATGTGGGTATCAGCATCAAAGCCTCACCCCCACCCCCAAGGCACTTGAGCTCCAACTTTTGGATCTGTTCATCTGATTCCAAACAGACTGGCAGAGAAACAGTCTCCTGTATGTAACCATCAGCAGGTGAACAGACATGGACTTGACAACTTATGTTGCACAACTTGCAGCAAAAGTGAAAAGCTGTTAGCAGAAGGTCTGCCAGTCATTCTCATACCTACTCCACCTTCCTGAAGGTTTTTTGTTTGGCTGTTTGTTTGGGCTTTTTTAAATGGCTTTATGTTGAGGGTTTTTTTTGGTTGTATATAGGCAAAGCTCAGGCGCAGTCAGAGCTGTAATTTCCATTAACTACGACATTTCTACATAAGGCTAAGTACAGCTACTCTGCAAGTACTTCATAAGCCCAAGTTTGCAGATGCGTAGTGGCAAGAACTACTTAACTTTCCATTTCAGCTAATATGTTTGTCAAGTCTGAAGAGGGGAAGTCTTCCTAATGGCAGTCTCTGACTTACAGTAACTTCTCATCTCCTACATGAAGTGACAAGATTCTTTTCTAGCACATAAGCACATGCAGTGACAGCTCTGCAGTGCATTTACAATGCATCCACTGATCATACCTCTTAGCTCATCTCACATAAAAGTGAACTGGTAGGAAATAAAATACTTACTGAAGGGTGACAACATTCACTCCAGGAACAGGGCGCTCAATCTCTAGGTCTCGCCGACTAAAAAGATAGAGGACAAAGGCTTTTGATACACAGAAATTTTACAGATACTTCCATATTCATCCAGTTTAGAGAAGGCACAGATACTCATATGCTAATTTAATTATGTTAATTATGGTAATTTATTATGTTGTAGCCTCCATAACTGATGTAGAACCACATTTAGACTGAAGGATCAATGTCTTAGTTCAGTCCCAGTGTACCATCTTCCACCCCACAAATGTACAAGGTCCTTCTCCACAAGCAAACCACTTGACATCCCTAAAGGCCTTGTCAAGCAGAACTTTATACTGGGGAAACACATGTAACTCCACTACACAACTAATATCAACTCTAATGATCTACACAGCCTCTTAAAAACTGTTTCCAGTTAGAAATCAGGTAAATGTATTTACCTGTTGTAAGAGTTGACGAAGAGATGAAGGTTGGTTTGATTCATGTCATTAACAATATGCTGACGGTAAGTATGGATCAGATCATGGTTGCTGTGAATCTCTTCCTAAAGCAGAGACAGAATTGTTCAGAATAGGGGCTATTTTCTGAAAGGATCTGAAGACACAGTACTGTAGTTGTGTATCACTCATCACAAGAGTGCACCTTGAGGGAAGCGCCAGCTTCCAGCACCCAGTGATGTCACCCAGAATTAATTTTAGCTTCTCATTGCAGTAGCACAATTTTCACTTGAAAACTTCTGTATGTTGTGATATCAAGATCACATGATGGCAAAACATGTAGTTGTAGAACTGATGGTTACAGTAAGACAAGTGTGACGTTTTAAACAAAAAAAAAAAAAATCAGGGTAACAAGCATCATCAATGTTCCCAGGGTAAAGCAGATGTTGAAAGCTTACAAACATATGTAATGTGGAACTCAATTTCACAATAAGAAATAACCAAGCTTTGAGGACTTCCATTAGTAACATTTTCAACCAGTTTGGTTATAACGTTTTCATAGGTTTGTTCATTGTTCTGAGGGAAAGGAGTTTTCCATCGCACTCACTAAAAGTTTCAAGTACAGCAAAGTAGTCTCAGAAAACAGTACAGCACTTTCCATTAGACTTGCACTAAAGAGTGTCATTAATACCAATAGCAAGCTGTCAGTTACAAATACATTAAATAAAAAAAATTGTGGGATAATTCAGCTCAGAACATGAGTGTATATATAACAATTCCACTCATGTTTAAGAGTTGGCTAAACAGGGAGCTGTCCCTGCTACAGTTGTCACAACTGAGATGCACTTGAGTCCTCAGAACACAGCAAGCCCCATGGCAGCATACCACCTCCAAAATACTGGGTATGCAAATATGAAACCTCTCACAATTCAACTTCGTCCTTTGTTGTTTAAGCAAAGGCTTCTCCCCTGCTCCTAGCCCCAGAAGGTAAACACAGATGACTGAATAAATCAGAGGAGTCTTTTCAATGTCCTTACCTTTCCAAACAGATGTGAAATGACCATGTCTGGTAAAGCATTTGTCCAACCTGAAATCTGAACAGCAAGATTATCTAAGTATCTGCTATTAACATGATCCTTGAACAATTGAAACCTTCCAATTACCTATAAATAGACAATTGGATGTTTCTCTGCTGTCTCTATATGTACAATATCCTGGGCTGATATTCTTCCCCTCAATCCAACTATAACACCATATGGTTATGTTTGCAGCACTCAAGATGTCTTTTTTAATGCAGTTATTTAGGAAATACACTACTAGTGGCATAGATGTGGAATCACTCCCTGCAGGAACACCAAGCAGGACAACCAGCTGGATGTCATTTAACCTCACTACCAAACTTCCTTACCCACAGGATGTGCTTTCTTTGGAAGGATAAAAAGGCTAGCAATACTTGAGAGGTGGAAGGCAGAGGCACAGATACGGAAGATATTAATTACAGCAAGACATTGGATGAGATAATGAAAGTGGGTCAACTCATACATTTTGTCAAGTTTCTACATTTTTTTAAATCAGCTTGTATATCAGTTTGTTAAACTTGATCTCAGAGTATTTTTAGTAACTAAGCCTTGAAAGAATGTTATACTGTATCTCTGCAAGTTTCTCCTAGTATGGCAGTGTTGTTATTATATTTAACACCATCATAGACACTATGGTTTGACTCTGTGTGGTCAGATGACATACAAAATTTTTGTACTTCTCAGTGTTTATAGCAACTGCTATTCACTTCGACATGACCCTGAATGGTACAAAGTGTTTGCTATCAGTTTACACTGAAAAATGTTTTAATAGGTTAATTTTTTGTAACATGTAATTAACATTTACACTTATTTGTATTTATTGGTTCCAGGAAGACTTTTGAAGCCAGTTTTAAGTGCCTGTTTTCCCACATTGCAATGTTTCTTACAACTGAAAAAGAAAAAAGTTAGCAGCAGCTTCATTATATGTGAACATTCTCATTTAAAAGTCTGGTTGTATGAACAACCCGTCCACAGTGACTGTTGCTAGTGTCTTTCTCTGGGTAATTTTTCCATCTAAGACTCACACAGATAATTGAAGCATGGAGGATGCTGTTCTGAACATTTTTCTGTGCTCTGGTTCCCATTTTGTTTCTAGTAAACAAAACCATGGACAAGGAAGTACTGAATGTAACATCATGCTTGAAGTTTACTGGAAAGACATTTCCAAACCTACCATGTCCAGGTTAAAAACTGTTTTCCCCAGCAGTTACTAGCTCTTAAGACTTGTCCATACTCAGTGACTCCATTATGCCATGAGCATCTGTTTTCTCAAAGTACTTATTTTTAAGTACTATCACTGTAGGAGTTATGTTTGCAAACAGAAGAATCACCAAAGGAATTATCCTGGGATATTTTGTGTCTGCAGCCACGCTGCCCACAGCTGCCCAGCCCCTTGTGTTCAACAGCCTTGCAGTAAGATTCATTTTACTAATTCAAGATGTTTACCTTAGTTGCTGCCCAGTCCATCCAACCTTCAGCACAAGGGTTTACATTAATGAGAACTAATCCCTCCACCATGTCTGCATGGTTTAACTGCAAAAGTAAAGATTTAAGATTCATCAGGTACCCTCTGCAACTTGACAGTCAGCAAAAAAAATTAAAATTAGCAAATTATCTCCTGGGGAGGAAAGCAATAGACCTAGCTTTATCTTGCACAAAACAAGCATATGTATGGGAAAAAAATGTCATTAAAGCACTTCAACTGAGCAGCTGGAGAACATTAAGAATTAACTTTTTCTCCACCCTCAGTTTAAATAGAGTACTCCCATTATAAAAACCTTCTGCAAATTAACCGGGTAGAGCCCAGGCCTTAAAATGAAAAATCTAGGTCTGCTGGATGAGCTATCCTGCAGATTGTGGTATTTCACTTAAAAGCCTGACTGCTTACTTAAATGGGCATGGCAGAGCAAGAATTCTCTGTACATGCTACAGGGACAACAACATCTAAGGGAAATCAGGTTTGATGTTTTAGAGAAGCCCCACAAAACTTACAGCAAATCTAGTTAAGATGTAGGCACCGGCTCCAGTTCCCATTCCTATAATGGTCTTCAGCCTGCACAGTAGTAAAATAGAAGAGACAAATGAGGAAGAACACCAAAAATAAATTATATCAGTACCCTTCCTCTTTCACATGGCAGTGTGTGTCTGCAGAAGGGCAGGCTCAGCTCAGGCAAGCTGTGGACCTCCAGCAGTGCCATGGACCCCAATAAGATTTGCAGGACCCTGGTCCTCAAGCTTTGCAGAACAGCAGCTACTCCCACTTATCTTTAAGTAAATACACTAAGCAACCATAGCATTGTTCTGGTCTTGGGAGGAAACGGTTAGTCTCTGCCAGAAAAACTTGCAAGGTACAGACCTGAAATATGCAGCTGAAA
The DNA here is from genome assembly GCA_013390025.1 of Pitta sordida. Taxonomy (NCBI): domain Eukaryota; kingdom Metazoa; phylum Chordata; class Aves; order Passeriformes; family Pittidae; genus Pitta; species Pitta sordida. The sequence goes on from WEKX01014301.1 coordinate 56,975, forward strand.
TAAAAAGCTGCCTCCTCTCCTCAGGGTCCCCCTGTCCTTCCCATTACTGCTATTCAACTCTAATGGGGGGCTGGCAGGGAAACATCTCCTGCTATCCAGCCACGGGGGTGATGAAGTTTAAACTTCATAACCAAACAGGGCAGAGACAAACCAAATATTTGCATTAACTGAAATTGGGTTTAAAGCATCACCTTCAAGGTCTTAGAAAATACAGGGAAGGGAAGACTAGACAAAACTACTCAGAAAAACAGGTTATTCAGTGCTTTTAGGAAAATACCTGAGGATAACATTTCTAATAAGAATGAAAACTAAGTCAAGGCTAAGTCAAGACGTTGCAAATACACTCCAGTTTAATAATTTTCAAGGTACTGATATTGTTAGCATATTTTACCACGGTGTAACAGAATTGGCAACCTTGTGCCTTACATCAGGCATTTCAAAAAACACATCTCTGAAAAAGGTAGTGAGGTAAACTGGTTCAAGGTACTGTAACAGCTCATTACAACAGATCTATGTCTAAATTGGGGTGCTGGTCTGAAACCCCCACCAACAGTCCAGCCTGTCTGTTCTCCAAGGCTGCCTAACACTGAATGTCAGGTTTTCTCTGCTTAGTCTGAAAACCCCTTGGAGGTATCTACCTGCCCTCTTCACAGTACACCAGGAGCACCAGCTCCACAGAAAAAGAACCTTTCTCAGCTAAAGCTAAGCTTTAAGGAAGGACACACACCTAAATTCGTTGCAGGTACACAGCTGAGGAACACTGACACTGCGTCAACCTGGCATCTGCACTTGGTAGTCAAAGCAGCTTAAGGAAGTCAGATTGACCTCCTAAGACATACCAGCCACAGAAACGAAACAGTAAATGTCTTCAGATGCAACCATGGTTTTTTTCTGCTAACCACACAGGAAAACGTGGGTTGTTACAGTGGGAAAAACAGATTGTCTGTGCCCTGCCCCTGTGGGTGCGATGCATAGAAAATACTGGAGGAAGCCACCAAATTAGGCACATGGGATTTCACTTGAAGTTGCTTCCTGTTTAAATATAAACAGACATTTCAAAAAAGTCCAAAAAATAAACTCTGTCAGAAACCAAGGCAAAAGCAATCTATGTGTAATAGAGGAATCAAACCCAACCACGTACATAGTTCTAGCAAACAAAATACCAGGTAGCCAGACCAAAGCAAATGCCTGCTCTGCCCTGCCCTCTTAGTGAGCTACATAGAGAAGAATGAGAACAGTAAGTAAACAATTTTTCACTCACCCAAACTGTTTCAGGATTCCAGGAATCATTTCAGCCAGCTGATCCATGGAAGGATACACATACCTACAACAAGCACGTACATATTTGTGGAGTTACTACACCACATTCTGTAGTGTAGGCTGGCAAATTTAGAGAAGCGGCAGTCATTGCAGATTTAGCACCAAACATGCTCATTATGAAATCATTGAGTGTATGGGCTGAATTTAAACCAGGAGCTGCACAAGTGAGCAATTTATCAGAAATCTGAGCATAATCTATTTGGCAGTTTGATTTATAGGATGATAGATGTCCAGGCCATCTGAGAGGAAAACACTGCAATTAATCTTTTCCAAGAAAAGTTAACACTTAGAACTTGGGAAAAAATTTGAAAATGAGAAGTGTTTCCAACCACATTTACCACATTTGTACTTCTGGGTCATCAAAAAACAGTTTCCCTCTGTTACAAAATCACTGACTACAATAACAAGATCTAGATATTTGGCAAATAACTTGCACAAATGTTTTCAGAGACACACAAATTACCATAGGATAAATGAGACTAGCTTTCCATTAATATTAATGGAGAAAATTAATGCATAAGAACAGCTATGAAGATGCTGAGGAAGCTCAATAAAAACAGCTGTTTGTTAATTCTCCTGGTCTTCTGCAGAACAGAAACAAAATTCTGAGGGAACAAAATTCTGAGCAGAATCTCAACTGAGTAGCATGCAGGAAAAAAATCTACTCAGAGGAGCTGAAGAATATCTGTCTAGGAGATATTTAAATCTCTGTTTCCATCAGGACTATACCTAATGATTCTCCAGTTTAATCTGCAAAATAAAACCAAACAAAAACCCCAAGGACTTAAGGTTTAATTTACCAAAAAGAAAGTCTAAGAAAATATATTTTCTCATGAAAAAAGCTAGTTTCACTGCAACAGCTATGGTGTAGGAGACCTTATTGTAGCCTTTCAATACTTAAAGGGGACCTATAAGAAACAAAGAGGCAAACTTTTCAGCTGGTTCTGATAGGACAAATGGCAATGGCCTTAAACTAAAAGAGAGTAGTTTTAAATTAGATCTAAGGAATAAGGTTTTTTTTCCACATTAGGGTGGTGAAACACAGACTGCCCTGAGAAATGGTGAATGCTCCATTCCCAGAAACAGTCAAGGTCAGGTTGGACAGGGCTCTAAGTGATCTGATCTTGTTCAGGGTGTCCCTGCTTATTGCATGGTGGTTGCACTATATGACCTGTACATTTCCTTTTCTAACCAAACCATTATATGGCTTAATGAGAGCATGCTGGTATTCTAGATGTAGGTCTGGTAGGGATAATACAGCTTCTTATATTACCATCATGATTTTATCAGGCAGAGGTCTTTAACTGGGATAGGTCATGGTGGTTGCCCCTATGCAGCTGACAACACAGTGTTAACATTCATTTAGGACATGAGGGTTAAGGCACTTAAAAGCTCATGATTTAAACAAATGCAAAGAAGGGGTGACTGAAATAGCTTTGTAGGCTGGTCTGATGGACAACACGGTCATTGCAGTTAACATCGGCTGAGAGCCCGGCCCATCATGACCTCCTCAGTATCAGACCAGCTTAATAACTAAGAAGGGAAATAGACTGGCTCATGCAATAAGAGTACTTATAAGCTCCTTAATACGTAGTTCTTACAGAATGACTGGTCCTTGCCTTTTATTTTCCCCTTGGCATGCTAACTGTTCTCTTCTTCAACCAAGCTGACTCCTATCCAAAGGGCATCTCAAGGTAAACCTGTCTCATTTGACCTAAATGGGACAAGCACTTTGGCAAGGACAGTGCCTATGACACACAAGTTTTCCAAGAGTTACAGGATTATACATGGTATACAGAGTCAGGAATATGCAGCTATGACATTCTGTGGGGGTACATGACCTTATTACTGTCTAAAAACATGGATTTTCCAGGTGGATTATCAAGTATACTTAACATCTACCATGTTGCCATTTCATGAAGACAATGAATTTAGGAAGGACATGATACAGAGGTTAATGCCTTTCTTATTTATAATAATACATAATTTAATTTTGGATTTGTATCTGTGATGTCATTACAGAACAAGGTAACCTGATATTTAAATTGACAAGATGTAGACATGTCAAAGAACTGCTTTACAAGCACTCTAGTTATCAGAGCTAAAACAAAATTGCAGCCCCGAAGTCTATTGTGAACTGACAGAACACAGAGCTCCAGTACTTAAGGAAGAGAGTGTCAGGATTTAAGTTCAAAAGCCAGCTACTGTGCTTGCTGCAAGTACTTTTTAATGAAATTGCAGATCAAGACTTTTTCCAGAAAGAGGATAAGTGAAAGCATGGGCTGTTTCCCTGACAACTCACCCAGCTTGGAAAGACGGTGCTCCATCCTGCTGACCAGGTGCATCCACATGGCAGACTGCAAAGTGCTGGGTGATTTCCTGCATATCCTCAAAGTTGAAGAGAGGATTGAAACAAGTTTTATCTTGAGAAGGAAAAGAAAATATAAAATAATTGCTTTGAGGGAAATAGTAACTTTGCAGCTACAAAAATAACCTATCCTTCAGGTTAATGGAAAGTGGAGTTGATCAGGTCAGTGGTGTTGTAGACTGGGAAAAGGGCAGTCTTATTTCTAAAGATGCAGGACAAGTAAAACCCTGCTACCCTGTGTTAACTTGCTTTAATTCTTTGAAGTGTAAACCCTGAATAGCTACTTCCTCATGTCCAGGTAAGATTTATCCATGTTATTTTGCTACCTGCCAGAAGGTACAGGAAATTCTCAAATAATTGTTCTTTAAGCAAAATTTAAATAATAATAAAATGTAGTCAAGGGTATTCATGTTAGGTCAAGGGTATTCATGTTAGGTTGTGGTTTAGATGAAATTATCCATTTCCTTGTCAAGTATTTTTTTTTGTTTGTTTGTTTGTGTCAAAAGCAAGGGAGGGATAAAATATCCAGGGGTTGGATCATGGCTTGTGCTCTTGCCCAAGTATTAAAAGATAAAAACTACGCAACAGTCTGCTGCTGGCAGCCCAAGACAAAAGTGTCCTTCTGGGATACTCCATGCTGTAGGCTCTATATTTTGAGGTGATTTGATTTCTGATTTTTAAGCAATATTAATGTTGGTGGAGAATTAGCATATTTTCTTGCTGGAGTGGAGAACACCGAGATACCTAAAAAATGGTTCAATATGCTATGTGTGCTTCTGAATCTCCTCACACAACAAAAAAAACACAAAAGCCTTGCAGATCATTAAATACTTTCAGCTCAAATCAGGTTTGGAGAACATACAAGTTTGGGAAGAGTTTCCTCTCTTTTTAAAGAGGAAGAAAGTTTATTTACCATACAGAGGGATTTTGTAATTCTAGTAAGAAAAAGGTCTTATTCAAAGATAGGATCCAGATTAAGCTCTGTAAGTTGAATTTTTGGAGCCAAACAAAAGTAAGACAGTTCCACAAGAAACAAGCCAGAAGGCTGATCTTTTCCTATTAGTATTATCCACCCCCTAGCAATACTCAGACTTTAAAGATCCGCAGGTGTTTTTAAATAGTGTTTAAGAAACAATACTGGTGAAAAGAACAAAACAGAGCAGATCTGGATATTAACTCATTAAATGCCTTTTATCTGTCTTTTAAAAGTTTTTTCTTAAAAAGGATTTCCTTGGCTAAGGACACAAACCCAGCACCCATTTAATCACCCTGTCTTGATATATAAATCACATAAACCCACACAGTACAAGACTGGTTATCAGAGAGGAACCCAAGGCAAAGCCCCAGCAGTGTTTTCAGTCTTGCTGGCAATACACCCCCAGACTCCCTAGAGATGTTTTTACAGCATTTATACACAGCCATTATGAACACCCAGAGACCTTTTGCTCCCTTAATATTGTAATTATTTACTTTGCAAGGATAAAAGTATCTGTAAGAGAGAGTTAGGTGCCATCTAACAGGTTTCAATGCACACAAGCAAGCAAGAATTTGGGAAAAATTTTCTAATTGTCACTGCATCACTTGTGCTATAGAACCAGACCATGCCTGTGATGTTAAATAAAAAGCCTACTTACGGTTCAGCCCAATGTCATGGTAGGTGAGGATGGCAGGCCGGTTCCCCCTGGGAGTCCCACACATGGTGACACGGACTGAGCCATGCACGGTCTCCACATCTTGCTCCTGGTAGAGAACAGGAAGAATCCATCAGGGGATTGTCCAAGTGCTCCACACCTGCTGCAGCAGACCTTCTCTGACCATGAGCACAGGTCCTGCCCATCCCAAGTTCTGGCACATCCCAGAGTCTGTGCCAACATCCCACTTTTTCCCCCATGGTGGGGGCTCTGTACTAACATTTTATATTTGACTGTCACCTACTGTGGTCTACAGATAACTACATAAGCTCTTAAGTTGCTAACTCTAACCAGATGAGGGACTAGTTAAATAGTTTTTAACCTCATTAAAAGCAGCATAAGGAAAAAAAGAAAGCAGTTGGGTGTAATGACACCTAAAATGACACGAGTCTACAACTATGACTCTCAACATTTGCAAAAGTGCAAGTTGCCAAAATAAAAGTTCTGTTTTCTAGGAAAAGGACTTAGCAAATTACTACTCCCCAAAGAAAACAGTATTAAGTAGCCTGTATTTGCCTATTTTCCATAAAGACTTATCATATTGTGAACCCTTGTGATTGTAGTAGCCTTCCCAAATAAGAACAGCCACATGTGTTTTATTTATGGCTTGTGATGTACAGACCTGAGCATAAAACCAACTGCCTAAAGTTAGTTTGCTATAGAGCAGAATAACCACAACACTATTGTGATGATTATCAGAAAAACAATGTCAAGAAGCATGCTGCTGTTCTTTAAATATCTGAGGCAACAATTCAATCAAGTCTCAGACGTTTAATTTGACACAAGATGTACGCTGAATATTTTGTTCACAATAAGGACTCTAGGCAACACCATTTGATATTCCATCTATTTTCCCTTTAATTACAAAACTACATCAGTTTTCAGTTAAAACTACAGCAATGAATCAAGATCTACACCCTTTGTCTCCTTGTGAAGTGAGCATTCCTGCTATCTGAAATATACTCTATCACAACTCTGATTTTCAGCTTTTATGCCTCCTTAGAAACTCATTCCTCTGCATACTCACTGCATTATTTAGCAGGTAAGCTGTATCTTCCACATCCAGAACCATCTTTAGGCAGAACAGGGTGAAAAATCCAGCAAGTCAAACAGAGGAATGGTAGCAGGTTTCTACTTTGTCCCAGTAGGAAACTGGGTTATATAGACAAGCTGCTATCCTACATAGGCTTATGACTCCCATAATGCCCAGCTAGGAAAACCAAAACAGACTAATTCATGAGGATGTCATTCTTAAATAGGATTTGACCCAGGTTTGACCAGGGGAAGTGCGTACTCAATAGAGCTCAGACATCAAAGATGAACTAAGTCCCTACCACAAAATGCACAAAGTGTCAAATTTTAAATCTGGGAATTAGGATGGTTTTACTGTTGCTGTTTCTATCAGGTTTTCAGAAGTTTCGCTTCTTTTCACATTTTATCTCAAATGTTAAAATACTTCAAACTTATGCTAAAATAAGTCAAGCTTTTTCCTAAAAGCCAGGATTAAAGTTTCCAGTATAAACACAAAAGACTTTGAAAAAGTAATCTAAGTCTGAATGATTCTGTACAAAAAAACCTAAGGACTTAGATGTTTGAAATCTAGTCTTTTCCAAAGTAGATAAGCAACAACTCTAAAGGATACCTACAGCATCACTAAGTTGAATTTTTGGCAGAAATTAAGGTATTTTTAGTTATATATTGGGTATGTCATTAACATACGCTATTAAAATATAAATACAGAAACACAGAAAGGTTTGGGCTGGAAGGGGTGTTAAAGTTCACCTACTTCCAATCCCCTTGCTGCAGGCAGGGAATCAAACACTAGATCAGATTGCTCAGGGCTCCAATTGTATTATATCTCATATAATTAATATATTACTGGGTATTGTCATTATACAATACTCTAGAAGATATTTGTAGTGGCAGTAGATAAAAATTAATAATAATGTAAATTAATAATGGCAATTACTGTTTTCTACATTCTACTCTCCCTTCTGTTCTTAGAAAATGTTCAATGTGAAAAAAACGCAGTAAATTGGTAACCTCATCACAGTAATGAGTGTAAGTTTTATTGTGTAGCACACCTCCTGCTGAGGGTGGAATATAGAAGTTATTTCTTCCTCAGTCTAATAGGCATTTTGTACAATCAGATTTTTATTGCTTGAACCTTTCAGTAACAGCACTAATAATCCAGAATGTGTTTTCTCTGCAGGGACCACCTTCTACATTTTGAGTCTCCCTCCTTCATACATGAAAGAAAAAGGCTGGTCACAGTAGATAATGTCAAATTTGATAATGTCTTTGAACCTTGCACAACCCACTGACTGCCACAGGTCATTCTTCTGCAACTAGAAACCTGAGTCTAGTTCAAACTCAGTGTCAACTATAAATAGTTCAGAGACAACAGGCAACCATGCTCCCAATGGCAGGTATAAAATACTGTCAGTTTAACAGTTGGCTTAATTCCTCATTATCTTCACAGTAAGACTCCCCTAATTCAAAAGGGTTGTGCTATTTTTCTGGTAGCTTGAATTCTTAATGGGAAATACCCACAAGATTCTAAAAAACAATCAATTCAAACCAGTTTGTTCAGTTACATCAAACCAACAACTTCACATCCCTATTGATCCTATTAAAGATCAAGAGATTTGTCTACGTGATGTAGGGATAGATGTTTTTAAAATGCAGAGCACTGAAAACAGATGGCAGCACATCCCAATCAACATCAACATTATAGTAAGAGGCTCTTCACCAACTGATTTGTATTAAAACACTATCTTGGAAAAAAATCCAAGGTACACTAATCCGATAGAAGGATAAAGACAAACACACCATCTGTTCACAGCTCTCCCTTTAACAGAGGTACAGTCTTAGTGCCCTAAAAACACACACAAAAATACCTTCAATATGTGCAATTTAAAAGGAGGCTGTCTCAATTTGAAGCCACTGATCTGTTCCAAAATAGATTTTATTTTTGCTTTGACATATAATATTTTTTCATGAGGTTAGAAGGGGGAGAAAATCTGTTATCAAACAGGAGAGCTCATTTATTCCTCCCCTATCTACACCAAAGAAGACATGGATTGAGGACCATGTTTATGAACAAGTCATTTTCTGAACTATAGGATATGCAAGCTATACAAAAAAAGTTATCTAGCAAGGAAAATACTATACTCACATTGCACATTTTGCTAAATGCATTGTATTTTACATTTTAAGTAAAATACTGCATCCCATCAAGATCATTTTAAAGCTTTCAGATATACTTAATCCTCAATTACAGTCTCATGCTTTTCTTTTAATCTATAATATTATGCCTATTAAATACACCTCCTTTCTCTTGCCTCCGAACTGAGAGGAAAGCTTCAGAGCTTTTAAAGAGGGTTTAAACAGCTTTTAAATTGTTAGGAGAAAGTATATTTAAAATTCTTATTACTTAAGAACTTTAATATAATACTACCTGTGTAAGCTATTTTTTCACTTTTTTAAAAAATGTCTTGAAGATAAAAAATATTTGAGCTTTTAATATGGTATTTCATTGTTGGGTTTCAAATCCCATTTGACCTGAACTTATTTAGCATTTCCCTCCTAGGTTTATCTATTTTAAAATAGGATTTCAACTCATGTTGTATTTTTCTAAAATCCCAATACTCATATTTCCAGTTATTTTTCTCCTTGCTGATGTTTTTTTATTTGTTTTGTTAAGATTTCTACTTTAAATAAGCAATACATTAAGAAAAAGGTTCCCCAATTTAGATTGAAAGTCTGGTACATTAACGAGGATGATGATTTTAAACGTAAGACATAAGTGACCCTGCTAAGGTGGAAGCCAATAACGAACTTTGGTGCAGGAACTGACGCAGGTTATTGCGATGGCTCTGCCCAGGGACTCTTCCTAGTCTGATTAGCACCGGGTCACACTGCTCTGCCAAGTACAAAACTGCAACCACCCCCATCCCATTCCATCAGTGACCTAAAAGGATGAGGAATTCCACACTGCAATGCTCCAAACCACATCCACCTATTCCAGTGGAAAAGTTATCCCCTCATGCCACAAGGAGCAGCTGATGATTCATGTTCTGTTGCAGGGCAACTCTCCTTCTTCCCTGCACAAGCTGGAGGAGTAGAAATGGCTCTTACAAGCCTGTGGATATAGATGGCCATGAGCCATGAACTGCAAGGGAAAAACTCACTTCTGCCACCTACAGATGCCACATGGCTCAAAGCATGGCTTAGGTACTGAGAAAACAGTGTCCTGATGGACTGAAACACGGAGCTGGGAGAACATACACAGTAACAAGGAGCCAGATCTCCACAGCCTTCAAAACTACTGAGCTAGAGAATAAGCAACTACATCACACTGGAAATACAACTAAAATGTGCCTGGCATGAGGACAAAGCCACACAGGGCACAATGCCCTGCACTGTTTTATCATTAATTATGCTAAAACAGGTTTGATCAGGAATATTTCCCTTCTTGAGGGGCAGGGGACTTTTACTTCAATTTTCAAGTGGGTGTCACAGACATACTAAAATGCTGACTAGAGGTAGTTCAGAGCTGTCAGTTCTTCCATCTCTTGTCTTGGTCATCTCCTGGTAACTTCATGAACACTTTCCTCCAGAGAATAACCATATACACACCTTGCAATGTATGCTTTTAGGAGGGAGGTACACTTTTTAGTTCAGTATCGCTCTAAAAATGGAAAACTGTTCAATGCCAGCTTGTTTAAAACAGTATGTGAAATAAGGGGTTGTTTATTTCCAAATCTGTACAACTAGATAAAATTTACTCTTGGAGGGAAACACCTCATGTGTGGTCTCTACTTTCCAGTAGTGGCAGAAACAAAGTCATGAACACAGCCTAACTTCCAGAAGGAAGGAGGAAGCTGCAGTGGATATGGTGGACACTCACATCCATACACACACATTAAATAAGGTCTATCCTGAGAAGCACTGATCACCTCCTTTCCTGACCAGATGCATCCTCCACCCAAGAGTGACAAAAGGGAAAGGTTGCTCACTAAGAGCACACTTCAGCTTCAGTGTCAGTCCTGAGTGACTTGGGTACTCCAAGGCCTGAACTATTCCAATGAACTCGGCAATCAAGTCTCATAACAGCTCCAAACCACCTCTTTCATAAATCAAACACAGAAGTATTTAAAGACACAGGTAAGGGTACTCAGGGGTTTAGGGACCAAAGCCAAGACTCTTTATGGCCACAATTCTTAATACACTGAGAGTGTTCTTCCACATTTTTTCCTCCCTGAACTAAAACAAAAGATCAAACTCTTGACAAAGAAAAGTTATTAAAAAAAGTAAGAGCTTGCAGAACAGCACAACATTACAAGAACCGCTGCTCTGGATTAGCGATAGTTAATCCAAAACATGAGAAAAAAGCAAAAAGGCTTAGAGAATTTGATCTTGCAAGTTAAAACCCCCCTATATATACACATGGTTTGCAAACCAAGCAATTTATTCCAAGAATAGAAATGAAATATGGGTCACTTCTGGATTCTTAATCAAAATACTGCAGTATTCCTGTTAGCACACTTAATCTGGGATTCAGATTTATTTGGACTAAGTGATCAATCTGGACCCAAACAAAGCTGCTCCCATGCTGTGTACAGTCCTGCAAGAAACTGTACGGTGACAACTTTAATGTACATTTTTCAAGACTTCAGGCAGTGGATTTCATCATTAGAGGAGGAAGATGCAGGAGTAATGTAAACTACAGCTTTCCTGTAGAAGAAATTGAAAGATGAAAGAGATCTGAGATAACTGTCTCCCTAGGTTTCAAAAAATAACCTTGAATTTGTGCTGCTTTGTTTAACTAATTTGCATGACATTGAATAAAATTATTGATGCTAATAAAGTGCAACATGCAATTAAGCAGAGAAGGATTATTTCCTTCGACAACCTCTGCCTGAACCTCGAAGAGACTAGAACAATTTAATAGCTTTCCCTATTCCTGCCATCTGCCTTCATTTCACTTACTCTTCTCTTTGAAGCGGGTACATGCTCTCTACTCTCCACTCCAGTTAAACCCAGCCTGATTCCTGCAACTGTGCATTCTTTAGTCTCAGCTTAAGAACAAGCAATGACAGACTTCCCAGTCAAAAGTCCAAATGGCCATAAAATAAGAGGAGCCAGGAAAATGACCAAGTCTTTTCTCAAAAGTATGACACGGGGAAATACAGAAAGCCAACATGTGACCTACTGGTTTGCTTTATGAACTTTTGTGTTCTAGCTCTAAATAAACATACAGAAATACCACCACTCCTATTACAGACAGAATTGATTGCTTAGCACCTTCCACCACTGCATAGACCTTAAGAATCTTTTTGAAAACTTCAACAGCATAATGGGATGTATCCACAGGGACTTTTCCTCCAAGGAAAGGCATGCACACTGCTAGTGAAAGCAAATTAATTGGGGACAGTACGTGTCCATATGGGAGGGGAATATATTGTTTTCACTACCATAGCCAAAGATTCTCATTCTCTTAGTAATAATAGAACTGCTTGCAACACAGCCACCCCTTTTGAATCAAACTCTCAGCTCCAGTCTGAAAAGACCTCCTGTGGTCCCCTTCACATTGCTACAGTACAGTCCCATTCAGTCGCCTCTTCTACAGCAATAGCATTCCTGGCAATCAGGCAGTCCCTTCTGGTCATAGCTTACTGTTTTCTCAAATGTCAGTTCAGCTTCCTCTTTTGCCAAAAACAAATTTAAAAACCCCAAACAAACAAAAAACAGCTTTACTTGCCTGAACATCGAAGTCTGGAAGGAGACGAGTAATAGCCTGCAAAGAGATTTGAAAGTATTAACGGAAGTAACTTGTAGCTACAAAAAACTACATTGAGACATGTTCCAGCACACCCATTCTGGAGCTGAGAGGTCTGTGTCCCTTCATTCAATAAAAGTTCTCTTGATGAAGTCAAAATTCACCCAAGGGTTTTTACCCACTAATCTTGACCATGAACATGAAAGCAGTAAAATACTAGACTACAGACCAACAAAGTGAAGTACAAAAAGCTAGTACATCCCCAGTTATTGCTAGATCACTAAACAATACACTCACAAGAAGCAGTAAAACACCAAGCTTTTCTTATTGTACTGTTGCTTATTGTAGCCATGGGACAGCCAACGGGCCTGCCCAGTGTGGACTGACCACTTTCAACTGAGTTAAGCAGTCATTACTGAAATTTAGTTTCATGATGTGGAAGGTGGGAAGTGTTTTATTGTACTCAAAATTAGTTTTTGCAGTGTTTGGGAGACTGGCTGGACACAGAGGTCCATGCCAGCATGTGACCTGTCATAGATATTACTGACAAGGTCCTACACCTGTCACGGATCTCTACCAGGGAAGAAGGTAGGTGACATTCTCTCCACCTCTAATACACTATGAAGCTTATAACTTCAAATGAAGAAATTCTTTATAGTCACTTTCTTTTTTTTTAAAAAAAAAACGACAAGAAAAGTCAAATTCCTATTTTCAGTGCAGGCCTGAGAACAGAGGGAACAACAGCCAAGCAAACACTTTACACTGCAAAGTGTAAAGCAAAGTTTTCAAAAGTTTTCAAGTAAAGCTTGGAAGAAAGTATTGAGGTAAAAAGGAAAGCTTAGAATCCTGGCAAGGAGGTCACTCAGCCCCAGAAACCTGGGGACAGATGTCAGGAGCAATACAGCTGCTGTCTTAGGCAGTATTGTCTGAGATATGGCGGACCTCAGAGCACTGCAGTCCAACCTGCAATTCTGACAGGACTAGACAGCCATGATCTTAAGGTAATTAGGCACAGTCTCCTACAAACAAACAAGTAGCTAAAGAGCAGATTGAGCTTGTGGAAGCAATTTTACACAGCCTTAGCTTTAGACAATATGCTGGCTGGGTTTTAATCTTACTGTATTTTGGGTCTCAATCTTTTAACCACACTATTTCATCCACTGTTGTTCCAGTGGGACCTAGACTTGAAAGGAATAAGTATAGGGGCACATATACTGACAGAATATGAAATAAGGCTGATCACTGTTCAGGAATGAAAACTCAGCTATAGTAGAAGCCTAAGCACAAGAAGTCAGGATGTGAATCCACAGCACATCACCCAGCCCAAACCTGCTCCACTGTAAATCTTCACATGTGCTGAGTATCTGCCAGGGCTACCTTTTCCACTTTCTCAAAATATATTAAGTAACTTCCTTCATCTATGTTAAGAATGGCCACAGAGGAAATCAAACTCTGTGCAAGCTTCCCCACACAGACAAAATTTAAGGTAACGTCATGAACAAAAGCACTTAAGAGTTCCTTGTCAAGATTCCAACTTTTGGCCTATGTGCTACAAAACCCCAGGAGGTCAATCAGTGCTTTAAGATATTTCTAAACTTTGAAGTAAAGGTATTTTCAGTACTAACAGTGCTTCTGCTTAGAATCTCTTTTGCTTTGCTACTACTGAACAATATGGGCATTAAAATGGGATCTTAGTTTCTGAAAAGTTTGAGTACTGCGTTCACTGGTATCCAAACAAGCTCTGGTTTCATGCAATGTCCTTGGCAAAGGACCTGTGTTTAAAGTTCCTCCAGCCATTTCACTGCAGTCACAAGTGGAAATGATTTTCTGAAGTGTTTACACAAAAAAGGTAGAGAATAAAAAAAGAAAGTAGCAGATAGAGCAATGAATTTTAGCATAGAAACAAAAAACCCCTCAATATTTATATACATTTTTGTCAAGAACTAACCTCATTGAGAACAAGAGAAAAATCTTAGTTTTGATTCAACAAAAAACACTGAGATGTTTCTTCAGATATTATAGTGAATTTTTTGCCATGAACATACCAAAGCACAGAGTACTGCTACCAGTGAAGAGTCAGATAGCCACTGAATCCAGATGCTGTTGGCAGATTTTTGAAAAAAATCACGGCATGAAAAGAAATGGAAAATACCACAAAGCAAGGTTAAAAAAAAAGTGCTAGATGTTTCTATGCCGCAACAGGCTGTAGACTGTGCATGCCCAAGTGGCTGCAGACCAGGCATTTGGCTGTAATTCATGGTTTAGTGCACTCAGAGAGGACTAGATGGTGCTCAGCCCCACCTCTGGATTCAGATGTGCCAAAAGGAAAAGGTTCTCTGTGCCTCCCTGAAAGGCAGCTGACACAGCAAAGCCTGCCTTTACATTGCAAAATCTACAGGTACACATAGATGTACATGAGGTTGCCCACTTGGATCATTCAATCCAGCTAAAGACACCCAGAGTGGTCACTATTCTGAGAAGAAAAAGTGTCACCACCAAAATGCAAAATCAAAAAGCAAGAAAACATCCTTAAGGCTCAGTTACTATTTAAATGTTATTTAAATCAAGCCCCAAACTACTCTTATTCCATCTCCAGATGTATTTGTTTCCTTCATGTGATGTTGGAAGCTAATCCAAGAACACATACATGTGTAGTACCAACAGCAGTCAGAACAAAATATATAAGCTCTAAAAAGCTCTATAATAATTACCTCCTCCTTCTCCACCAGAGGTTTCACCTCCGCAAGGTGAGCATCCTGGAACTCTGTTGACATGGTCAATAGCTGATATCTGCAAAGATGAAAAGAGGTTTGTTCTCAGCTTGCATCAAAGATTAAATACAGAAACAACAGAGATCCTGCTCCACCCAGCACCCCTCCCCCTACCAGTGACCCACTCTCTCAGGTTATAGTTTAAAAGACCTCTGTAAGAATATTATAAATCTCTTGTAAAAAGTCTCCCTGGTTTATTTAAATACACACTCACGCACAATATGCGATTAAAGAAATTCTTGCAAGAACTTTGCAAGATCAAACAGAAATTTGGCAGCTTCAAACCCAGGGAATGCTGCAGGAAGCAGGGCAGGGACCAGTGGAGAGAGTCACGGAAACTATCATTCCACAGGTGACAGGAGGCATAGCCAAATCTGCAAAACTACTTTGTGAAATTTTCTTGAATACTTGTTTCAGAAAACTTTTTTCTTTGTTTATGCAAAAAATCCTCCACATTTTTACTGCAAGAAAACTGAACACTCCTTAGAATCGTTTTAGTCTCAAATCAGTGTTCTCCATTCTTTGGGACAGATAAAAATCAGATACTCCTTTAAGTAGACAGCAACAAGGTACATGCAAAAATGTTGTTTTCAAAACTGTCAAAGGAAGGAACAAGATTGCTGTATCCTGCTCTAGGACAGGACCAGTATTGCGATATCCAGCCCTCAACTGCAGGAAGCTTAACTGGGAACACAGACACAACCAAACCCCAGAAGAGGCAACCGCAAAGGCCAACAGAGCCATGGGCTGTGCTGCACGTGCAGTGCACCAACAGCCATCTCAGTTCAGCCACCACACCAGTCCAAACTAGGAGTTTAAAAGAACAGTGTGTTTTCCTTCTCTTGACAAAGATAAGGTCACAGATTATGCCAAGTTGGCAGGGACCCACAAGGATCACTGAGTGCAACTCCTGGCCCTGCACAGGTGCCAGAGGCAGAGGGCTGTGATATGGGGCGCTTGATGAAGGAATTTAAATAACAAAGCTTAGTTTTGGTAAAGATCTTTGTAAATTGTTAATTTGCTGTGTCACATATGTCAGAAGAAAAAACTTAGTTTTTTGGTAAACATGTTTGTATCTTGTTAGTTTGCTCGGTCAGGGTGTGTTAGCATGAAATGTGGGTATTAGACTAGAAGCTTCCCTCAGCCCGGGGCGCACGTTTGGAGAATTGATTCCCCATACACCCCAGCTGGAATAAATATACCTGCTTTTACAACCCCTGCATTGTGAAGTGCTTATTCCACATAATAGCTGCTCCTTATGAAGCTTTAATTAATGGCCTGAAATAGTTCTCAAAAGAGATACTAGAACTGTTTCAGCAGCAAGATGACAAATACAAAATACAAAGTATGTTTATTGCATGTCCTCTGACCTTCTGGACAAGTGAATATCCTGGGGTTTAGGCATCCTTCACAAATTTCCAATTTTGTCCATCTACACAACTAAAACAAATCAATTACTTACTTTCCTTAAAAAGTTTAGAACTGTCTGACATGACACATATGAGTAAGTGTATTCATAAAGCAAGAAAAAAGGCATATTTAGGAATCATTGACTAAGTTTAAGTGCTCACATTATTAAAAATTTTCCTCATAGAACTACTGAACAAAATTTACATTGATTCTTTAAGCCATGATTTCCCCATCTCCTGACTTAAATCTGATTTAAGCCAATCAACCCAGTCAACATAAGTGACCTGGTGCTCAAGGAGGGCTGTGAAGCCAACAGGAGCATCCAGGCAGTGGTAGTAGCATCATTCTTCACTCTTCCCCATGAGATAACTTGGTGTACTTGTCCCAGGGCAAAGATGGTCTAGTGACTGTTTGCAAGAGAGCTGGATGTTGCAGGAAACTACAAAGAGCACACTCGAGCTAAAAATTAATGCTGAAAAAACATGGGTGTCCATGAATATTCAAATAGCACTGCACATCAGGAACACTTTCTGCACTTGGGTGGACTTTTGGTAAAGAATTAGACTGGGGAATTTAAGCTGAGAGAAACGTTTCATGAATATTTTACCCCACCACTTGAGGCATGGAGACAGTACCAAAACTGATCCCATTACAAAGGCAGTGCTTTGTAATCCAGATTTAAAACAGGGCAGCAGAGAATATATTTAGAATAGTCAGAAGACTCAAGTCACTCTGATTCACCCAAACAAAAAGTTTGCAAAACTTCAAGCAACTGCAAGTGATATTTTTGCAAGTGTTACATATTTTTTTGATTGCAGCCATCTATGTAGCCTGCCATCCTACACAGTGAGCAATTGTGCATGGCAGAGAGGTAAAACGAATGCTGCTGCAATATTTGGAAGTCAAAAATATTTATGTGCAATTGTACCTAAGTAAAATGAATTTTGGTTTTTTTCAATTCAGCAAATTCTGTTAAGACAAACGTAAAACCTTAATGGTTGCATCTAATTCTGCAATAGGGACTAGCAGGGCAAGAGATTTTTTTGTGGTTTGCCCATAGTTGAGGAAAGTAAAAAGTCAGGTCCCTTGCAGTTTTCCAGTAAGAAGTAGCTCAGGGAAAAAGCTACAGCTAGCGTTTGTGGAAGAAAGTTGTTTACACAGAACAGTTTTGGATTTTCAGGGACTCAGATCCTTGACTACAAATGGTCAAAAAAAAACATGCCAAAAAAGCACACGGTGGATGCTTTTTATAGCCTTAAAAACAACCCTGTTTTTTTAATAGTTCAAAGTCGTTGCTCTATGTTTCTGAAAAGAGCCAGTACTAGGAAGTGCTGACCAGCAGATTATATGGTTGCCATCAAGTTCGCTGAACAAAAGCTCAACATTCACCAATTTTTCACTTTTGGAAAGATACCATATCTTGGAGCTCCATAATGTTTTCAGGTCAGACATTTCCAAGCTCTGGGTTTGCCTTCTGCACGTTAGGAATACCTAAAATACTCCTGTCAAGCAACAACCTTGTGATAAGGCAGCACAACAACATACCATTTGTTCACAAGATCCGTCAAACAAAGCCCTGCTATTTGACAGCGCTGTAAAAAACATCTTCTTTTCCAAAAGGAAAGATGGAGAAGTGGCTTTGTACCACCCTTGTTCAGCACAAATTTTATACTCTCTAAATAGGTGCTTTGTGCTCCCCCTGTTATGTGACAGGGCAGCTCGAAGCTACTGTAACTGCATAACTCTCCTAAATAGATAACCATACAAGCATCCCTTTATACACATTTCAAAGCATTTGCCTCACAGAAGTCTTCCAAAGACAAAGTTCATTTATATCTGCAAGCAGTAGTGTAAAGCTGCCAACTTGGAGAAAAACAACTTTTTTTCACTCTGCTTTGCCAATTCACCCTGCTGAGAGGTCTTAACTTCTCCTCTCCGGGACAAGCCACTTCCACCCAGTGGACACCCACCATCCTGCATCCAGATACTTGTTGAAATTGCTGCTAAGGTGATTAACTTTTAAAACAATCATACGTACTTCTAACCAAGGAAAAACTAACAGTTTAAGACAGCTCTGCATCTGGAAAAGTGTATTAAAGCTAATGGCACATATACCTTTGCCCACTAGCAGTAAAGGCATTGAACCAGTCTCTAGGAAGCAGGAGGGGAACATATGGGGACCAGTAAAGTCATCTGTGCAACACTGTGTTTAATAATTTCATTCAAAGAGGCTTTCCTGTACCTATTATAGCACAAACCCATTGCTTCAAAATGACTATGGCAACTGTAAAACAGGGTTAGAAGTTCAGAAATCTGTATAAGGAATCTGATTGGTTTGATATTAAAAGGTTCAGAATACATCCCCTGTCCCTCTGTATCAATGCTGGAGTCTTTTTTTGATAGCAGGAGGTACAGGATGGATGTACAGCCTCGCTGTGCACATCAGAGATCCCAACAGAGGAGCTAAGAAACCACCCATTAGGCCATTTATCCTTAGACACCATCAATGCTGCAATCAAATACCAAACATCAGGCATTACCCAACTACGTCACTGATCTTTTCAAACACTGAAGCAAAACAAGTCCAAAGATCCCGTATTTCAAACTTCACGTTTCTGAAGACACAGGTAGGGCTGTCCAAGCTTGTTCCATGGGGCACATCATCAAGCATGATGGGCTCACTCTCATGAAGTGCTGGGGTCACTGCTACCAGCACTACAGGGTTTAACTGTGTCCTCATACCCAACTATTTTTAATTTATAAGCTATCATAAAAAAAGAAAGCAGGAAAAGACTCCTGTCTGAGTGTTTCAAAGAGGCAATTTCCTCAAAATTGCTGGTTTTAACACTGGAAGCAAAGACTCTTTTCCTTTTGAGTACAGATGCATAGAAGTGTAACCTCACCAGAGCAGCCTGATGGCATTTTCATCTCTGCAGACTGAGTGAGCAGAAGGGACAGCAATCTCTTTGCATGTGGGATTAAATACTCATAAGCATCTAGTGGCAAAGAGGGGAACAGTAATGAGTACTAACGGTCACATTTGCCAACTGGTGTTCCTCTCTTTGAAGACAGAGAGACTACACAAAACTTGGGCTCCAGGGCCACAGCTGGGAGGTGTTACCATTCTAGTCACATCACTCTGCACTTTATCCCTTGAAAGCTATAGGTTTCTTCAGCACTCTATCACCAAAGCAGGTTGGAAGGAATGGGGTGGCATGTAGAGGTTTTGTGCACCTGTAGCAGCTCGCCGCACAATTGAAGCAAGAGCGAGACGAGGATGTAAAGAATTAAGGCACCTCCAAAGCTCTGCAAAAATTGATTAGCAAATATCTGCATCCTTTCCAGGTCAGAAACAAGCATCTCAGGCCTCTGACAATGAAGCAAGGCAAGTTACTGTGACATTCATTCAGCATTTGAGCCTCACACATGGTCAATTAGGCCTCTTGCAGTCATTAGCAGCAAACCCTGTAAACTTGTCTGACTGGCATCAACATAAAAAATGGTTACTGCAAACTGCAAAGAAACCTGAAAAAAACCCCTTGTCTTCATTAAGCAGAGATTTAACAGAGACAAGTGGTCATTAGGACAAGACAGTTCATAGCATCTATGTATGGCTGTGGTCCATAACACATCTCATTACGTGCAGTTTATATTTCAGATATTTTGTAATAAATTTGACAAGTTTAGTCTTCCTGTTTGTGAATAATTTGAAAGTTATTCATTTCCAAGCATCCAAAACAGTCCATACATAAGCATCTGCCCACACAGTCCTGTTTAAACTACTCTTTGTTACAGGCATCAATATCACGAGGTCCTTTGTTTACAGTTACTGATTTTCTCTGGCATTATTCCACACAATAAATCAAGAAAGGTTTAACAGCAGTTCCTCCCCTTTAAAAAAAGGCAAATGACTTTGACAGTTAAGTACCATCTGACTAAACAGTTCGAGCAGGAAGTGTCAAAAGTGGAAGACACTCAACTACCTGAGGTTTCCTTAGCCTCGTGTTAAATCTGAAAGGAAGCTTGGAAGCAGGACCCTTAAATAACCTCAAGTTTCAAATGAGAAAAAGTCAGAAGCTAAGCATTACATCAAGTAATGTTTGGAAACAGAAGCAGCTATGCTGCCTGGTGGTCTCTAATTCACAGATGTCCTGTGAGCCACCATCACCCAGCTCTCTTCAAGTACAGCATCCTGCTGATACTCAATTTCATTATTTTTTCCTAAGCATTTTGCTTCTGTTTTCTTTCAACCCCCCCTTTGAGCTATTCCATCAGAATGCTTTAATGAAGGCTGTGGTTGAAAATAAGAGCTAGAATCCAAGAAAGAAAAAACAAACCCAAACCATGAGTTGTTAGGAGCATAATATAGAAAAACAGTGATTTTTCAAAGCAACCCTCCCCCCCCAAACAGCTTAATGTTTTAGTAATTTTCAATTTTAGATTTATGCTACATACTAATTAATATGATTAGGAAACCAAAAGATTTCAGCCAAGAACTTGAGCCCTGTGCCAAGTAACAGCTGGGTGAAGCCACAATGGAGACAGCTGCAGGGACAGAGCCAGCAGCTGACCCACCAGCACGGCACAGGTGTGAGGCCACTGCATCTCCCCCAGCCCCACTCGGCAGCCGCTGTGGCACACTCCTGCACTTAGAGAGATGAGATCTCCAGGCTCAACACCAGCCCTTCTGCTCTGGCTTGTTTTCAGTCATGTGACTGCCTCCAGTGCCTGTATGGACACAAAGATGTTCCTCTGAGACCAAACACAGCCTTGAAACTGCCAGTTCCTCTAGACTAGGGGCTGGTCACTCTGCACACACAAACCACACTGGCAGCTGCACACTAAGAGTACCATCAAAACACAAGGAGCTGGAAGCAGCTCCTCTCTCCACCCCAAGATGTTGAGCAAGAAAATTGTTGCAATGCAGCTTGCACAACCCTCTTGCTATGGGATGCAGTGAATAACATTCCTTAGAAAGCTCAAGATCCTCCCATGCTTCATAGGAGTAGAAACTGGCTGTGGGGAGGGTTGGTGTGCCAGCCAAAGGACATGCCTGCTGTCCCCATTGCCCCATGCTGGACATCCCTGTTGCATATCCCCCTGTCAATACAATAAGTAGCTATTCTCTTCATAGCTGGTAGTCTTGCAGTATCTTCAGGCTCTTTCCTATTGTAGCAATCCCTAATGGCACCTACACCATAATATCACATCTTCATGAGGCATAGATTACAAACCCTCATGAAGTCCTCTGAAATTCAAATTTCCTTAGCATCTGAAACTGCCCATTTGGCACGGGTGTCAATACTGTCCTTTACCCTTAAAGGACTCCAGGCCGTGGGTGGCAGCACTGCAGGGTGAAAAGAGTGAAAAGCAACCAGCTGTTTTCCCAGGCTTCATTTCCATACACACCCCTGCAGGCAGCCTGTCTCCTTCCACTGCCACAGCACCCTCCACACATACGTATCCCATTCCTCCAACTGACTACACACAAAGGTCTGAAGAAAGATTAAAAGCAATGCACTGGTACAGGATCTGACACTTGCTATGCACCTGTCTGCTAGGCTGGGCTTTGGGGACAGATTAAACAGCATATAGTGTAGTACTGCAAAAACAGATTAGGCATTTCATAACATGGAAGAGATGGTTTCTGCCACAAAGACTGCAGTCTAAACAGACAAGAAACAAGCTATTGTTCCTGCAGCTCACCAGTGTCAGGACATGCTCCCTGCCCCCTCTTATTCTCAATCTGCCATGCTTTAATAGTTCATAGCTGCTGCTCAGCTGCAGCCGCTTCAACAAGTGGGTGGTTCTGTCAAAGCTAAAGGCAAAAACATACTGAGATTATTTCAGAAGGGACAGGCTCATAGTGTCCTCAGTGGCAAGGAATGTTGTCTGGCTCTCTGGGTTGCAACCTTGCAAGAGTATAGTCGATTATATTTTATGTTTTGCAACATCAATGTGAAAATACAAAGATGAGGACTTAAGTTACAAAACATCGCAGCTAAGGTTGATGATGTTTCTTAATTTACATTTATTCATGAGGTCATACAATACGGGTTACAGCTTTTGAGTACATACAAGACTTGTAATAGCAATGAGCAAGCGATTTTAATAGACAGTAGAACAAGTTCTCTTTCTAACCCCTGCCAAGGTGTCTGGGCTGAAGTTTCCCATGATGAGTGTATTTGTTTGTTGAGGAGAAAAGCATAATTTATGGATATATTACCATCCAGTGCCAGATCACTCCCTGATTCTCAAAACAAGCCCTTTCAAAATCCTTCAAAGTGGGCAAAAAAATTCACCATCTTCAGCTACAGAGCCGTACTCATCTATGCTCCAGATTAGTGACTATTACATCAGAAAGAGAGCTTCATTACCACTTCCCAGGCTGTGTTTACAAGAAGGGTTGTGGTTATACATGTCCAAGCTTTTATGTAAGACTGAGATTTTATACAGAACTTCATAAAATCCAGTGTTTCACATGAAAAAATAATTGAGGCTCTGAAACTGAATCACCTAGGAAAGAAACTAGTACTTTGAATTTGATATACGATAAAGGGTCATCATAAAACCCTGCAGTGCTTCTAACACATTGACTAGTCCCATAATCCAGTACACCAGAGCTTTGTCCAAGGACACAAACATATCTTAGAATTTAGCAGGGATATGTAACATACAGTACATGAAGAGTATATTTAGAGCACTCTAGAACTATGGCAGCAGGAAAATGACATCATCAGTTTGACATGGTACACACAAACTTCCTGAAGGCAGCAACCCAAAAATGCACAGCAAGAACAATCCTTCCTTCCTCTAACATCCATCTGGATGTCTGTTCATTGTGCTCACAAATAAAAGTTCCTTTGAAAATTGCATCCTACTTTGCTGATCTCTTTTCCATTATGTCTACCAGTAAACACACCAATATATACATATATAAAATTTATCACCACTTTTTGCTTTGAATACCAGAGTCTTCACCTACAGAGTCTTCATCAGTGCATTACAAATTAAGATCCTTGTCACTTGGTTTGTGCTTTCTAAAATTCAGAATTTCATAAAGAAGTCAAGTTATAAAAGTGGTGAAATGGCAAGGACAAAATAATATACAAGACTAAAAAACAAACCTGAGAAATGGCTGAAAAGATTTGTTTTGGAGTGAGAGGTCTTCATGCTGCACTAAGTCCTAAGGTTTCTTCTTTCCATTAATTTCTACAGCATCCATACAGTAAGACTGGCCTTACTCATGGTTGAAAATACAACCAAAAGAGCCATACTTCTGAAGCTATACTTAGTTCAGGCAGGAAGCAGCCAGTTAAAGATTAGGAAAAGTAGTGAATAACCAGTTATAAAAACAGGGCTTGAAAAGGAAGATCTGCATTGACAAACTTCCATGTATCAAGAGAAAAAACTTGACAGATGAAAGAGACATATTGAAATTTTGACAACTAACTGAAAGGAAGTAGCACCAAACCCTAAAGAAACATAGGAAATGTGATCAGCCACAAAAAATAAGAGAAGCAAAACTGACATACATCCTCCTTAATACAAACAGATACAGCTGCAGAAAATTTCATCAGCACAGGCTGTCCATTTGTGCAACAGCAAGTACACCGTGGAGTACCTCTGTGTGGAGACACCCCATCTCACAGTGAACTGCTGGGCATTATCCAACAGCTGGGAAATAAAACAGGGCTGAACCTGCAGCAGATCTTAACTAAAAGTAAAGGTAAACTCATCTCCCTCATCACCCAACATTGGAGCTTACACATTCAAATTTGCCACTTGGAAAATGCAAAGTTTTACTTTTTTCCTCCAATCCACACTTGCTGTGCTGGATTAAATGTCAGATAACAATACTGATTCACATGGAATCACAGAATCACAGAATCACAGAATCAGTAAGGCTGGAAAAGACCTTAGAGATCATCGAGTCCAACCAATCACCTATTACCTAACCTAGCCAAACCTGTTACCTAACCTGTTGCCATCCTGCTACCAACACACCATCCTACCTATAACACACTACCCTAATATCTAGGTCATGCCACCAAGTACATCATCCAACCTTTTCTTAAACACCTCTAGGGACGGTGACTCCACCACCTCTTTGGGCAGCCCATTCCACTGTGAGATCACCCTCTCTGTGAAAAAGTTCCTTCTAATGTCCAGTCTAAATCTCCCCTGACGCAGTTTAAGACTGTGTCCCCTTGTTCTATCACTTGTAGCCAGAGTGAAGAGACCAACACCCAGCTGGCTACACCTCCCTTTCAGGTAGTTGTAGAGAGCGATNCACTTGCCGGGTCACCTGATTATAGAAGGAAATTAGAAATTATAGAAGGACACTCGGCACTGAGTTTCATTGTGTCATAATAACACTTTATTGATCTATGAACATATTCAGGAGAAGCTCTGAACGTTTTCTTATTGTTCCAACTCTGTGGCCAAAGGAAATTAACAGTGGAGATTACCTCCTCCTGACTGTCCCTCACTGAAATCACCTGAAGCTCTGGGAGAGACACAGCTAAGAAAAAAACCCCACCACTATTTAAGAGACACACTTAGTTCAATTGCCATTACATTCACAGCCATTGACCTCCAAGAGGTCTAACCCAGATTGTAGTACTCAGGAGCAATACACATCAAACCTTAAAATGGGATTTCCTTGCTCTCAGCCTTTTGAAACAGTTGCAGAATTTTTCCTTCAGACTTTCCAGCAGAGGCAACTAATTCACTTGCAACTTTTGGGACAGTTTCTGATAGAAGGCAGAGGGGTAACTGCTGCTCCTGGACATGAGCAACCTGATTTAGTGGCTGGCATCCCTGCCCATGGCAGAGTGCTTGGAACTAGACCTTTAAGATCTTTTCTATGATTTTACAGTGACCTGCTGACACCTGTAGATTGCTTCCCACTCAACAGTCCAAGGAAGTTTTCACTGAGAAAGCTGCAGCGGCAGCTCCATTGTGCTTTAGGTAAACATTCAAACTCACACCTAAAAGGTGAAGTAGGCGGCAGCCTAAATGCAAGCCCATTTATTTAGCAAAACAATGATAGGACAAAGTGGGCTCTTCTGTACTTCTGCCTAAGATTTCCAGGTGCTGAGACTCGACATGAAACTTAGATGTAAAAAGTCAGCTAGAAGTCATACTTCATCTCCAGCACCAGCATTTCATCCATGTTAATGCAAAGTTACATCTCCTGGGTTTGGGAAGGTTTTCCTTTCAAGTGATCAAACCAGAGCAATTAGAGAAAGTCACTGCATACTGGTGCGATCGAACCAATTCAAGCTATTGCTTCCCCAGGCTATGCTGTCCCTGACAGCAAACAGGCTTTTGCTGCCTTAAACTTCCAGCTGTACACATCATATAAACATTGCAGATCCACCACAATCAAATTTTTTTTCTTTTGAGAGTTTCAAAGTTTCTACTTATATTAATTCTGAAGAGCTTCAAGCCATTTTCACCCCTTCATTACCTTTTCTTTTATTCTTTGCCTATTTTGAGGCAATAAAAGCAGGAAAAGTCTCATTACATCTCTGCTCTATATTTTGTGCACTAATGACGTTAAGTGAAAAAACAGTATTTTCTATGGGAAATTAGAAGTTTGACAAAATCCCTTAAGCTGGTCATGAGAAGATGCAAGTTGCACTCCAGCCAGACAAATTAATCACTTAGGTTTAAAAATCTGAATCAAAGAATTTCTCACAGCAGTTCACTGCTAATCCCACCTGAACTACAAGAGCAAATTACTTAATTGCCTCATAACTACTTCTAAAACTAAGCTCCCATGCCAAAGTGGCTCTAAAAGGTGCACTGTAATCTCCCCATGTAACTGTCACAGCACAAAAAGGAATATTCAAAGAGCAGAGTGCCTCCCACCGGAGTAAAGACAATTGAGGAATCCTGCTGGTTCTACTGAGCATTCATACAATTTGCCCAGATGATCTGTCACAGTTTTAGTGTTCCTTTTTATTTGGCAAGAATAAAAAAGCCATTGTACAGGGCAGAAACTGAAAAACTTGCTTTCTGGTGGTGCAGGTTCCCAAACACAGTCAGAATATGTGTCAGCCCTTACTTACCAGTGGGTGACACTTCTTTGACTATTGCCTGATTCTGTGGACACCTGACACTGACATCTCTATCTTGCTGTCACCTTTATAATGACGCCAATGGATGTTGAGAATAAGTACACAAACCATTCTTTCTAAGAGAAACAAATTAAAATCCCAGCTTGTCAAGACCTTCTAGATGCCTCTCCACCAGCCTGGTTCAAGGTCAGCCAATTTGTAGTGTTCCCCTTTTCAAGGCATGCAGACATATTTTTAAAAGGGCACATGGTGACAGGATAAGTGGAACTAGCTTTAAGCTGAAAGAATGTCAATTAAAGTCAGATATTCAGCAGAAAGTCTTCATTGTGGAGGTGATGAGGCA
The DNA here is from genome assembly GCA_013390025.1 of Pitta sordida. Taxonomy (NCBI): domain Eukaryota; kingdom Metazoa; phylum Chordata; class Aves; order Passeriformes; family Pittidae; genus Pitta; species Pitta sordida. The sequence continues at coordinate 83,750 of WEKX01014301.1, forward strand.
CTGGAACAAGTTGCCCAGAGAATCTGAGGATGCCCCATCCCTTTAAGTGTTCAAGGCCAGGTTGGAGGGCCCTTTGAGTAACCTGGTCCAGTGAAAGGTGTCTCTGCCCTTAGCAAGAGCGTCGGAACTATGTAATCTTTAAGGTCCCTTCCAACTGAAACCTTTTTATGATCTCTCAGTTCACTAATTGTAGACATCCTGGTATCTGCTGCACAAAGATCTCAGATTTAGAAGTTGAGGCCTCCAGGTTTCCAAACAATTATGACATGGCACCTGTTCAGTTTATACTGAAAAGATATGACACTCATTATTACATTAAAACCTATTTTCACTGCATTGGTGTTTTCCATGTAAAAATAACAATTTCTCCTGAACACATTCACAGGTTATTCTTTAAGTGCACAGAATAAACAAGGTTGGAAAAGACCTTTGAGATAATCAAGTCCAACATATTACCATTTCCCTTACCTATTACCCAACACCATCACATCCTCTAAACCGTGGCGCTAAGTGCCTCATCTAGTCTCTTTTTAAACACTTCCAGGGACAGTGACTCCACCACCTTCCTGGCCAGCCTTGTTCCAATGGCAGATCACCCTTTCAGTGAAAATCCCCTGGTAAAGCTTGGGCTCATTATACACTGGGAACTGTACATACCTTTAAGGACCACTATTTTTGCTGCATCTCCTTATGAGTTTTACTATTTCATACACAGTCATTAAATGCTTGCTGTGCACAGGACAACATACAACACTAGCTGCCTGCTGTTTACTCAAGCACTTGTGATAAAAACACAGTCATTCCATGTCAAACTACATTAGACTCTGGTTAAAAGAACACAAATTTTAAAAAAAAAACATTAATCCAAACAAACCACCAAAATATATTTCCAGAGCCAAGTTCAAAGTGCACAGCTTAAGGCCACTGGCTGAAGTTTTAATGTAAATTATGCCTGTAAGAGCCAACAGTAAAAAGCAGCAAGACAGGCTTCTCAAATATTTACCTGAAACACTTGATAGCTCCTGTACAAGTTATTCCCATTTCTTGTCCTCAACAGTGAATTTTTCAGAAGCTGTGTATCATTGACACACACAAAAAGTTAATAAAAAGACAGAGGAAGTTAAAACAGTCAAAACACCATGCAGAGAACCCAGACAGAAAGCTTCAGGTTGTCTTTGACCCCTAGAACTGCATTTTCTAGATTCAAAATACAGTTCCTGTTTAAACAGCAGAAAAAAAAGAAATCACCAAAATAACACAGCTGGAAAATACTTCTACATAAAGTCCCATTCCGAGGGTACGTGCAAAATCAGGCACTATGGTCTGTATAAAACCTTGGGTTAACAATGAGTAATGGCAGTTTGCATGCGCTTCACAGGAAAACCATAATATGATGGAAAGCATTAGAACATCCTCCCTAGCAGAAGCGAAACCCCCTATTTCATCAGATCCAGTGCATGGTTGTGCTTCCACTGCAAACACTACCCTGCAAACACTACCTCTGAGCTGAGCAGTGCCCAGAAGCACGGGTGGCAAACTGTGCCTGTCATCACACAGGATGACAAAAACCCCACTGGTGTCCCACTGATCGGACACCAGTCTCATGCCCCAAACCCAGCACAGAGCTGCGAGAGCAGAGAGACGCCAGCAGCCATCACCAGTGGTCAATTTCCTTAGGGAAAGCATGTCAGGGCTCCTCCACGGCTGTTTTCCAGCCCAGCCCATCCCGCTGCTGACCGGGAGCCTGGACAGCAGCATCTCGCAGCCACCCCCACTCCTGGGAAGGGCCGGAGTCCATCTCGGGGCGCGCCGTCTGCTGTCTCCTTCAAGTCACTGCCCCGCTGAGAGCCACACGTTTCCCCAGCAGCTGCCAGAGCCCCGCTCGAAGGAGGGGGAAAGCGATTTATTTACATGAAAGAGAAGGAGGGTAATGCAAGGACTGCGAGCACCGCGGGGGCGGGAGAACGGACAGAAGGATGGATAGAAAGATAGACTGAAAGACGGATGGATAGAAGGAAAGACGGATGAAAGGCTCTCCCTTACCTCCCGCGGTACCGCTGTCCCCACGCCGCGACTGCCACACCGCGCTCCGGTGGCGCCGCGGGGCGGATTTATAGCCCGGGCCCCTCCCGCGGGCGGTGCCGCCGCCGCCGCCGCCTGTCCAGGGACTCCGCCCGCCCGGCCCGGGCTCGGCGATTGCGGTGGCTACAGCTGTTGTGCCAGGTCTGCGCGGGGACCCTGGATGTCAGCGGGGAACCCCGACGCTCGCCCGCAAGCCCGGGTCTCCCCTCCGCGCAGCCCAGGCGGAGGAGGCTCAGCGCTGGCATCCCGTTGCCGGGCAGGCTCGGGAGCAGGGAACGGCGGAGACCTGCCGCCCGAAGTCGGTCAGTAGGAGCTTCAAAGTTTCGCGAACAGAGGTGGGGGGTGCTCAAGTGCTTGCCCCAGGACCGAAAGAGGCAGGAACAAGGCTGAGCCCGGGACGGCGACAGCGGGGACCTGCAACAGGTGCTCAGAGTCCTTAGGACCTACATACTTCTGTGTAGGTATTAAGACTGCGTATTTACCAGATCCTCCGTTACAAAGTGACGGCTAGGAAGGAACTATAATTGCAAGAGGGAAATAATGGCTCTGCACGTTTCTGGTGAAGTTCAAAGGGTGCAGTGGGTACTGCAAGTGCTGTGCGAGTTTCCCAGCGAACAGCTCTTTGGCAAGAAGCGCAGCTAATCGTTTATTCCAAAAAGAGGCCCTAGCTTGCTGAGCAAAGAGTATCTGTGTATACACAGTTCTGCGTGTAGCCGCCCGCCAAGGGGCGGGTTAAACCGAGACGGCCTGAGCTGCTTTTTCTGTGACTTTTCTGTAAAGCCCACTTCCCGTAAGTGTGTGATTTCACTTAACAACCTCGCTTTTATAGCAGGTTACTGTGACCCAAACTGATGAAATCACAACATGTTGTCAGTCTCCCTCACGCAGTGGTTGGAAGAGGAAATCAGAAATTCCTCAAACTGTGTTAAACTCTCTGTTTTCTCAGCTATATAATAAGCTTATCACGTCGAGTCTACAAAAGCTTGCTACTGTTCAAATGCATATTAACTTCTCTCCTCCTAAATCAGCTTCTGCACCTAAGTCAGAAACTGCTACCACCAGAGAAAGAACCCTGGAATTCTCATTGTTTTTTCACCATAGAATGACGGGAGTTCATGTTGTGCATCAATAAAAGTAGTACCAAGTGTAGAGTAAAGGAAATTTCTTACCTGGTTTTCTTGCCTTTGATTAGTTAATGTCTGCAAATAGGCAAAGTATTTCTGAACAGCCCAAGAGAAGCATTCCCGTCTCCCTAAGACAGGCCTGCTCTGTGTGTGCTTTCTTTGTTTTTTGAATAATAAAAGGTCTAATCTTCTCCATAATCATTTCAAACTGTGATGCCAGGAAACCAATGAAACCATCACAAATAATTTAATTTGCAACTGAGCCTATTTTGAAGTCATATCTTCAAAATTGTGTCATCAAATCACTGACCTGCTGTGTTTGTTATGGAAGATCTAACACAATGGGTCAAGGCTATGGAACAAGTGTGAATGCTAGAATAAGAAGATGGGCTTGAATAATTTTCCAACAGATTAATTCTTCCTTCATCTGATCATGAAACAAAATCCTAGTTCAGAAACATTCAGTCCTTTAGAAAATAGACCTGAGCCACTGTCTCAATTGTGTGATTTGGCCCATTTTCAAGTAGTTTTTCAATCTGCTGTGATTGGCTGCTTTTTGGGGAAGGGGCTGAACGCTCTAGAGATTAAGATGGAATGAACTGTTCTCGGTGCACCAGATGCAGACTTTTGCAGAAAAAAAACAAGTACTGATTCTGGAATGTACTGGAGGACTGGAGTAAAGTGTTTTCTTCTGCTTTGACCTTTGCAGTTTGTTTGTTATTTAGATCACATNCCTCCCGCGGTACCGCTGTCCCCACGCCGCGACTGCCACACCGCGCTCCGGTGGCGCCGCGGGGCGGATTTATAGCCCGGGCCCCTCCCGCGGGCGGTGCCGCCGCCGCCGCCGCCTGTCCAGGGACTCCGCCCGCCCGGCCCGGGCTCGGCGATTGCGGTGGCTACAGCTGTTGTGCCAGGTCTGCGCGGGGACCCTGGATGTCAGCGGGGAACCCCGACGCTCGCCCGCAAGCCCGGGTCTCCCCTCCGCGCAGCCCAGGCGGAGGAGGCTCAGCGCTGGCATCCCGTTGCCGGGCAGGCTCGGGAGCAGGGAACGGCGGAGACCTGCCGCCCGAAGTCGGTCAGTAGGAGCTTCAAAGTTTCGCGAACAGAGGTGGGGGGTGCTCAAGTGCTTGCCCCAGGACCGAAAGAGGCAGGAACAAGGCTGAGCCCGGGACGGCGACAGCGGGGACCTGCAACAGGTGCTCAGAGTCCTTAGGACCTACATACTTCTGTGTAGGTATTAAGACTGCGTATTTACCAGATCCTCCGTTACAAAGTGACGGCTAGGAAGGAACTATAATTGCAAGAGG
>WEKX01014301.1:88343-98863 GCA_013390025.1 Pitta sordida
GGGAGTTCATGTTGTGCATCAATAAAAGTAGTACCAAGTGTAGAATAAAGGAAATTTCTTACCTTGTTTTCTTGCCTTTGATTAGGTAATGTCTGCAAATAGGCAAAGTATTTCTGAACAGCCCAAGAGAAGCATTCCCGTCTCCCTAAGACAGGCCTGCTCTGTGTGTGCTTTCTTTGTTTTTTGAATAATAAAAGGTCTAATCTTCTCCATAATCATTTCAAACTGTGATGCCAGGAAACCAATGAAACCATCACAAATAATTTAATTTGCAACTGAGCCTATTTTGAAGTCATATCTTCAAAATTGTGTCATCAAATCACTGACCTGCTGTGTTTGTTATGGAAGATCTAACACAATGGGTCAAGGCTATGGAACAAGTGTGAATGCTAGAATAAGAAGATGGGCTTGAATAATTTTCCAACAGATTAATTCTTCCTTCATCTGATCATGAAACAAAATCCTAGTTCAGAAACATTCAGTCCTTTAGAAAATAGACCTGAGCCACTGTCTCAATTGTGTGATTTGGCCCATTTTCAAGTAGTTTTTCAATCTGCTGTGATTGGCTGTTTTTTGGGGAAGGGGCTGAACGCTCTAGAGATTAAGATGGAATGAACTGTTCTCGGTGCACCAGATGCAGACTTTTGCAGAAAAAAAACAAGTACTGATTCTGGAATGTACTGGAGGACTGGAGTAAAGTGTTTTCTTCTGCTTTGACCTTTGCAGTTTGTTTGTTATTTAGATCACATGCAGTGTTGGAACTTCTAAAATGCTAGACACAGGCAGGTAGAAGGCCCAGGGGGTAGTTGCTCAGAAAGCCTGGTAATCTGTGCATCCAAACAGAGCCTTCACTCTTCCCAGCTGTTCTACTAGTTATGGCTGAGAATGACATAGTTATTTACAGTGTCTTTTGAGAGTGATTGCTGGATTGCAAAAGAAAATGAAGTAATTCCAAAAATCAAGTTAGGAAGTATTTTACTAAGTGAAGATGTAATTGCTAAAATTTGTACTCAGACATCCAAATCCTGACACGTGCCATAAAGGAGCATGGCTGAAAGCTTGGAGAACATCGCTCCCCTCTGCTTGAAAAAGTCCGCTCAGAAGACAGGTTGAGAAAACAGGAATGTCGAGGCATAATTTGCCAGAGTATCACTGCTGACAGTGCAATAAACCACAGCCTCAGTAAGTTTTCAACCTGTGCTGAGCTGCAGGACTGCTCACACTGCATTCCTATAGCAGCTGAGTGGCTCCTGTACCAGTATCTGTACGTGTACAGACGTGTGTACTTTAGGAACTGCTGTGCTCGGGAGACAATACAAGCTGCCACTCACGTGGGCCCACTGAGATCCTGGGGAGTACTTCTACTGTAAATATTATTTCATTTAATAAACCAACTCCATGCAGCTGGCATGCACTTGCCCTTTCCAGAAAAGCATCTCCATAAGGTTGGCTGCCCAGACAGAGATTACCAAAAAATGGACTGTGCAAATGAACTTGAAACCTCTCTAGTGCTGTCAGTGGCTTTCACTTGAGATCACAGCTTAGGTCTTAAAATTCTCTAAGAAAAGAGGAAACAAGTCCTTGATTTACTGCTTGGTTTTGTTTTCCTAAACGGGGTTGTTATAGGTATCCACAAGCCAAAGACACATTTGCATGAATGAAAGGCCACACTTCCATGCTAGTGAAAGACTATGTGTTGAGCCTATATGTTCCAGTATCTGGCAGTAACAATATTTCAGCATTTAAATAGCACTTTAAAGCCATTAACTAATCAATGCTTACAAGGCTCCAGGGGAAAGAGGGTGGTGCAAATGAAGAACCACCAGACTAGAAACCTGATCCAAAGTTCACCAAAAGGTAGCAATGCCATCTATTTCAATGCTATGGAAACAGATTTTTGTTACAAGACTATTCCTCTTTCCCTTGATGTTGTATTTCTTGCCATGCCAGCTTTAACACAGGAAATTTCAGTGGTTGTGCTGCAGCAGCAAAGAAGGAAAAAGAATTAAACAAAATAGGAGCACAAAGTTATATTTTGAAAAAAAATATTGTGCATTTGTTTAGAAAGATCTCTGCACACTGTTTACATTTAAACAGTGGTAATATTATTAGTCACTGCAAAAGAAACTGGGTGTTCCCTTGTTCTTGCTAACAATACAGGAGGGATAATTTTGGATTAAGCTACATGTTCTATGAAAAATATACTTGACGTTTGCTGGTTCATGTTAAAAGAATTCCCTGTGTGAACCATCAAATATTACACCCCCTCCACTGGGAATTTTATTCTACTATAGTCTTTTGTTGTTGTCTTTGGATCCCTTGATGATGCTGACATGTAGCCATACAGATCAGTTGTCCTTCCAAAACTTATTCAGTGCAGCTCTGAACCAAGGGCACTGACCTCAGTTAAAAATATAAATAAATAACACCACAGACTGAAGATTCACATGCCTTTGTCAGGGATTTGCCTGGTATTATTCATTTCCCCACTTAAGTACTTATTTCCAGTTTGGAAACTGTTTTTGGCAGGTTCTGCTTCAGCAAAAGCATACATGAGGGATGAGTCATTTATTTGGTCTTACATTAGGAACTTCCTGCCATTTGCAAAAGAAGTGAAATTTTTTTAAATGTATTTCAGAAGTCCAGGTTTATCTGTAAATTCATTTGATAAATGGAGGGGATTGGTGGGGAGGTTGATTTGTTTTATTTTGGATAGATACGTCCCTTCAGGAGGTTTTGGTGGAGTGTTTTACCAAGGGGAACATTTCTGTAGGAAGCCCTGTTGGTTGGTGTGGAATCTGTGAGCTATATTCACAGCAGGACTCAGCTGCTAAGTGACGCAGTTGCCCAACCCTGCACTTTCACTCAGGCTTTTGGTCCAGTGCACATGGACAAGTAAGTGCCTAAGAACTCAGTTTATGAGAAGTCAACATGATGACTGGTAAATATTGAAGCTAGCCAGGAGAAGTCAAGACAGGCAAGGTCTAAAATAGATTTTATGGTTATTTCCACATAAGGTTTTTGACTGTGAGTTCTCTTTGAGATGAATACCTATGGTCACTGGGACTATTCTCTGGTACTGCCTCACAATCTGTAACACACAGAGAATGCAGACAACTAGGAACAGTGTCAGAGTCCGTACTCACAACTTTGGTTGTGTTTGAGCACAGCTTTTCCACTTACGAGGAAAAAATTTCAACCACAGCCTACAGCATGGTTTTAGACACATTGCATAATGTTTTGCTTGCAATTTCTCATGATGGACTTAAACCATTTTTTAAAAATAATGAAAGTTCAGCGAGTCAAGCAGGATAAAGGAAGAATTTGGCTCTGAATGTCACAGATGTCATTGTGAAGGCAGGGAGATAGCTCTATATCTGTGCTACAGTTGGAAGGGGATTGGGACTTGCTGCATACTTCCACTCCTCCTCCAAACAGAAAAGACTCCAATTGCAATATCTAGATGAAAACTTGTCTCTCACACTAAGAACTCACAAAGGGAGTCTTCATTTTCAAAGCTATCTATTGTGCAAAGGTTAAGTCAGCAGGGATTCTCTGAAACTTGCACAGGAGAAGACAAAAGGGAAGAAATTCTAGCTGGGGTTTCAGTTAGGACCTAGAGCAACTTTTTTTCCCAGGTGGCAGTAGTTCCACACACATACTGATTTGGTGACAGCCCGACTCGGAGTTTAGGGCTCTTGGTGGTATCCGTGTTTCACACTAAGGTGGTAAATGCAGGGTGCTGCACCTGGGAGGGATAACTTCAGACACCAGTACAAGTTGTGGGCTGACCTGCTGGGAAGCAGCTCTGCAGAGAAGGACCCAGGGGTCCTGGTGGACAGCAAGCTGTCCATGAACCAGCAGTGTGCCCTGGAGGCCAAGAAGGCCAACAATATCCTGGGGTGCATTAGAAAGAGCATTGAATCACAGAGTCACAGAATCACTGAATCAACAAGGTTGGAAAAGACCTTTGAGATCATCAAGTCCAACCTATTCCCTATCACCATCCCATCATCTAAACCATATCACTCAGTGTCTCATCGAGCCTACTCTTAAACATCTCCAGGGACAGTGATTCCACCACCTCCCTGGGCAGACCGTTCCAATGATGGATCACTCTTTCAGTGAAAACGTTTTTCCTAATAGCCAACAGGTCTGGGAGCTGATCCTGCCCCTCAGCTGAGCTCTGGTAAGGGCACATCTGGAGTACCGTGGCCAGTTCTGGGCTCCTCAGTACAAGAGAGACATGATGCTCCTGGAGTGGGTCCAGCAGAGGGCAAAAAGATGGTTAAGGGAAAGGCCAAGCAAACTGAGGCTGTTCAGCCTTGAGAAGAGACAACTTTTAGGAGACTTCATCAATGTATTCAAGTATCTGAAGGGAGGCTGTCAGAATATGAACACAGGATCTTCTTGGTGATGCCAAGGAGTAAGACAAGAGACAATGGCAGAAAGGAATGCACAGGAAATTCCACTTGAATATGAGGAAGAACTTCTTCCCTGTGCGAGTGTCCACTCACTGCAACAGGTTGCCCAGAATGATTGTGGCGTTTCCCTTACTGGAGAGACAAGAAAACTGCCTGGCTGCAATCCTGTGCAATATGCTCTGGGATGCCCCTGCTTGAGCAGGGTCTTTGGACCAGATGGCCCACTGTGGTCCCTTCTAACCTGACCTATGGCTCTGTGATTCTGTGAGGTTCAGGTGCATTCACCACAATCCAAGTATAATGCACTACTGTAGTCTCAGTTTTTCTCTTCGGATGAGTTCTTTGTTTATTGGTTCTTTGTCACTTGCTTGTCACTGTGCAGAATTTCATACAGTGCAGTGCACCGTGTCCCATGAAGATCCCTGTCCTTGCTGATAGCCTCAGCACTATCTGTATGGTGACCAGATACTCGCCTGCCCACTTGTTTGCACAATGGTCTAAACAGATAGCTGTTTGGGACTGCTGGGAGATCAGAGATTTGGTTTTACAGGTACCTGGTAACCTCTTGCACAAGTTCGTTTATTCCTGCTGGAGGAATAGTGAGCTCTTCAGACCTGTCTACCTGTTCAACACACATGTACACACCTGTGTCACAGAATCACAGAATCACAGAATTTATAAGGCTGGAAAAGACCATAATGATCACACAGTATCACAGTATCACCGTATAGATAAGGCTGGAAAGGACCTTGAAGATCATCTAGTCCAATCTGTAATCCAACTAACCTATCCTCTACATCTAGATCATATCACTCAGTACCTCGTCCAGCCTCCCCTTGAACACATCAAGGGTTGGTGACTCAACCACCTCTGCAGGCAACCCATTCCACATCCGAATCACTCTTTCAGTAAAAAACCTTTTCCTAATATCTAGCCTAAACTTTCCCTGTTGAAGCTTAAGATCATCGAGTCCAACCTATTACCCAGCCTAACCTATTGCCAACCTATTACCTAACACACCATCCCATTATCTAAATCATGTCACTAAGTGCATCATCCAATCTTTTCTTAAACACCTCCAGAGACTGCGATTCCAGCACCTTCTTGGGCAGTCCATTCCATTGAGAAATCACTCCTTCTGTGAAAAAGTTCTTCCTAATATCTAAACCTCCCCTCCTGCAGCTTAAGACTGCCCTCTTGTTCTGTCACTGGTAGCCTGAGAAAAGAGACCTACTCCCACCTGACTACAACCTCCTTTCAGGAGGAATTGTATGTGCAATTGTATAGACCTTGTTCCTTTAGTGACTGACACTCAACATAAACACAGTAAGTTCCTTGACAAACATAGCTTTGCTGAGCTGGCATGATATATTTTTCTATTCATGTTGATTCTTTTTGTGGTCAGCTATGAACAGGCAAGGAAGTAGAGAGACCTGTTTTAACTGTGAACTAAAGGCAGTGCCATAGGCCTACATGACAATCAGAGATAAAATAAATGAAATGTAGAAAGGCTTTAAATAACAGAGCCCAGCATATGCCCACAGTTGGTAATCAACAACTTCTTGTATCTGTAATCTTCCCTCAGCCTGCCTGACCAAAGTGTTGGGGTGCCAGGACTCTCCATATCCATTCACTAAGTATGAAGAATCTGACCAGCCATCTATTGCAACTGCTGTCCTCTGCTGAAAACTCAACAGCAAGTTCAAAGAAGTACCTTTCAGTTGTAAATGTCTTTTCTTAAATGCTGCCTTCACATACTAGAAAGGGGGAGATTCTATATACTTGAACATTGCAAACCCTGCTCACATCCACCCTGGAGCCACAGTGTTAGGAATTCTCAAACAGAACTCACTTGGAGGACTCACAGGCAACTTGAAAGGAACTTTAAGTCATTTATGTAAAACAGATTTTGTAGCAACTTGTTCTTTAGCAGAAAGTTGTGATCAGGGATGTGCTAGGTGTGATGCATGCTCTGATAACTTATAGACTATTCAAACCAAGAGATCACAGGACTTGGAAGCCACTATGAAATTTCCTGATTTCAAAGATTTTACTGCAGGTTGCGTCAGCTGACTTGCCTGCAATTCCTCTACTGACCAGGGCAGAGGGGACCAAATGCAGTTTGGAATCTTTTTGATTCTCTTTGACCATTATTTGGCAGAGCAAAATTGCTTCAAAACTGAGGTACAAGTGCTCCACTCTCTCCCTTTAGTCCCCATCTTAAGTTGTTATATTTTTAAAGAAGTTCCTCTACCTTCTAGAAATCTGGAAAGTACTTTCCTCCCTCACCTCTTCCTCCCACTCAGTCTGAGGCATTGCTGTACACATAAACACGAGTTCAGCTGTGTGTACCAGAATCTTTCCCATTCCATTTTTCACAGCTTCACTGAAGGAACATCCAACTCACATCTCAGCTGAACTTTTGAACCCACCAAGGCTGAGATAGCTCAAAATCAAACAAAACAGGCTGAAGGGTGCCTATCAGTTTGAGGAGCAACTAAGCAAGTGCAAGTTAGAGCTCTGTGCTCACTGATGTCTGATAAGGAAGAGCTGGTAAAAGGCCTGATCATTGTCTAATCTTCCTCATGTAGTATTGTCATGTGCACACTGCTTGAAAATGCAGTTAAAATTGCCTGTCCTTTTGCCCTGAGCACACATTTACATAGCAGTAACCATAGCCAAGCTATTAACTAAAAGAAAGTCTGGTTCTTCAAGACCCTAAATGACAGGCATCACTTGTGCTTAGTTAGATGGCTACTTTTTTCTAAAGTTTTTGGTTACAAATGTTGGTCTTACAGCTTTGAACCCAGAGTCAAAGAGGCTCAAAGTCATGTTGCTGTTTGGCACTGTGTACATAGAGCAGACCACAGCAATAAGCCTGGGAGGACCTGGGACCACGTTCATGGTCTTGGACCCCTGGGTATAAAACACAAACGTATGAAACAGATACCTCGGGTTTCTTCCCTGTCTTTTGTCCAGGCAGAGGAGACAAAGGTTGATTCACTTCTTACAGATGTACAGGAAGAAGGTTTCAGAGAGGAGACAGATAAGACATCAGCAGCAGTTTTTGATTGCAGTCTGTTTAAGGGTTCATTTAGGCTTCTTTTGACAAAGACAGGGTGTGTGGCTTTAAAACAAAGTAGTGGAGGGACTAGGGACAGAAGAAGAGAGCAATAGGTAAGCCGATTGCAGCTCTCAGGGCAAAACTGGACATGCTCTTTTCACCAACCATTTCAAAACAGTTGCTCAAACAGCCAGCTCTAAACCAGCAATTCATTCATTTAATAGCTTTAGAGGCTGTTCCCTATTAAACAAGACCTGGTAAATCTGTTCCAGATTAGCAAAGCAAATGAGTCACAAAAAAAAATCCCACTTTGGTGTTAAGTTTTGGCCTGTACAAGCTGCATTTCAAACAGATGCTGTGTCCGTACTGCTAAATATAAAATGGCCAAACCCCAGCCTCTGGCCTTGACACTAAGTGTTTTGGCCCAACTCAGACCTCATGTGTTTGGACCAGCAGACTGGCCCCACACATTGTGTGGCATTTGGCCCTGGCCCTCTGCTGTGTTATGAGTGGTGTCCCTTTGGTCCTGAGATTTATCTTTATTTTTTGTAATGTATTTTTGAGTTCCAAGGCTCTGGAAGAATCTAAGGGCTGTGTTGCAACTCTCAAGAATGATGTTTTTATAGCCTGAAGCTGAAGAGATGTTTTGCATCCCCCAGGGTATGCATGGGGCTGAGCTTGTTGGTACAGGCTTGGGGGCAGTTCCTGGGAAGAGGGCAGGCCAGAGCCAGCAAGTGAAATAGAAACGCAGTGTGTGGACAGGCAAGGGTGTGGGTGTCGAGCTCCTATCCTGTCCCCTTTTGGCCTAAACACATCCAGAGGAAGTGAGCAGGCTCCTCTATAGGTTTTATCATATGCATCCACTTGAAGTTAGACTCTGAACAGAGACAACCCCTGTGAACAGCTCAAGACGTCTGTGCTCCTCAAAAGCTTCTCACTAATGAAGATTTTAATTGCAGCAGGTGAAGCACCACCTTCACTGTCAACTGCTGGATAGGTGGAAAACCCTTGGAAATTTCAGCAGCATTTGAGCTTCTATCTGCCTGAAATTGGGTGCCAAAAGGAAGACAATATTCTCACAACTGAAATTGTTGAAGGGTTAAAGAGCTTTCAGTTAACTCAAGAGTAACTCTGAAAAGTTCTTTTAATGAAATACAGACCCTGTCATAAATAAAACATAACTGCTATATTTTTATCAGAAAGAAAAAGTAAAATGAAAGATTTCTCAAGATACCACAGAATAGAAATATTTGCAATCCAAATCATACCTCCAAGATAGCTTTCACCAGACTAAGGCAGAAAGAATAAGAGAAGTTCTTTGCTGTAGGAGCCATCCAGCTATTGTAACCATCAAAGATGAGTGATTGCCAGGTTGATGTCTACCAAAAACATCATGTCAATTAATTCCTGGCACTTGTCCTTGGAGAAGGACTGCTAGTGGGAAGACTGGCTGTCCAAACAAAGAGATAGTGGTGAAGATAATAGATATTGTCTCTGGTAACCATTACCCACAGTACTTTTCAAATTGAGAAATTATGGGATGCGTGAGTGTGCTTAAAACTCTTTATGCTGCCAGGGCAGCAGTGTGTCATAATCAATGACTTAACATCCAGCTGAAGGGCAGTAACAAGTGGAGTGCCACAGAGGTCCAGTATTGTGCAATATCTTCATCAATGACTTGGATGATGCTCAGTGAGGAAGGGTAATTGTTATACCAAGTGAAAAAGTTTTAACTCAGAAGAACTTGAAGAAACATGAAAATTGTGCCAGCAATGACTTCCTGAAATTCAGTGGGGAGAAGTGTCAAGTTCTGTGCTTGGGGTGGAATAATTCCACACATCAACACAATCTGGGAACTGATTGGCTGAGACTTGATGAAACGGGGCTCATGTGTTAAATGCGGAATGAGTAAGGTGTCAATTGTCTGCTCTCATTACAACTATTGCACTTGTAGTTACATCAGGAGAAGTGTGTCCAGCATGAGACTAGTTTTATACCCACCAGGATGTCAAGAACCTTAAAAATCTCAGCAAACAACTGAAAAGGTAGTTATGGGGGATTAGGGCAGATGACCTTCCAGGAGAAGGTAAGGGAGCTGGGTTTGTTTAGCCCTGGCAAGAAGAAACACTGGGGTGGTCTAATAGCAACATACATCAGTGTGACAGGGAATTGAAGGGATGATGAAGCCAACCCCCTTCTGGCAGTGGCAAGGAATATAATGGGACAACAGCTACAGACTGTGGTGTGGGAGTCTGAGATTAGACTGAAGTTTAACACAGGAACCTGAAGCTGAGGAAACCATAGTATGTTCTGCTTAGTGGAAGGAGCCAGTCAAAGGATAGCCAGCATAGGAGGGCATAGTGTGGATCACAGCATAAAACAAAGTGAACAGTGAAGGGTGCCAAGAGCGCTTAAAAAGGTGAACTCTGGAGGCTTCACCTACTTGCCAAAGTAATCAGTTGCTAGTCTGAAATTCTGAGGTACAGCATGTACTGTGGATATAGGATGCAGGTTGAGAGTTTTAAAAACCCATGGCAGAAATTAAATAAGTGTAAGGTCTCTGTTGCTACAGTATTTCAGTTAGCAGTATGTGAAATTATGCCATATCCCAAAGTGCAGGTTGACTTAGTGCTTTTCTACAAGAAGTCCAAAGATACATCTTGCAAGAGCAAACAGAATTTTGATACTAAGAGAGAAATTATCTAGCTTTAGCTCTAGGTGTGGAAAATCCCAAAATCTTGTCAGTATGAGACTAATACATGATATTTAATATCGTTGTTAGACTGATCAAACTAAACCCTATAAAAATAATTTTAATAATTAAATATAAGAGGCAATTTTGGATGAAAAAGGGTCATTGCTGACTTGCATCTTAATGCTCAGAAAAAGTATTGTCCTGGTTTGGGTTTTTTGCTGCTCTGGCAGTGAGGGGGTTAACAGCTCAGCTCTTGCCTGGGCCTCAATCGCTGCCATGGCATTCAAGGTCATAGAGATAGGGATGCCTCGGTAAATAATCATATTTAGGAGAGAAG
>WEKX01014301.1:99031-159202 GCA_013390025.1 Pitta sordida
TCTCTGGCATCCAGCCAGAGTCAAACCATGACAGTATATAATAGAGCAAACACTTGAGCTTTAACATGAACAGGTAAACATCACTTAAAACCTGTAAATATTTTTTTTTCTGAACCAATAGGTGATTAACATGGGCAGAACTACAGCTAAGGGTGGACTTCAGATCAGAAAAAATAATTACAATTTTTGTTAGTCAGTGGCTGCACAACTTTTTTCCAGCTCCAGTTAACACCTGAAAGAGAAGAGCTCACTGATGAATAAGACTTGATTCAGAGGAACCAGAGTGGGGAACACCAGCTGGAGCAGTAAGGAATTCAGGTGAATATGCTGAGGACAAGGATGTCACAACAACTGAAGACTTTCAGGGCTGTCTTTGGGGGGTGTCCAATGAACGGAGAGAGCAAAATTCTGAGGCTTACCACATTAACAAAATGTACAGGCCAAGTAGAGTAAGAAGGAACAACCAAACCAGTGTTGACAGCAGCTGGGGAAAAAAAAAAGCGCAGCTTAAAGGGCTAGTTGTGTTTATTATATAGGAAGCATAGTCCTTCTAGTTCCTATCCTAAGTGGTGACATTAGAAGATACAGTACTCAGACATATAATTTCTCTTTACTACACATGCACAACTGGTAATGCCCAGCAGTGATGACAACCCAGTGGGCAAAAGCTCCCACAGTTTATAGTGAGATACTTGTGCATGTGCTCATGGTGTCCTCAATGCAGTGAACTGATCACCAATGGTATCAAATGGAAAAAGAAGCTTTTCAGGAAGTTTGTGTTGAGCTCTCTTACATTACTGAACTCTGTAAATATCTACTACCATGAGGGAGTATTTAATTTAGCTTTGTGTCACCCAGCACTGAGACAAAACATCTATGGGTGCAAGGCCACAGATGTTTAATAGTGTGCAGCAAAGCTTTACAAATGTGGCTTGTTATTATTCATCAGTTTTGGTATTACATTGCTGGGTAGAGCTAAGGTTAGAAGTCCTGCTTTGATAAAATTTACTAAATACTAATTTTGAGAGGCATTATGTGTCAAAATACTCATTATTGAAATGGTAAGAACATTCTCTATCGTTTTCTGGTAGGGGATCAATGTCAGAGTAAAGTCTTGAATACTTCATGGTTATTGATAATAACAAGTATTGGACCTAGCACAAATATTATTGTGGGATGAGTAAACTCTGAGTGCACGTAAGTACACTTCGTGGTAAGACCTGAATGTTGTTATCCACCCACATATGGGCTGTGATACCACAAAACCTTGCTAAAAAGGAGGATGTAACCCTCAGCAAAGAGCACCACGTACGATGGAGCTTGGACACGTGAGCCACAAGATCAGAGATTTCAGCAGGATGATTAATGTCAACGTCACCCTGGGAGAATAGTATGAACATAGTGAAACAAAATATTTTGAGCTTGGAGGCCCTGTATCTGAAAAGACTGCCTCTACCACACTCTACCTTCAGCTCACAAAGACCCTGAGCAAGCTGATAAGAGATAACATGAAGAACATTTGTTACTGAATACAAGATTTCCTGTTTAATATGTTTTCCCTGATGGAATGCATTTATGGCTTTATTTGTTCCATACATCATAGGATATTTTTATCTCAGAAGAAGTTCTTTAAAAATTATCAGAATTTAAAAGAGAACAAAAGTCAGTTGCGGTTTTTATGGGCAATTTTCAAACATGATATCTCAAGCTAAATTTGGATAGAACTTCAAAGTTATCTTGTTAGAAACTTAAATAAATCCTGAAAAAGATTCTTAACTCAGAAAGAAAGTCTTGAGCATAACTAGTTAACACATCACAAAAAACCCCCTTAAAACTCTGTCTGCAGCAATATTTAATACTAGGAATTACAGTAAAATGGGGAACCTGCTTTAAAAAATCTTATAAAGTAGTGAGAACAAAATCGAAAACCTTTAACTAGATTCTTTGCCTACAAAACCAGATATGCCATATCTGATTCTTCCTACTGGGTTATCACTGTCATTAGACAGAAAAACCCACAGGAGCCAAATTTTATCTAATGTTCTTTCTGTGGCATTTGATGCAGGCTGGGAGAAGGCACAGCTCTTGCCTCTCTGCCCCAGGCAGCTGTGAAGCTGCTTTCCAGCATTTTATTCTCAAGGGTGAAAGGAGTTTTTCTAGGTCCTTTCTGTCTGTCATTATTAGAATCTCAAGACAAAGGCTTGAACTTCCTGAAAGGTCATTATTGATTGGTCTTTCACCAAATCAGTGGTTTTAGCTTAATCTCAGTCTTGGCCATGCTGAAAGCTCCAGATATGGGCACGAAAACCAGACCTCATCCCTCCTTCTCTGTGTTCCCTTTTCCAGGAAGCATCCCAAGGACTCTTGGGATATCTGCAAGTGGCCCACCCAAATCTGATCTTCCACATCTCCTTAAACTCAGGTGAGAGCTCATGTAATGGCAAGCTTGTGTGCTAAACACTCAAGTGATGGAGGAATCTGGTGGATTTTACACCCACAGTACAAGATTTGGTGTCTGGCTATTGGGGACCAGCCACTGTCAGTGCTGCAGGGTAACTTGTACTCCCTACCTGGATGATCACACGAAAGCAGTAGGACACTAAAAGCCCAAGGATTAAAAAATAGCCCAAACAATGTGTTTCATGATATCTGCTAGTACTAAAAGTGCCCTGGGTTCAGCAGCTGCCAGTGCCTTTTCTTAGAAGTTTGTCAGAACAACTTTATTCATCAAAAGGGGAAGCATCCTTTAATCCTTTTTTTTCCTCCCCTCCCCCTGCAGCTCCAGTGTACTGAACTAGATGTTTGTAAAGCCACATTGTCTGCGTGCCCATTGCCAACATCCAGCAGTTATGTTATGTACTCAAGAGTTTTCCTGGCGAAGTATCAAACTTCCCTGGAATAATCTGAAGGGGCCTCAGTTACTATGTTCCCTGGTATTGCAGAAAGGCTGAGCCAGGGCACGGAGTGTGATACTGAGTCTGCAGATCTGGTAAATATTTAAGGTTAGGATTAACCACTATTTTAAAACACCTCTTTCTCATAAACATTCACTTATATTATGACACCCGAAGTTCTTCCTGCAGTTTAACAATCATAGTGATTTATTGTAGTCATTGAT
Source organism: Pitta sordida (assembly GCA_013390025.1). NCBI lineage: Eukaryota > Metazoa > Chordata > Aves > Passeriformes > Pittidae > Pitta > Pitta sordida. The sequence continues at coordinate 102,150 of WEKX01014301.1, forward strand.
GTCTGTTTCTGTTCCAATACTTAAATAGTTCCTTAATACAGAAGGTTTATTTATAACAGTGGAAAAAGAACAGCATACCTATCCTAGTCTGAATGACTGACCAAAGATTTGAGGTTCTTTCAGCTACCTGGACATTGTAGCACGTTCTTTATTCAATCCTCTTTTATTTTGCATAGAGACAAGGTTGGACTTGATGATCTCAAAGGCATTTTCCAACCTTGTGAATTCTGTAATTCTGTGATTCTGTGACAAATGCCTGTTTTCTTGATCATAAGAGGGTGGGATGTAGAAGCAGGAGGCATGAATAAAAAGGAGCGGGAGGGATCTGGTAACTGGTGTAAAAGTCAACTTCATCTTCTTCGGACTGTTTCTCACTTAAGTATAAATACCTGAAGTAGCTGATGGGTTTTAGAAAAATTATTTAAGATGGTTAAGTCTAAGTCTAGGAAACTCCATTAAGGAAATGGGTAGCCCAGATGGAAAGGTCTTTGGGCAAGATGGGCATATATCCCTGCACAAAGTAGGCAAAAGACCAGTGACTCTGGAAGCTGAATATGATTTTTCCTATTTATTGCTTTGTGCTCAGTCTATCGATGGTGCAAGTATTTGGAGAAGGAAAACATCATAAACATCAGAAGAGCATGTGGAGAAGGGAGGCTGAGACAACCTGGAAAATGAGATGCGACCCTGCAAGGAACTGGAAGAAGGTTTTCATTCAGCTCCCTATAGGAAGAGGATTAGGGAAGCTCAGGTGGTTTCTTGTATTTGTAACTATTTAAACAGCACAAGACAAGAAAGTACCTAAAACACTGCAATGCTGCATAAAATGGAATTAAAAAATACTACTAGATGGAAACACTACTGGAAGTACTGATGTACTGTAAACATTTGAAAAAACAAGCTACTAGCCTCAAGACTTTGAGTAAGAATCAACACTTTAGTCTATTGAAAGGAAACCAGAGTTGGAAAGAAATTCATAGCATTTTCCAAAGATTATCTTTCTTTCCCCTTAAAGTGAGAAGGTNTATTCTGTGCTATTGCTGTCTTGAGAGTGTCTCTTCCTAGTTGATCAATGATTTATCATTTATGTGGTTTTAATAAATTTATCAATTTAGGCCATTTCCTCTCCTTAATGAGATCACCTTGAGTGTTGAACCAGTCTGCACGCATTGGTGCCAGTTGCTCATGTAAATTGGATTTCTAATTTACAGTGATAAAAATCACAAATTGAGAGGGACTATTTGATGTGCCATCTCTGCTGGGGAGAAATAGCTGCACCCTGTTCTGAGTCATTAAAATGAATTTTGTGGTTACTTTACTGTATTTTTGTGTAGACCATATATCCCAAAGTTCTATTACAAATGCAATTAACTCTGTCAGACATTTCCCTCTCATCAGTTGGGTGAGTGTGATGGACTGACCTTGGCTGGTCATCAAGTGCCCATCAAGCTTCTTTTTTCATTCTTCCTTCTTAGCAGGACAGGGAGAAAAAGTGAGATGAAAAGCTTGTGGGTTGGAAGAATAGAGAGATCACTCACCCATTAGCACCATGGGTAAAACAGACCTGACTTGGGGAAGATTAATTAAATTTATCACCAATTAGTAACAGTAAGAAAAAAAGGAAAAACTAAAACCAATTTCCCTCCATACTCCTTTCTTTCCAGACCCAGTTTCACTGCTGACTCACCACTCTCCAGAATCCAGGGGGATAGGGAATGGGGGCTGTGGTCAATTCATCAGACGTCCCCCTCCATGATCTTTCCCAGCTCCAGTGTGGAGTCCCAGTCACAGGACACAATCCAACTACTGTTCCAGGGTGGCTCATTTCCACAGACTGCAGTCCTTCAGGGTCAGACTGCTCCAGCTTGGGCTCTTTACAGGCTGTAGCTTCCTTGAGGGCACATCCCTCTGCTCCAGTGTGGAATCCTCCATGGACTGCAGGTGGACATCTGCTCCTCCATGGACCTCCATGGGCTGCAAGGGCGCAGCTGCCTCAGCGTGGTCTGCAAAACCAGTCTCCTGGGGAATCTGCTCTGGCCCCTGGAGAACCAGCTGCCCCTCCTTCTTCACCAACCTGGTTTTCTGCAGGAGTGTTTCTCTCACATTTTCTCACTCCTCTCCCCTCTGGCTGCTGTTGCACAGAATTTTTTTCCCCCCTTTTTAAATGCATTATCCCAGAGGTACTGCCACAGTTGCTGATGAGCTCGGCCTTGGCCAGCAGTGGGTCTGTCCTGGAGCTGGCTGGCATTGGCTTTGCTGGGCATGTGGAAAAATTTACACCTTCTCACAAAAGCCACCACGGTAGCCCCCCTTATACCAAAGCCTGACTACATGAACCCTGCACAGTGAGTTACCAGGTTTGAGAAGAAGCTAATTTCCATTAACATGCTTTACTCTTGACAACACTGTGCTGGCCATTCCTTAGCACCGTGTTATCTTCCAAGAATTCACAGGCCATTTCATAATTTGTTCCAATATCTTTCCACATTCAGCTGAATTTCTTGGATTTATTCCTATTCTTTTCTTCCACCTCCTTAAATCCAGATAGAATACTTACCCCCACTAGACCTAGGGCTCACCTCACTTTTAGACGTTACTTTTAAGGATTTTTCTAGCAAAAGCAAGCAAAAAAGAACAAACTTGGTGGCACATTTGCTAGTTCCAGTTCCACACCTCTCATTCTTCTTAAGGTTTTTATTTGGCTGATGTTTATGAGCTGTCTCTTTCTCTAATCTATACAATGCCTATTCCACATCGGAATTCTGCAAAAGGAGCCAGAGTTTTTGGCACACTCTTGATTGACTCTTGATAACACAGCTCCTGCTGTAACAATCTGCCATTTGTCATAACCATGCAGTGAGCAACAAAAGGTCTCTGTTAAAAGTTTAATGTCAGGCATGGTCCCAGCAATCAGGGCTGGTAGACTGAAGAGAGTATGCAGTATATGAGGTAGGAAGAAGCTGGAGGAAAAAAACTGAGGAAACAAAATGTAGATGTGTTGTCTGGATTCTGTATAAATATAGCTGGATGTTTTATTATCTTTAAAAGTGAAGGATTTTCCTCTAGTAATAGAGCTGAAAAATCTAATGAGTGTGAATATTCCACTTAGGAAACAAAAAATTGCAATATCTTCTGGTTTACTCTTCATAAATATACTTGATTAAAAAAATTCAGTGACACTCTAAATGGTTCCATGTAAAAGAATCAATTATATCAAATCTATTGGTTAAAATTAACTTTTGTTCATTGGCGGCAAAATTGATAACACGTATTAAGAGTGACATTTTTTCCTACAGCACTGTTGCTTTGCAGAGCAAAATAAAAGTCCACTGCAGCCTAGAGTCATCTGATATCCTTCTTGATGTGTGTTGGCCTTAGAAAACTTTCATAAACACCATATAATGGAGCTTCATTTACAGACAATTTTTTGTTTGGTTAGGATATTTATTTGGGAGGGATGGGGCATTTGGAATATATTGCTGTCTCAATCTGAAAAATAATCATCATAGACTCTCCAAAGATATCATAAAATGTGAAAAAGTGTTCAGGGTCTTTTGGGTTGATCTGAAGGAGCTTTTTAGGCTGCAGCATGCCTGATAAGTGTGGTACTGATACCTCACAAGTAACGTAAAATAAATCCTCAAAGCTAAGGGGTGAAGAGACAAGTCTTCACATTGAAATATTTAAAACCAGAGTGTCAGTGAATTATGGAAGCCCTTAGCATGAAATCTCATTTCAGGGGAATTAGCCATGTAAATAGTGCCCAGTGCATAAGAGCAGTTTGTGTTCACAGGTTCACAGGTTATTCTGTGTTGGAAGGGACCCACAGGATCATCTAGTCCAACTCCCAAGCGAACACCCACCCCAGGATCAGACCCACAGCCGTGGAACCATGGGCACCACGCTCCACCCATCCAAGCCTCCCATCATCTAGGCCATGACACTGAGCTCCTCATCCAGTCTTTTCTTAAACATCTCTAGGGATGGTGACTCCACCACCTCCCTGGGCAGACCATTCCAATGAGGGATCACTCTCACTGTGAAAAACCTCTTCCTAACTTCCGGCTCAAACTTCCCCTGGCATAGCTTAAGGCCATGTCCTCTTGTTCTGGTGTCCTCAGCCTGAGAGAAGAGATTCACACCCACTCGACTGCAACTTCCCCTCAGTTAGGTTTAAACAGCAATCAGGTCACCTCTGAGCCTCCTCTTCTCCACGCTGAACAACCCCAGTTCCCATAGCTGCTCCCCATAGGGCTTGTCCTCCAGTCCTTTCACAATCCTTGTCGCCCTGCTCTGGACCACATCTCAAGCAGTTCAACATCCTTCTCAAACTGGGGAGCCCAGAACTGGACACGTACTCAAGATGTGGTCTGACCAGTGCCAAGTACAGGGGAAGGAGAACTTCCCTAGTCCTACTGACCACTGTTCCTAACACAGGCCAGGATGCCATTGGCCCCCTTAGCCACCTGGGCACACTGCTGGTTCATATTAAGTTCCCTGTTTACCATTATTCCCAGATCCCTCTCCATTTCACCACTCTCCAGCAGTTCATATCACTATATTGTGCAACTGAGGAAAGATTCAACTGGTGGCGTCCTATACTGTCCAAGAAAAAGGAAAATTCCCTTTAGGATGGTATTATTCCTCAAACAAGTCTTATTTCAATTAATTCTCTTCCTAACGGAATAAGATTTGGGTGACCTTTTCAGGATGTCGTGTTGACGTGTGCTTTGTTTATTGAGTCTTTTTGAAACAGCTTGGACCAAAACACAGTTTTTCTCTAATAAAATGTCTCTGGACCAGTTCCATTCCACTCCCACTCACTGAAGCCCACAGGACTAAATGGGTGTAACAAAAAGAAGAATTTGGCCATTGACCTGCAACTCCAGTGACTCATATTGGATCACATAAAACTGTCGCCCATTTGGATGCTGTAACAGAGGGCTGGTGCTAATGCTACCACACAGAATACACGGGGCTTCAGGTGAAGAACCTTTCCTGTTAATTCCCAGAATCACAGATAATGGTGGAAGCTGGAAGGGATTTCTGGAGGTCACTTGGTCTAACCCCGCGGCTCAAGCAGCACCACGTAGAGCTGGTCACCCAGGGTCATGTCCAGATGACTTTTTGTCATTTCTAAGGTGAGAGACTCCACCACCTCCCTGAGCAACCTGTGCCAGCACTCAGCCACGGTCACAATATAAAGTGTTTCCTAATGTTCAGTTGAATTTTCCTGTCTTTAAGCTTGTGCCCATTGCCTCTGGTCTTGTCAGATTCAATGAAGAGATGAGGGCTCTGAATTCTCAGCTCACTTGTCTGAGCTGAGAAGTGAGAAGAAGAAGGCTTGGAGACTAGAAAGGCTGTGTTGTATTTTTGACTGGCTTCTCCTCCAAATCCAATATTCAGACTTCATACTTCTGGATTTTTCTGTATGACACAGTCCTTATGGGACTGGAAAGGTTGTGGGAGTTTTGGTTAGAGGGTCTCAAGACCCATCAACCTGGCTCGGTAAGAGGTGGCTGGTTGTTCACATCCTCGTTTTTGCAGGTGCTCTCCACAATGCAGAGACTTATGGAAAAATCTCCACCTGGGCACTTTTTCCAGTATCTCATCCCTGAGCTTGCTCTTACCTGTCTGTAAGCTCCAGCCTGACCGTATGCTCCAGCGGAAATGCTATTTTGCTATGGGCAGGGAGAAAGGAGAGGAATGTCTAAGGTGAAATATATCACTACGTTTGTGTGCCGGCCTTTTTTGCGTCATTCTTGTTTCCATGTTTCCTTTTAGGTCTTCTTACCTGGACTGAGCATAGTCACCCATTCATAGGAGCAGAGAATACTGTACGGCCCCGTGCATTTGATTTTAGGCTATAAGGGTTGCATTACATATGAGGGTTGCCTAATCCAAGACATCAGCCAGCCAAATTGGCCAAGCATGTTACCGGAGGGGGGGGGTGGTTCTTATTTTGCTCAACCAAGATGCTAAATGCTTTCGCTGCCTGGAAAAATTATCAAGAAATATTGTTTTAGAGAAAATGTTTTGAAGGCATCATCCCAAATGGGGATTAGACTTGTTTTAACTAGGGTAATCTGGAATTGGAAAGCTTCACAAGCAGTTGAGAATGCCTGGTGACATGTGGAAGTGTAAAGGTGAGACTGACTCATAAAAGTGCACTTGGGGCTGTTTTACAACAGCAATTCACAATGTATCTGATCCAAAACAAAGCAGGATTTGCTTGCCTGCAGGGATCACTGTGTACATAGAGAGGAAACAAAGGGCTTACATCTTTCAACACAAAATATTTCAGTATAAATAGCTCACAGAAACGTAGCTAATCTCTAAGGCCTTCTGTCAACCAGCTGCAGAAGAAGGAGGAAAGGAAAAGCTTTTAGTGAAGGGCATCTTCAACATGCAGGATGGGCTTTTTTGTAGTCAAAAGGCTCATGCTTAGTGCTTGGGTTTTCCATCTAAAAAACATGAGAGGTGATTACTTCAAACAGGAGAGCATCTTTCAAAAATCAGGGGCAGTATTTTCTCTGTGCCTGAGAGAGAGGGCTACAGAATGAGCTCTGAACAGTTTAATCTCCCACCTGTGCTCGGGGATTATGTCTAACCTGCCAAATGAAAATCATCCAGGGAAGAAACTGAGGCAACTCAAACTGTGTCTACCCACACTTCAAAACAGTTTCTTCTCTCCCAGGATCTGTTGCAACCCAGACAGCTCTGCCCGAGACAAAAGCCTGGCATTGTGTTGGTGACACCTCCCCGAAGTAGTCTTCCCCACCATCAGTGAAGATGAGATCAAACCAAGTGCCTTACATTGCCTTTACCATCACCCCTGCTGCCTTTGAACCCCAAGGCTCTTGTGCTTTCCCACAGTTTCATATTACAAAACCACCCTGATGTACCCTGTGATCAGTTCCTAACCTGAACCCTGTTCCCCTGACCCGGGAGTCCTGGAGGTGCCCTGGTTTTCCCTGGAACTAGGCACCCTTTTGTGCTTGTTCATTTTGCCACTTGTTTACAGCTGTCATTGTTCCAGTGTGGGTTTGGTTTTTCTTTTAATATACTGTTATTGTTCAAACATATATATATATGTATATATATATATATATATATTTGTAATATTAAATTTTTTTCCCTTTCTCCCAGTAAGGTTCTTATTTCTCTCTCTATATATATAATTCAAGTATTTCTAAATTTAATTCATGCTTCATCTTAATTGACCCAGGACACTTGGTATGAGGAAAGGCTGAGAGAACCAGAACAAGAGGACATAACCTCAAACTATGCCAGGGGAGATTTAGACTGGATGTTAGGAAGAGTTTTTTCACAGAGATAGTGATCTCTTAGTGGAATGGTCTGCCCAGGGAGGTGGTGGAGTCGCCATCCCTGGAGGTATTTAAGAGAAGACTCGATCAGGAGCTCAGTGACATGGTCTACATGGTTGGAGGCTTGGGTGGATGGAGCATAGTGCCCATGGTTCCATGTTTGTGGGGTTGATCCCTGGGTGGGCGTTCACTTGGGAGTTGGACTAGATGATTCTGTGGGTCCCTTCCAACTCAGAATAACCTGTGAACCTGTGAAATTGTGCAAAATGGTTGCTGCCAGGTTAATTTGTCTCTTTCTGACATGCACACACCCTCCTATTCTGTATGCCACTGACTGCCAACCATCCTACAGGAAAGCAATATATAGCAGCACTCTTCAGTTGGCTGCTGATGAAAATCAGCTCAAGACAACAAGCTGAACAATGAAAGTAATTCAGCTGTTTTTCCATAAGGGAAAGAAGGAACAGTCCCATAAGTGGCTCATCCAATAGGTTGTGAGTGACAAACATCGAAAAGGGGTAACTATTGATACAAATGCACCCCAGAAACATGTCCAGCAAGACAGAGATTTCTGCTTGGGTCTCTATCAACCTGTCCTCTGCCTAAAAGGGAGTGTTTCTAGGAGAAGCAAAACCTATTAAGAGATCCTTTCCTGCTTATCCATTGATTATTCAAACACACTTCATAAAGAGGTCTATTTCAGTTGAGATTTATTCTACAAATCATATGTCCAGGGCATGACTCCCTTTCAGAGGGCTTTGCTCTGTATGCTGATTTGAATTACAGTAATCCCTCCGTTCTTCGTGGCTCAAATTTCTCAACTTTAAGTCTTTGCAATTTTTTTTCCCTTGTGAAGACATCCTTGTCTTCCCTTGGTCGATCGTGGGGGTTTTCCATGTCAGTGAGCACGGGGCAGCTGTGCATGTGCAGTGAGTGCCTTTGCGGCGCTAGGGGATGGGACCAGCCTGCACTAGGGGGTAAGGGGGTGATACCTTTCGCTCACTCAGGGACAGCCCAGAGATCCCTGGTGGGGAAATTTTATAACACAGTGTCAATGGTTTATTACAGCTGCTCATTCCGGAGCCATGGAGGGACGGGGGCTGCACTGGAGTCCCGTGGCGGTGCCATGCTGCTGCTGCCTGGTGCGGTCCTGGGCTGGCCCCAGGAAGGTGTGCCTGCCATGCTGGACGAGGGCAGGGGAGGATGGGAGCCTCCCCATGGTGTGGCGCAATGGTGACACTTGCCTCCGCTCCCCTGTCCCTGCCCACCTCACTAGGGAGGGACAGAGAAGACTCCCTTCACTCCCCTCTCCCATCACAAGACATGAGGAGGTGCCAGGAACTCCCCCTGGTGCTCTGGGGCTGAAGGGATGAGGCGATGGGCATGGCTAATTTGCCACTTCTTTGTGGATTTCAGCTATCGTGAGACTCTTTCAGTCCTGGACCCCAGCAACATTAGAGGGCTTACTGTATTTCCCAACTGCTCTCATGCCATTGCACTTTCTTAGGGAAGTGATCTCTAAACATTCCAGCTCCTGGTCAGTTGGCAGAGCATTTCTTTCAGTTCCCATTTAAACACACACATATGTTCTTCTCCTTGGAGTCTGCACAAAGCTCTGCATTGTGGGCTGCCATGGGTACTAAAACTAGCACAGTTGGCTTAAAATTGCCTTTTTCAAAGATTTTCCCTGCCTCTTTTGAACAAAACAAAGCCTTTTGTATTCTTGTGGCCAAATGATTCAAGGGGAACCACAAGGCATAAAGGGTTCCCAGCTCCTCTTCCATTGCAATTTGGAGTCCATTTCCCAGGCCAGTGTGAATACAAGGGAGAAGCACATGGAACTGTCCTGTATAATTTGTTTTTAGAGCATTACATAAGGGAATATCTAAGAACAGAGGTGAATGTTCATGCCAGTTCTTCTGCCAGTCTCCAGAGCTGGTATCACTGTAGGTTTCCTTCCCCTTTCATCAGCATTGTGTGTTGGTTTACCCTGTGAACCTCCAACATTTTCATGATTTTCATAATGACTTTTGACAATGAGCAAGGTAACTGTTCCAGAATAAGAAAAGTACCTTTTGAGTTCAAGATGTGATTGGTGGCATTTCTCTGGAAATGAAGCAACAGGGGTTTGGTAGAGGAGGGTAGGACAGGAGGAGAAAAAATGCACTAAAAATAAAGCATAGGGAAGATCAGAGAGGTGGAGTGGACTTAAGGTTGTGCCAAACACAGATGCAAACAAATGCCTGCAGTTGCAATGTTTTGCTTCCTGAATCAGCCTGACCACAGAACTAGTTCAATGACTGACGCTTGGACAGAGCAGGTGAGTGCAGAGGCTGTAAAGAACCAGTTCACTATCAGCACTACAGTGATACCATGAGCAACATTCACCTCATCCTGGGGAAACCTGAGAGCAGCAGTAGCAGTCTGTGAAGGTCGACCACAAACATGCAAGGAAAGCTCTTATCACAATACTGAGTAAGAAAGCATGTGAAGTTTCACCTGTGCCTGTTTAGTTACCTGGCACCTTGTCTTGAAGCCTGCCTTGGATCCTTCCAACGTGCCCTGGATCCCAGGCAAAATAAAATCCCCCTTTGCAAGGGGGATTGTTTTCTTGATAGTTTTTTAATCCATTCTGTATTTGGCCAATAAACAGCCTGATCTCCCCTATTTATCTATTAAAGTCATATTCCATAACTTGAAGAAAAAACCTCATTGTAATGCAATGACTAACATGCTCCTTTCAAAACGCTTTACCACACATGCACATTTCTCAGTTGGGAAAATGTATTATTCATCCATTGTATGGTTAGATAACTTTGAGCACAGGTTTGTAAAGGAACTCGTCCATTCTGAATAACTAGATATCATAACTGGAAACACTTTAACCTTATAAAACTGACTTATGAATCTATAGCCTTATAATTTATCCTAATCAACCAATGACAGACCCTCTGGCCCTTTGGTTAGGTTGTTTTTGCATCTGAGCTTTCATTCTAGTTGTTCTGGGTACAGTGTAGACATGCATTTTCAGTGAATCAGTGACAGTATCATAAATCATCCAGGCTGACTGACTCACAGTCCCATAATTTCTAACAACAGACATAGTCGATGGTTTTAAATACATAGTAACACCATTTCGCTGTCATCAGTGTCTTGGAAAAAAGGCACATCAACTCCTCAGAGACTCCACACATTAATTAGTGCTATAGAGAGTCGAGTCTAATTCACTAGACAATGACACAAACTAGTTACCTGAATAACTTTGATTGGCCAGTCAGCTGTAAAATTCTTTAAATAAAATTAAACAAATTCTCTCTAGGTTTTTTTCTCAAAATAGCTTTAAAACACAAGGTACAATTTCTCCTAGACAATCCTGGGAGAAAGTAAACATGCTGTGAATGATTAGCTAACCTGACCTCCACTTTCAGTGGAACAATGTCTTTTACATGGAAAGTTGGAAAACGCCAATGAAAACTGATGTGTGACTGCAATTAACATTGCTGATTACTGTTGCTGCTTTGCCACTCACATTCTTTAAGAGACCACTAGAAAAATGATCTCTTTTTAAAGCTCATTTAGCAATGCTATCACATGAGGTGCACAGGTCATGGCTTTCACAGTGGGACAGCACACTGAACTTCCATACTCTGCAGTATTTTGTGCACAGGCCTGTTTTTTTCCACTTGAACAACAACACACCAAATTTAGTTACTTGATTTACTGCAGTGAGAGGGCATTCACCCCCTTTGCCTCTGCTGTTTGATGTCATGAATTATTATCTGCAGTTGCCAAAGATGAAACCTAGGTGAAGCAGCACAGCTAGGCAAAAAAGTCCTGGTAAAGAATGTTTGGTGGCAACTTGAAAACGGTGCTGACATGAGAAAGTACTGGCCAGTGTCCTACAAGAAGGAGCTTCCCAGAAGGGCCCTGGAGAAGTGGCTTGTATCAGCAATAGTGTGGTCAGCAAAACCAGGGCAGGGATGATCCCTCTGTACTCAGCACTGGTGAGGCTGCATCTCAAATCCTGTGTTCAGTTTTGGGCCCCTCAGTAAGAGAAAGACATTGAGGTGATGGAGTGTGTCCCAAGATGTGGAATGGAGCTGAGGAAAGTAAATCTTATGGTGAACAGCTTAGGGAGCAGGGGGTGTTTAATCCGGAGAAAAGGAGGCTGAGGGAAGACCTTCTCACTCTCTACAACCACCTGAAAGGAGGTGGTGGTGAGGTAGGGATTGGTCTCTTCTTCCAAGTAGTAAGAAATAAGACAAGAGGCAATGGCCTCAAGTTGCACCAGGGGAGGTTTTGATTGGATACTAGGAACAATTTCTTCATGAAAGAGGCTCTCAATTCCTGGAACAGGCTGCCCACAGAATCAACTAGGTTGGAAAAGACTTTTGAGATCAAGTCCAACCTATTACCTAACACCATCTCATGAACTAAACCATAGCACATTCAGTCTCGTTTTAAACAGGGACGATGACTCCACCACCTCCCTGGGCAGCCCATTCCAATGGCAAATCATTATTTCTGTGAAGAATTTCTTCCTAACATGCAGCCTAAACTTCTCATGGTGCAGCTTGAGGCTGTGTCGTCTTGTTCTGTCACTGGTTGCCTGGGAGAAGAGATGAACCCCCACCTGGCTACAACCTCTTTTCAGGTAGTTGTAGAGAGTGATAAAGTCTCCCCTGAGCCTCCTCTTCTCCAAGCTGAACAACCCCAGACGATGTCGTCTGTCCCTGGAGGTACATTGTATTTAAAAGTCACGCAGATGTGGCTCTTGGGGACATGGTTTAATGATGAACACAGTGGTGCTTGGTTAACAGTTGGACTCAATGATCTTGCAGGTCTTTTCCAACCTTAATGATTCTATGATTCAGTGATTGTATGACTCAGGTTTTAGGAGGCAAAAAGTGGGACAGAGAGAAAAAGAAGCTAAGCAAGTGTAGAAATGTAGAAAAACTTTGCAAAGGTCAATGAACTTAACTGGAGCGACAGCCTTGAAAACATTGAAGTGAGGTTGGTGAAGAAGAAGTAAACCTTCAGACTTTGTCCACTTGCACTATATGAGGATGTGTGTCATTCCCCTCAGTACATGGAAGTGCACCGTTGGAGATATTTTACCTGTGTAGGAATCTGGATAGCTGACACAGGGACATGTTTTCTATTCTGACAGAGAGGGTGTTGATATTTGGACTTTGAAAGAGTTGAGAGAAAGCAGGTTGATATTTGTACTTTGGAAGGGATGAGAGGAAGTGGACTCATAGACAGTGATTTCAGTGTGGGTGTAGATGTGGCACACAAATAACAGTTAGACCAAATGAATGCTCAACATATTTACACAGCAGTGACACTGCTATGTAAGCAAAAAGAGAAAGTACAGTGATCCTCTGCATAGTCACGGTCCATAATTTGCGAGATCCCATACTCGCTGTTGATTTTCCAGCGAGTTGCAAGACCTGGTGTGTGTGCAGAACCTACCGTGACTTCAGTCTGATTGGCCCCCAGCCCCGCCGCTCGCACGGCGCTCGCACGAAGCGCTGGCCCCGCTTCCCCCTCCCTGCCTCCCCGTTTTCATGGCTTACACAGCCAGTCCCGCCCCGTTCCACTCCACCCTGCTCGCACAGCTTGTGGCACCGTCCCCGTCCCCGCTCCCCTCTGCCCCGCTCACANTCACGGCACTGGCCCCATCCTTGCTCCCCCGCCCCACTCACACGGTAAGCACACCCAGCCCTGGACCCGGGTGCTGCCGCTGGCACGGCAAGCACAGACAGACATCTGAAACAAGCCCCACTCTCAGGACCGTCCTCCAGACCTTATATGGGGAGGGGGTGTGGCTACGGGCGTGGCATACTCGACTACATAGTGGGTTCACTATCTTTGCGGATTCCACGACTCACGTGAGGCAGACCAGACCCAACAGCCCACGAGTAACAGGGGATCATTCTAATATGATCTGATGGGCACATGAAGTTTGTTCACTCTTTGTGTGTAAGACAGACACACAAAAAATTGGATGCGAAGGCAGGAGTTTGTAAGATATGGACTATTTGTTTACTTCAGGATGACTGGTCACAAGGAACCTCATGCCATGTGGAGGTCTCACAAGAGCCTGGCCATAACACTGGAAATTTGACTGTCAGCCTGTGCCTCAGCAAAGTTAACAACATTGAAGATGTCTGAAGGCATTTTAAGCCTTCTAAAATGATAGAATATATTAAATTGGAAAAGACCTGCAAGATCATCAAATCCAGCTGTTAACCTAGCAGCACCATGTTCACCACTAAACCATGTCCTTAGGTGCCACACCTATATGTCTTTTAAATACTTCCAGGAATGGTGACTCCAGCACTCCCCTGAGCTCCACCACTCTCCTGAGCAGCCTGTTTTAATGCTTGACAAGTGTTTTGGTGAAAAAATTCTTCTCAATATCTGATCTAAACCTCTCTTGGAACACCTTGAGACCACTTCTTCTTCTTGTATTACTTGTTACCTGGGAGAAGAAACTGACTCTCAACTGGCTACAACCTCCTTTCNCTCGCTGTTGATTTTCCAGCGAGTTGCAAGACCTGGTGTGTGTGCAGACCCTACCGTGACTTCAGTCTGATTGGCCCCCAGCCCCGCCGCTCGCACGGCGCTCGCACGAAGCGCTGGCCCCGCTTCCCCCTCCCTGCCTCCCCGTTTTCATGGCTTACACAGCCAGTCCCGCCCCGTTCCACTCCACCCTGCTCGCACAGCTTGTGGCACCGTCCCCGTCCCCGCTCCCCTCTGCCCCNACTAAACCATGTCCTTAGGTGCCACACCTATATGTCTTTTAAATACTTCCAGGAATGGTGACTCCAGCACTCCCCTGAGCTCCACCACTCTCCTGAGCAGCCTGTTTTAATGCTTGACAAGTGTTTTGGTGAAAAAATTCTTCTCAATATCTGATCTAAACCTCTCTTGGAACACCTTGAGACCACTTCTTCTTCTTGTATTACTTGTTACCTGGGAGAAGAAACTGACTCTCAACTGGCTACAACCTCCTTTCAGGTAGTTCTAGAAGGCAATAAGGTCCCCCCAAGCCTCATTCTCTCCAGGCTAAATAACCCCATGAGCTGGGTGAGTTTAAGAACTCTAGTAAAGATGGCTCTAGAACTAGTTTCCTCTAAGTCCTGCTGGGGAATTGCTTCTCCATTTGCCCACTGGATAACTGCAGAGCATCCCTGTTGAAGGCACTTGGCATACCCAGAGAAGCAGTTGGACTCAAATAGACACAAGTAGTTGATAACTCACAAGAGATGACATGGAAAGGTCTGAATATCCAGTACTTATGTCAAATATCAAGAAGCAGGAGATAGAGTCTTTACAAGCAGAAAAGAAATGCTTAAAGATACAGTCCAGCTGTTGTGTTTTTCAGTGATGTGAAGATCTCTACAGATCAAAACCAAACTACAGTTGGGCCTCCTATACCATGGTACCATGGATCTTGACCCCTCCCCGTGCAGCCCTCTGTCCACGTTGAGTGGCAGCTCATTAATATGCAAATTTTTCCCCGGTCGTGCCCCCCACCCCTGCCCCCGGAGCAGCTGTGGAGCGTTCCTGGAGGTTCCTCACATGGCTGGGGGAGCGAAGACGGTCTCCTCTGCCCTGTGTAGCAGCTGCAGCAGGTGGATGAGACACTGCAGAGCTGTATATTGTTGGGGGTGTTTATTTAGCAAGCAGGAGTTTGAGGGTCTTTTTCTTGTTGTTGAGTGTTTTTTCCACACTCGGGCGGGCTGGGACCGCACACTTCTTGGACCTCATGAACACATATTTAAACACAGCTTGCTCTGCACTTGGCTGCCCTGCTGGCCGGGCACCCCTGCTCTGGCGGAGTAGAGTGAACGTCTGGCTCAAGAGTGAGTGTCTGGCCAAACCAGCCCCACTGTCTCTCCTGGGGTACTGCTGACACCGGTGGGTGCTGCACGGCAGAGCACAGGTGGTGGAGGGGGGAGATTTGCATATTCATGACTACCTACTTTGAATATTCATGTGCGTCAGGTCATGAATGCGCAGTCCTGAAACAGGCCTCCTTAATCACTGAAAAATCATGTTGCAAAGATGTGAAGCCACTATCTGGGGAGCGCGAAGTGGCAGAGGGCTGACTGTAAAGGATTTTTTCTCTCTTTTTTTTCCTTATGAATGAAAGGAAAATCTGACACTTTTCCTTTTGAAAGATAAGGTTGAAAAGAGAGATGATGATTTAACACAACAGATCTAAGGCAAAAGAAGAGGTCCTCAGAGAGATAAATATGTGTATAAATATATTTATCATGCTGAAAACTACATTTACTGAGAGAAAAACAACAAGGAAATTCATATTTTGTATGTTTGCCAACAAGATCTGTAGCAAAAATAATAAATCAATTGTTAACCTTTAATCACTTATGAAGACCAGGCACAGCTGCTCTTTGCAATTTACAGGGTCTCTCAATGCCAAAATGAAGAAATATTAAATCAGATAATTCATAGCGAAAAATATGCCAACAAGATATCTTTTATTGTAATGTGCTTGTTTCTTTGCTTTTTCCAAACACTTAACAATGACTTATTAATTAAAGGGAAGTACTGTTGCTTGGTAGAGCTGATGATTTGGAGACTGCACAAGTCTTTCCCCAGACCTACCATTGCCTTTTGCTGTTTATTCTTGGCAAGAAATTTGTCTTTATGAGTTTCAGTTTGTCTATCTGTAAATAGAGATAACATCTGCAATGTAATATATTAAATAAACTTAGCTTTTCCTTCCATTCACAAACTGTCCATGAGCAGTCTGGTTGTGTATGTGAATCATCTCTGGTCAATAAATTCCTTTATATTTGCAGTTTATAAGAACACCGTTTCTTATCTAAAACTGAAAAATGGATAATGACAATTATTTTGACTCACTAGTTCCGTTTTTTTTTGTAGTTAAAGTACATAATACTAATATCTCTTGGACACACTGGGGATGGGGAGGGAGCAGGGGAGAAACATTTATAATTTAAAAAAAGGATGTACTTGACATGGAGTAAACCAAATCCTTTCACTGACATCTTATTTAAAAATATTCCACTGGCGTGTTTGCAATGGATTAGTGTTGCTGAATAAGAAACAAGTTAGTTACTGACTCCCCAGGCCACAATTAGCGCAGTTCACCACTACCTTGCTTTACTCACTGTTCAGTACTTATGTCACTTAGCATGTGACAGGCAGAAAGAGAACCATAAATGGTCTGTACTAATTGTGAAGAGTAATGATTAAAATCCCAACAGAGAGGCAAATTCCACCTTCTTCTGTACAGCAGCAGAGGAATGAATAGTGGCAAGCAGATATTATTCTTTCCGCCACACCAGCTGGAGATTTTCCAAATCTGGTGCTTAACAGAGTGGTAAGCAGAACATCAATTAAATAGGACATGGGCACAGTTCGTACACTGTGACCTGAAGAGGACAAGCTCCAAGCCCTACACTAAATCTGAATTACCATGTGCATCTTACAGCTAGTTTCCTATTGCCTCCTCACTAAGCAAATAAAAAAGGAAGCTCTACCTATACTTTTCGGACTACTTCTGTATTTGCATTCTGTAGCACTAGTCAAATTTAAAAGCAATTCATGTTATGGCCTTGGGAGTTGTGGGAATTGCAAATAGACAACAACAGAATCTGTGTTTATTTTGCATACCTGGGTTAATAAATCAAATCAGCTATATTCCTTCCTTAGAGAGGTGGTCCCTTCCAACTCAGAATAACGTGTGAACCTGTGAAAATTTCATCCTGGCCTATTGCAGCGTCTCACATTGTCACAGATTTGATCTTTAATAAAGACACAATTAAAAAAATTAGCAACTGGACCAGAGTTTCAGCAATCTCAACACTGTACCTGTTTTGTTTTATGATACTTCCTACTAAATCCATCTGAAGACTCCTACAGATGCTGCTCAGGGTGTAGGGTTTTGATCAGAAGTGTCTTCTAGTAAAGCACCAAAATAATCGCGGTTTGGGTTATTTATCACAAACATTCAGAAAATTCATTTCACCTCATTTTAAGCTGGGTGTCTTAAACATATGTTAACAGTCACCAGGTAAGTTTGATACTTAAGAGCCCAGAACTTCCATGAAATTACCTTCAAATTTGTGAACTGTGGCATTGAGAGTGTCTGCAGCAGGCAGTGGGCGCTCCAGTCATCACAGCTCACTGCTCCTAAAACACTGCTGAGCCCCTCCTGTTACAGCCAAGAACACGCAGCATCAAGCTTAACATGTACAAGTTTTACTCAATGTCCCAATGTGAAAATGAGTGCAGAAGGATTGATGAACATCCCTTTTCCTCTAGCCCAAGGGTCCTCCACTGTTCCAGGTGAGGAGGGTGTGTTCATGGGAAGAAGCATTAAAGTTGGGAACAAGGAAAAAAAAGAATGGGAGTAAAACTGTCTGCCCTTCCCTCGAGGATGTACTGCCTAAAAGAGAAGATTCAGGGAGTAACAGAGAGTGTTGAAGAGAGCAGGTTAGTAAATCTCCTATCCCTGAGCAGGCAAACTAGTTTTCCATTTACTTCTTAGGTTGTTTATACATTTTTCTTTAAAAAAGCCACTGGGGAAAAAGAAAATAAATGTGATAGCAGGCATACAGGACCCATAAAGAGTGATTTCCCGGAAAAACCTCATGTGAAACTGGAGTAAAAGCCATAGGGAGATAGGAGGGGAAAGAGAAACCTCAGTAGAGTTTTGTCATTAAAAGCACCAAACCACCTAGTTTACGTTCAACCACAAAATATATTGTGGCAAGAAGGTTGTGTCCCAGGGAAAATCATGCCTCTGAAGGCCTTTTGTACATCCACAGTAGGACTACCCCACTCTGAGTAGGAAAGCTTCAAGCTTTCCTTAGGTGGTTGGTGGCAGTGTCCCAAGTTAACTGGAGACCTTTAAGTTCAAAACAAAACAGAACAATTCCTTCCCAAGGAGTTTCTTCCCATTAAGCATTTTTGTGAGGAATCCAACCCCTCCTGAGAGATCTGGCAATCAAAATCCAGAAAGAAAATATTTAAGTTCTTCCTTTGCCCTTCTTGATCTCCTTGGCTGCTCTGGCAAGGAGACTGCTTTTATTGTGTCCAGGGTGGCTTCTTGTGGAGGACAACAAACCTCCTGGCCATCATACTATAATTCTTAGGCCTCTTTTGGGCCAGAAAAAGGAAGCTTTGACATATTTTGTGGCTGTTAAATGAGGCCAGGGTTTTCCCTCTGACCATGGATGACCACTCTGGGACTGACTCCTCCTTTATTTCTTGCTTGTCTCCAGCTGTTGAGCCCCTTATCCTGCAGAGCAGGCTCACAGACACATATGCACTAAAAGGGGTTTGCACACAATATCTTAACACCCTAAAGCATCCTCCTGGGGAAGCACAGAACAGTTCAATTATGACGCCTCAATAGCCTTGCTGATTCAGGGGATGGAAGTTGGCCAACATCTTTAGAATATGGCTTGGTTAAACCATGTACACAGAGGGAAGGTTTATTTTATCTTTCAAGCAGGAGGACTGATCTCCCTTCTCCATTCCCTCAAGTCAATTTGTTTCCCAAGACATTGCAGGGGAAGGAAACTCACCTTGCAAAGAGCGCCCAACTTGTCCCAGCACCAATGCTGGGGCACGGACACACTAGGGCTGGTTCTGGCTGTGGATCTCCGTCAATCTGGAAGACAACCACCATGCTAACCAAGGGGAAAACTTGCAACTCTGAAACTGCTGGGACGAACATCAAATTGAAAAGCACAGTGATTATAAAATTGCTGCACACCAGAAACACAGCCTTCTTTTATGAATGGTTTTTGTGATTTCTATTACTTCAAATTTTTGATTCTGCTTAACTGCTTTAACCACTTGCTGCCCATAATGACAGGAACAGGTATGAGTGATGAAATAACTAGCAGAGGAACTCGTCAAGGCACTCTCCATAATTTACCAGCAGTCCTGGCTTACTGGTGATGTACCACAAGACTGGAAATTGGCTAATGTGACACCCATCCACAAGAAGGGCAGGAAAGATGATCTGAGTAATTACAGACCTGTCAGCCTGACCTCAGTCCTGAGCAAAGTCATGGAACAGATAGTTCTGTGTGCTATTATGCAGCAACTGCAAAATGACCATGACATTAGAACTAGTCAGCATGGATTTGGGAGAGG
Organism: Pitta sordida; assembly: GCA_013390025.1. Taxonomy (NCBI): domain Eukaryota; kingdom Metazoa; phylum Chordata; class Aves; order Passeriformes; family Pittidae; genus Pitta; species Pitta sordida. Next base: position 121,649 of record WEKX01014301.1, read on the forward strand.
CAGGTCTTGCCTGACCAACCTTATCTCCTTTTATGATTTGGTGACTCATCTCATTGACGATAGAAAGGCCATGGATGCTGTGTACTTGGACCTTAGCAAAGCCTTTGACACGGTTTCCCATAATAAGCTTCAGGAGAAATTCTTAGAGCATGGCCTGGATAGAAGCATTTTACGTTGAGTTAGGAACTGGTTGGATGGACTANATTATGGGATCTGGGGTTGTTCAGCCTGGAGAAGAGGAGGCTCAGAGGCGACCTAATTGCTGTTTACAACTATCTGAGAGGAGGTTGCAGCCAGGTAGGTGTGAATCTCTTCTCTCAGGCTGATGACACTAGAACAAGAGAACATGGCCTTAAGCTATGCATGGGGAAGTTTAGGCTGGAAGTTAGGAAGTGGTTTTTCCACAGAGAGAGTGATCTCTCATTGAAATGGTCTGCCTAGGGAGGTGGTGGAGTCACCATCCCTAGAGGTATTTAAGAGGAGACTCGATGAGGAGCTTAGTGACATGGTCAGGTTGGTGGGAGGCTTGGATGGATGGAGCGCGGTGCCCATGGTTCCACGGTTGTGGGTCTGATCCCTGGGTGAGCGTTTGCTTGGGAGTTGGACTAGATGATCCTGAGGGTCCCTTCCAACTCAGAAAAACCTGTGAACCTGTGAGTGAAATCCCAGCTCCCTTTGATCTAGGAGAAAAATATCCCTCAAATGACTTGTAGATCTCAGAGGATTTCACAAGGATTTTAAATCTGTCTCCGACTGGGAGCTGTGTAGCATCAATGCAAACGCTCTGTGAACACACAAAAAGCTGCAGAGACCTGTATAACAGATTCCTGTTCATGTGCCAGCCCACCTGCTTCTGATGGGAGCATTGGGCTTTCATAACTGATCCACCATCCCAGTGGCTTCCAGTATTTTGGAATTCCACTACCCTTTTACCAGCATTGTCCCTTAACAGCTTGTATAAAGTGGACAACAAAAATTGGTCTGACTGCTCATGAGGCCCAAAGTGTGGAAATGATTTGCACTGAAGTTATAGTTAACAGAAACTGAAAACTAATGAAGATGATGAAGACATCATTTTTCAAAGTACACACATTTGTTCCTTACAGTTATAAGTACATATGTGTCTATTCTATGCGTGCATGCGTGTGTATATTATATATTCATGTAATTTAGTACACATAAATACATATATCCATTTGTGATTTGCACTGTGTAGTGTGCAACAACAAAATCTGTTTCTGGAACATGAAGCATTTATGTCACTCTGTGTTGGCACAAATCCAGTCGTAGAAGTGAACTTTAGGTGGACTTAATTTCTGCCACTGCAGGGTCTTTGAATAGCTGAGAGTGAAGCAAAGTCTTCACTTGCACATTTTTGTTCCATGGCCCATTATCCAAGGGCCTGCAGTGCCCCATTCAGATATTAAGGTTGGATTTTATGTACACAATTCTGCATCTACAGACATTTTGCAATCAAGTCCTTGTACCAAAAGGCATGAAGAGCCAAAGCCCTTAAAAAAACAGTGGACCTTAGCCAAACCACAGGCTTGTTTACAGTGGCATATCTGATCTATCTGCTGTGCTCTGAATATTGGTATTAGATAATCATCTCCCTATCATGATTAGAACAGGGAAGAAAAAGAGCTGTGGAGAAACTTTTAGGTTGTCTGAAGAAAAGTACTCTGGATTGCCTCTTAGATCTTTGTTTGTCTCACAGATATATATTGTATATTTAAATTTCTGTTCTCTCCAACAGAGATGTTTATTTAATACGGTTAATACTTTCTTTTTTCCGGACATTATCATTATATTAGCATTGCAGACTGAAGATTTAATCCAAAACACTTTTTTTTTTTAATTCAGGCAGTGCTATATCCAAAGATAATTACTTGGCTTAAGATATACAGTTATACCCCCTCCATCGCGAGGAAAGGGACAGGCCAAGGCCGTCATGAAACGCTAAACTCGCAAAGAACTGCAGGTCATTAATATGCATGCAGGCCACGCCCATTGCTCCACCCCCTGGAACTCCAAAGCTCTGTGGACAATTCTTTGCTCCTTCCCATAGTCTGTCTCGGCACAGGCGAGCAAAGGGAGCCGTTTCTGAGCGGCTGCTGTGACTGTGTGTGCTCGCAGCCCAAACCCCGCGCCACTCCCCCCCTGAGCCCCCCGGCCCAGCCTGGCCCCGGTGCTCACGCCGACCCTGGGGGCCCCGTGCCAGCCCGCGCGTGTTTGCCCTGCCTCCGCGGCAGGGAAGGGGTGTCCCTGAGCTCTGGTCNATTTGCTTCGCAAATGGGCGGGGTCATAAAGGAGAGGTCGCGATACAGAGGGGACTCACTGTAGCTCTCTTTAATCTATGGGTCAGATTTTCAACAGCTACTTTACACTGATTTACACCTGCTGAATAGCAGGTTCATTGCATCTAACAAGCTGAGGCCTAAACTATTTGCTTATATCTCATTAGCCAACTGCACAGACAATCCAGTCTTGATGGATTCACATGTTTGCACAGTTCTTGAAAGCAAGGGCAGGGAAAATAACATTGTGATTCTTCCCAGTAAAAATATTATTGTGAGTCCTTGCAGTTATTATATACTGATGCAGACGCTACAATTTTTTTCTCCTGTTACTAACAGCTGATTGCAGTGATACAATATAATTACCAAAACTTCACTCATTAGCATGAGTAGGGCAACCAGCCCTGCATATGACACAGACAGTCCCTGCCCAAAATGATCTCAACAACACAGTCACAGAGCAGACAGTGAAATACATGATAAAGGAGCTGATTTAAGGGATAAATTATAAAGCTATAAATTATTATTATCGCAATTATAATACGTAATTTGTTCTAATTATACAAGAGACCATTACCTGTTTGATGATACAGCAAGCATTGGTTTGTTGTCTGGCCAAGAAATAAGTTAGTGACAAGAGTATCCTAGCTGTCTTTCCTGGCTTGTAATACCAAGAGTTTCTATTCAGCAGCTGATTCTAATAAAATCATCTGGGTTTTTTGAACCAAGCAGGAGGGGAGGGCAGCAGCTTCATGGGTGACCTCAATTCGCTTGAGCCGCAAGGCCAGTTTTTTGGACTCCCCTTTTATAAATGCTGCAATTATCTTCTGTACATAATTCCAGTTACAATTCTGATTGGAAAATGGAGCTGCTTAGGGGAGCTTACAAGACAACATCTGTTCAACAACAGACATCTGTGCCAGAACAGCAAAACAGGGCTGCCGGAGGTAGGGTGCTGGAGTAAGATATATGCACAGCCCCACATCTGTATGATTTGACATGGACCAAAATTAGTTCTTCTTCCATCAACATCTGTTTGTTACTCTAACCAAGTTCTCTTTCACTCTCTGCATTCTAACTTCAGTCGTTAAGTAATGCTCTAAAAAAATCTTATTAAAGAAACCTCCCTGGCAGCAATGTCCAGCAATCCTTTAAACAAAATTACTTCCACAGATAGCCGTCCCCTACACAGTGAAGAGAACCAAAAACAGACTAGTAAAACTATTTTTTGCTGAATCTTTGGACTTATTTCATCTCCTTTTACTAGGGGATGACTTGTGAGTTAGTTGATTTCTCCACTAGCCTATCGCTACCCTACACTGCCAGAATGCACCCGTGTAATCCCCTGCCTGAGTACCAAGAGCAAGCCCACTAGTTACACAGGGGTCTATTTGCCCCCATTTAAGAAAAAAAAATTGGAGTAAGTAACTGTTTCAAATTATAAAATATTTAATATCAGTTGAAAAATAGATGCACAGAATTAGTTTAACTGAAAATATCAAAAGCTTAGATAAAATAGTTATTCTGGTGATACACTGTGCACATTTAACAGAGAGACCTGCAAACAATTTACTAAAATTCATTTTCACTTCCACTTGAACACAGCATTACTTTATTAAAGCAACTGAGAATATTAAGAAAATGACAATAAAGGTATGAGTGTTACCTTATGTGTACTGTATTTAATAACAGCACTTCTGAAAAGTTCCTGGTGCTTTATCATTAAAGCCTCCTTTTAATCTTTGTCTGCAGAAACTCCAATTCTATACCACATCCAGTTTCAAAACTCTGCAGTTAATACACACCAGAATTTATTAAATGCATAGAGAATTAAAAGTATAGAAACATTTTTTCTATATCCAGTGTCTCCACTGTGAAGACCTTCAACAGCTAGAAGAAAAGTGCTTATTTCACAGAATCACAGAATATTCTGAGTTGCTCCAGCCTAAGCCCTAGTGTTGGGTGTTGGGCTACTTTGTGAGTTGTAGAAAACTCTCACTGAATTTTACCTGACTTTGACTTGTTCTCAAGTTTATGCCAACAGGACTTTTCAATTCCTGTGTCTTCTTGCGTCTGCCAGGGTAAAGCACTGGTTAACATCTGTGGATGGAGTCTGCCCTGACTCCCGTGACTCATATGTGCCCAGAAAACTGGCCAATTCTGCCAGTAAACAAGTATTGCAAACTATTGTAGTATGTGGCCCAATTAAAATGAAAAATATTCTCCTATCTCAATCTTTTCTCCTCCATCCCCTCACCACTCTCAGACCCAAATTATGGTCTGACTGATTCTGCTCATTCGGGCAAAAGTCACAAGATCTGTCCTAAGCAAGATTTTTTAAATGAGAAAAACAAGAAAATAGATAAGAAAGCAAAAACCCAAAAACTTTTAATACTAAACTACATTTGAATAGAAAGATTGTAAAATTACCAAAATTGTTATTTATATGATATATGATATGATATGATATGACATTGGGCTTGCATAGGATTGATAAGTTTCTTTTTCCAGGCTAGTTGAGAAGTGCAGTCTAGAGCACACAATAGTGTGCAACAGAGTAACACTTGAAGTAGAGAATAGTTTGAGGAAGATTCATTGTGTGCACTGTAAAAAATTGCTGAACTGTCTGAATAGTCTGTCCTGCCTCACACCATCTCCTTAGAAACATTCAGTGACGGGTGGCTCTAAAAGTCATAAATCAAGTCATGATACATATCCTGTCATACCCAACCCACCTCCACTGATTCAGGTATACTACTCTCTGGCAGTGAACCTGAGGTTGGAAATGTAGAAGTGCATCATTGGTCCCACCCCTGCGTTATCTTCTTAGATAAACTCAGTCTGAAAGCAATGCACCTAATTTGGACAAAGGTCTGTTTATGCCTTTTGCTGGACCTGAAGAGAGAGAGAGAGAGAGGGAGGGAGGGAGGAAGGCAGGCAGGAAGGCAGGAAGGCAGGAAGGAAGGAAACGCTCTCTTCCAGGTAGTCTTCTCCCATGTCCCTGTGAGGACAGGGATGTGGAACCAGTCTTTTTCTCAATATCCGTGTTGTCTACATGCTGCTGAACCACTTTAGCAGCTCTCCTGTAAGGTCTGTTTGCAGTGTTTTCCTGATGCTCTTTACCTTGTGTGCTGCAACTGGACTTAATTGGGGTCAGATCATTTTATACTGAACTCTGTGAACACCTACAAAGAGTATTTCAGGACTGGTAGAATTTCAAATCTCTGTCAATCTGAATACAAATCACTCTGTTGCCAACAAATTGTGAGTTTCAAATGATGGTGGTTTGATGTGCAAATACAAACCCCCTATCTCAAAAAGTGGGCAGATTTCCTTTCCTACCATCTAACCAATACTGAAAGTATTTCTATTTCCAAAGTTTTAGGGCAGGATCTCTAGCAAAGCCAAGTGCAGCCATGAAGATCAGGTCGCTCTGAATCTTGTTTCCTCCAAAAGACAGCAGAAGATTATGTATTTGTGGACCTGAACTTCAGATGGATTAAATGACAGCCAGCAGATTCACTGAACCTTTTCAGCTGGATGACTGCCCAGCTGCCTGCAAGAAGCTGGTTATTATATTGTCCCGAACTCAGCCTCAAGAGTGTAGAGTGGAAGTGATTAGACATGTGAACTGTGGTTTGGGAGTCATACTTGCTGTCTGCCAAGGGACATGCAGACAATCACGTAAAGCAGAAATGCACACAGTCATGCAGTGCTGCTTTGCTCATGAGATGAAACTACTATTGCAGCATCCATGACTCAGATCAGCATTTGCATATCCCTTATCAAGAAAAAAACGAAGAAGGACCAGACGTTGAAGAAGGTGGGTTGAATAGGGAACACCCAAAAAGAAAAGAATATTCAGAAGGGATGAGGCCTTCCTCACCTGGGACGTGCTGATTTGCACATAGACATGTCTGCCTAGGCACAGCCCACTCTTCTCCTCGTGTGCAATATTCCTGTGCAGGATGATACAAGCAAGAAGGAGTGGCAGGGGTGGCTTGACCTTGTCTGGGCGAGGTGAGATCTGTATTTCAGCAGGCAAGAATTATTCACATAATTATTCGCATAATGGCAGTTATCTACACACACATTTTTACACCATTAAACTCAAAGATGGATGTTTAATTTCCCCTTACTCTGGTTCCCAGGGGTTAGGCATTATCAGGCTGTTGACTTTGGAGATTTTCTGTTAAAGGCATAATTGCTGAAACCTCCGTGAGGTTTGAAATAAGATACTGTATTATTTTCACACACCCACATATACACAAAGCAAATTTACTAAGTGAAATTACGGCTATTTCCCTTAATTAACAAAGCCTGTAAAAAGAATGTTGCTATTTAAAATGTAAACTGAGACGGGGTGAAAATAACCTCTTTTAGAGGCATAAATAAATGTTGCAGTTCTTTTAAAGGCAGCTCATTTGTTCAACAATGAGATCAGGATAAAAGGGAGCACCACACTTTCACTTCTGTGGAAATTCTTCTGTCCCTTCTCTCCCCATGTAACTGAAGGTGCTTGTGTTGGAAGAATTCAGGAGGTGCAATGAAGCACATTTCATTTCTGTTCCTAAATAAAGGGACTGAATCCTATTTTCAGATGGAAATCTCATCACCAATGCCTTTTGAAGGAAGAGTTGGGCACTGCTCTGACAGGGGCAGGAAGGGATAGGCAGCCATTCCAGCGAGTCATTAACTAAAACAGGCTTTTGAGGAATGAGAGGTAAAATCTTGTGCAGAGGGTATCTGAAAGGTTCCTTTGCAACACTGATGTCTTAACATCAGGTCTGGCTGAAAGCACCTGCTGCAGTGTGTCCTCACATGTAACCTAGCATGACACAATATGCAGGATATTACAATTCCCAAGATGAAGCACCTGCAACCTGGCCAAACTAGAGTGGTGTCTGGGAGCCCCAGGATTTGCTGGGCAGATGGAAAGGGTAAGGGAGACTTGCAGAGGACCCAATTGGTCATTTTGCCTCTCTGTGTACTTCTGGCTTGGTTAGTAGGCCTGCTTGATAGACCTCCCTGTAACCAGGCAAAAGGGGGCTTGTGAAGTGTCTCAAGCCTGTGGTCACTGTCAGAGGCCACACAGATTGAGCAAAAGGGGCTTTAGTGCTGTTGCAGACCTCTGTGCTGCAGATTTCACTCCTGCAGAATAAGCAGCAGTTCTCACATGCTGGTAAGGTTTTCTGGGTCAGGTCTGGGTGGTCTGTTTCAGTGAGTCCACCTCAGTGTTTTAGATCTTCTTCAGAGATACCAGGACACCCCAGTCTTTACAAAAGCAATCATCTAATTGAAACCCACATCATACAGCTGCTCTCATGTGAGGTCAAGCAGCATTCAAAACACACTCCTGTGAAATGCTGAAATTTCTTGGTTATGGGGTTTCTTATTTTTTGGGTTTTTTTTGTTTTTGCAGATGGTTTTCTCAAGATCATCTTACGCATTCATCCTGGAGCTGACATCAAGATTTTATTATTTCCCCATTCTCATTTTTGCTGTAGGCCCTGGAAACACATTCTTTTGCCTCCCAGTTTAACTAGGTTAGTTAACTTTATTTTCCAATGTTAATGCAATCTTTGCTTAAGGGAATGTTGCAACTGGATATTGATTTTTAAAAAGAGATAGGACAGGTAATTTTCATTCTTCACAAACCTCATCTTTTTTTTCCTCTGGCAGAGCTGGAAGATGGAGGACTTCCTCTAGCTCTGTCTCACTGCACTCCATGGTTTTTTCCAGCCTCTTCTTTGCGGGAAAAAAATCCTTTGCTCCACTGTAGTCAACTATTTTTATTTTTGGGGTTTTTTGATGGTCTCTTCTCTTTCTGTGGGTGGCAGGTCTATCCTTCCCTGTTCTATTTCTGTTCCTTTCCTTCCTTCCTTTTTTGAGATCATTGAGTATAATTTTGGCTGAATACTTCTAGGAAAAACTCAAAGCAAACATAAAGCCACAAGAAAAGCAACCAAAAAGTCTTAAGATTCAAACCTCAAGGTTCAGACTCATTTAAAACATGGAAACCACATGGAAAATTACAACCCATTGTCCTGAAATTTAGCAGCATTCCCAGTAATTGGAAAGAAGGCTTTAGAGCCAAAATGTGTGAAAAGCCAGGTCAGTGTGAAAAAACAGAAGTGGTTCCAGCTTGACCCATGGTTCCCATGCAGTTTGATGGAAATGCCTGTTCTCCCAGCTCTGATCACCCAGCACATGAGCTGCCTAATTTTCTTGGGGAAGCTGAAGCTGAAAGTGTGAGAGTTATTCTTGGCACCTTATTGTTTTCTTCCTGCACTTAACCATAGCTTCAGTTGTTTTCAAATATAACAGTCCCTCCCATTGGACTTTGATGTTTGCCATGTAGGTACTTATTAACCAGTCAAAGCTAATCATTTAGACATCACTGGCTTTGTTTCTTATCTTGTACATATATCGTGATCACATTTCATATGTGCATATGGATGCATGTACACAGCAGAAAAGCAGATCCTTCTGACTGCAAAAATGCTTCCATTTATAGGCAACATGCCTGCAGGCCTCCCCACTAATGCATATTTTCACCAAAATTTCTACGTAAGATGAGAAAAAGATCTGGTGCTGCTTCATTTTTAAATGCAGACGTTGTTCCAAAGACTCCTCATGAGTCATAGACCAGTAACTGCCAGTCCAAAAGACAGCTGTGTTTTGCAAAATACACATTGTAAAAATACAACTGCGCACATGGAGTATTGTCAGCAGACACTTTGTGTGATAGAAGACCTTGTATGTTGCCAGTCCTCATGTCTTTCTCATCCTCTATCAAAATCATCACGTCACATTCTGGGCCAAGGTTATGAGCTTCTCCCTTGCAGTGGCCCAAACAACAACATATAATCATTGAAAGGTTTGGGTTGGAAGAAACCTTAAGACCATCTAGTTCCACCTTTCCTGCCTTGGGCAGGGCCACCTTTCACTAGACTTGGCTGCTCAGAGCTCCATTCAAATTGACCTTTACACGGCTGTGGGTTCGTTCCCTGTGTGGGCATTCGCTTGGGAGTTAGACTAGATGCAACTTGTGGGTCCCTTCCAACTTGGAATATCCTGTGAACTTCCAGGGATGGGGTATCTACAGCTTCTCTGGACAAGCTGCTCCTGTGCCTCATCACTCTCACAGTGAAGAATTTCTTCCTAATATCTAATCTAAATCTTTCCATTTGAAGCCATTGAAAGAGAGGTCTACTTGTGCTCCCACTCTATTATTCTGTTCTCCAGTTCCTGAAAAGGGATCACATGTGTGTTCAGTTGTTATTATTAGTGAGGTTACCTGCATCTTTTTCCAGTGAAAATGTTCCATAAAACCTTCCTTTTTTTCCCCTCCCTTTTCACATGCCTCTGATTAAATGTTTTCTGTGGTTTTGTCTTCTTAAATAGCAAAATGCTTCATTTTCAAGTCTAGAGTTCCAGGGAGCAATTCTCATGACATTATTAAACCAAATATAATAGAAAATGCAGATAAATTTTGGGGCCAGACCTGCTTGTCAGGATTATGTTGTATCTGTCCTATAATACTGCTTTGACGATCAGCCTGGGGATAGCTAACATTGGACCTTGCTGTCCACTTAAATTCTTTCACAGATGATTATGGCAGTCCTGCTTAAAGTAGGATAACAAAGTCTGAGCTAACAGAATTCATTTTAGCAAAGAAATGCACAAAGAGCAATGTGACAGAGTACACTGCTTATTACCAGTGCTATTCAGGCTAGACAAGCTACGTGGACTTACATGATGGATGCAATGAGGATGGTGGAACCCATCGACCTCTAAATCAGAGCTGAGTGGACAGGCCTGGCTGCTGCTGACAGGTTGAGCCTGTACAGTCACAGTATCACAGTATCACAGTATTAACAAGGTTAGAAGAGACCTTGGAGATCATCAAGTCCAACCTGTAACCCAACACCAATCCATTGTCTAATCCATGGTACTAAATGCCTCATGCAGCCTACTCTTAAACACCTCCAGGGATAGCGTCTCCACCACCTCCCTGGGCAGACCATTCCAATGAGCGATTACTCTCTCTGTGAAAAAGCTCTTCCCAACATTCAGTCTAAACCTCCCCTGGCATAGCTTANGCGATTACTCTCTCTGTGAAAAAGCTCTTCCCAACATTCAGTCTAAACCTCCCCTGGCATAGCTTAAGGCCATGTCCTCTCGTTCTGGTGTTGTCAGCCTGAGAGAAGAGTCCTTGGGCAATTACCCACCTTCCTACAACCTTCAAAGCTTAAAGGGAGCATAAATGAGTACAAAATACATTGTCTATGCAGAACTAATACAATGTATTCGTTTTCAGATTGACCTCAGGTTTCAGACGCCATAGGAAAAAATGCGAGTGTCAATGGGAAATTTAGTGTGTCAAGGATATTTTTACAATCACCAAACCAGGGGAGTAAAATAATAATATTTGCTTACAGTGCAGTTAGTCACGCACTGAATAATAACCACTTTCAGACAAGTTATATGTGATTATGAAGATGTACAGCTGCAACTTTAAGGCTCATATTTTTGAGATTTTTAGTAGTTCCAATAGAAAGGCAAGAGGACTAGGCAATACACATGAACTTGGGCCATTTAGCCAGTGATGACACAGCTCATATTGACAAAACTTTTGATCGTATTTGTTCCCAGATTTCATCAGCTCTAAATATATATATATATATGTAGATGGGTTCCTTTTGTGTGTGTATCTTGCCTCTCTGTGGAGAGTTTTGTGTGCGATGTTGCTGTTTTTTCCCGCTCCTGATGAATGCAACAATGCCAGTCAATCTTTTTATTTGAGATCTGCCCTAACCTGGTAGTGTGGGGGAGCACAGTGATGCTTCCTGATGTGCTTGGATGCAAGCCTCAAGTGGTCTGGTCAGCTTAAATGTGTGAACCTTCACTTCAACCCTTCACTTGCCAAAAGTCAGGGTTTTGGAGACTGTGTGTAGCTCCAGATAATATATTGAATTGTCATGTAAATTGGTGCTGAGAGTATCCAATGGTATTTTGCTGTGGAGTATGGATCCAGGATGCTGCTGGCTGAGGAGATGCTCAGTGTGTCTCAATTGTAGAGTTCGTCCTGCACAGAAGCTACTGGGTGAGGGAATCCCTCAATAAGTGATTGGACTGTTACTTGCTCATGTTTGGAAGATCAAATGTTTGTGATTCCATTAAAATAGACAAGAATAAACACAAGAAGTAGCTGACTCCAGGCAATCTTTCCCCATTTCAGAAGCAGAAATTGCAAGGCTAAGCAGCCACTAAGTGATGTATCAACATGACATGCAGCTTCAATCCTTTGCTTTATGTTTTTTAGAGATCTAAATGTTTGAACTTAGCTCAATCATCAGAACATAGCTGGGAGAAGAACCATAGCAGGCCAGGCAGTGTCCAGCACTAGCCAGAAGATCAAACCCTATGCAGCAAAAAAGGCTTGGAAGTGCCCATTCAAATCTATTTGGTAAATGAAGCATCAATATGTAATTCTATCTCTTTTGGATTTTTCTCCTCATACTGCTTATGATGAAGACTAAGGAAAGAATATTGTTTGAGCCAGGCCACAAGGAATCCGAGGTGCTTATTTTTATCTTAGTCCTCCCTTCAGTTTTGCAATTATTTTTGCTGGCAAAAATGTGATTTAAATTTTCGGTTTAATGAAAGAAGAAATTAAGTACATTATACTTTTCTTTGGGAAGTGTCAAAAGTCCATTATTTTGTTCTGTCTTCCTGCTACATGCTGAATGCTCATTATGAAGAATTGTATCGTATCAGATTTCAGGGAGAAGTGAACCTTCTAGAAACTTTTCCACTTTCATACTACAAAATTGTCCTTTGATACATCATTTATCAAAACAGGTTAATAAAAAGCTTTGGATCTGCTGTTGAAAAACTTCAGCTTTTATGTCATTGGTGATATTGATTAGTTTTTAATGGAAAGAAAATTACTTTTTATGCTAAAACTGTGTCTTGTACAGTGTAGAGCCTTCTGAAGTAGACATGAATAACTGAAGTCCATTGCTTTGCCTCCTGTCAAATAAGAAGTTCACCTCCTTTCAGGTAGTTATGGACAGCAATAAGGTCACCCCTGAGCCTCCTCTTTTCTAGGCTAAACAGACCCAACTCCTTCATCCTCTCCTCATAGGGCTTATCTTCCAGCCCCTTCACCATCCTAGTTGCCCTGCTCTGAACTCATTCCAGCACCTCAGCATCTTTCTTGAACTGAGGNAGACTGTGTCAAATGCTTTACTGAAATCCAGGTACAGTTCATTTTATATCCCGGAGAAACACCTGCAGAGAGCAGTGAAAAAAAAGTCCCTTATGTGAGCTGAGCTGTGGTGGTGTCACTGGCCCATATTTGGGTGTGTTTGGGGTGGTTTGCTGTCCACTAGTAACATAAAACATTGCTTCTTGGTGAGGATGAGCACTTGCACAGCCTGTGATGTCCCTGATTTTCTCCTTGGTGAACTGATAACACTTTCTGGCAACACTCACCTCTCCTCCAGCTGTTAGGCACATGGTGTGATGTCACCTTCTTCTCCAAATGAGTACATTTATTTTCAGCAACAACTGAAGACCTTCACAACAGACTTGGGGTGCTGGTAAAAGGATATCTTAGACATTAAACTAAATATTGGTAATACTGGAACAGAACCTGAGAGTCCTGACACACTGAACCAGATTTCCAAAAGGATTTTCTCGATAGATGATAGAGAAGCTGAATAATCAAAGGCTACTAAAACAAGGAATCACAATTTCAACCTCTCTCCGCTTTAATGTTAATTAATTATTGTATGCACAGTGTTAATGATTAAATGTAATTGGAGCAGTTATACAAGGGAATATCCTGTAGACTACTAATGAAAATACTCTCTGGACAGGGGTGAACTCTTCTGAAGAAAACAGGAACAAAGACTAGATCATACTAGTCACCAGGCTTCTGATTAAAGAGCAAAAGCACCTTGGAAATGATTAATTTCAGCAGTATTTGACCATCTTTTTAGGCTGGCATCAAGTCAAAGACAGGCAAAGGAGAGAGTAACTGCAAGGTGATGATTCATACTTGCTTTAAATTTTTTTTTTAAGGAAAACAATCAGAGCAAAGAAATGAGGAGGCAGGAAAAGCAAAACAGCAGAGCAAGAAGCGGAATGAATATCAGAAAAGGGGCAAGGTCAAATTTCAAGAAGCTCTAATGTTAAAAAGGGGCAAAGTAAGAGGATGAGCCATGGAAATGCCAGGAACATTGGTCAGGCATGCAATGCAATTGATGTCTGTCTGTCTGCTGTACAGCAAAACCCTACGATAAAGCAGTAAGGAGCTGCCCACAGTGTGGGTCTGGATGGGGTTTGGATTTGAAATGACACTGAGATGCTTCTGAGAAGTTTAAATGGGCCAGCAGATATAGCATGGAAAGTTCTAGGTGTCTTCAGATGCAATAAAATTATTTAGATCTTTCTCTTGGCTGCAGGGCTGTTCTTTCCCCTCTTGTTTATAACCAATAAATTGAAAGATACCTTTAATCTTTGAAAAATAACAGTGGCCACCTTAAATTGTGGCTGCACAATCCTTAAGGCAGGCTTTTACTGTAGATTACTATAAACCCTCCCTTTAAAACAGTATGAAGAGTGAAGTGATGAGGCAGCCTTCTGATCCAGTCACCTTATTTAATAAATAAGAGCTATAAATAGACACGGCAAAATTTCATGGAAAGGCTTAGCCCTTCCCAGGGCGGGGTCAGTGTGGGAGTTGTAATGTTGACAACTGAGACAGTGTCAGATATTTTTCCCATTTACTGCTGAGACAGTAGAGTTTCAGTACAGAACTGGGAGAAGCCAGAGTAGCTGGGCAGTCTCTTCTTTTGACCTCACTGTGTGTGACTTAAAAGTAGAATTCTTCTCTGCTAAAAGGCACAGGAGTTATTTGCAGGCAATGCAGAAGCTGCTATGCAAAATTATATCCCACCTCCAAAGGAGTGGCTAAGAGGTGTTGGATTGTCCTCCCATGTGTTTATTTTCTCTACTTGCTATAGACTGAGACTACAAGATCAGTTTGCATTAGATATCACACTTTTAGGATAGGAAAATTAGGTAATCTCATGCTTGAAAGTCCTTCTATGAACACCAGGTAGAAATTATCTGAACCCTTTTTATGAAAGCAAGTATCTATTGAGACCTCACATGTAGATTATAAGATCTTAGATGTTTGTGGGAGGCCTTTGCCTCTTCTGGCTTAAGAAGTCCAAGGATTTCACATGGTGAGAACAGACTGGAGCCCACCAGGTCCTTCTCTGCATGTCCACAGAGAAGGACCACACTGTGCCTGCCAAAGGGTGCCATCCTTCAGCATTTTTGTCACAACTGGGAAAACCAGATCATGTGCTATGGCTAAGACTCCTACACATGACCCCAGAAACAAACGAAAAATCAGGACTCAGTCATAGGTTCCAAGTACCTGGTAAAGCAATGAAGCATCTCTTCAATAAAATATGAAAAATAAAGAAAACCTCCACTGAATATTTATTTTTGGCTGTATTGCTACTGCCAAAAAAATCAGAATCTGACTGAATGAAGCTTCCAGAAATTGGACTGTTTTGTCTTTGTGCATCAGGGATGTGTGTGTGTGTGGGGGTGTCCTTCATAAATCACAGAATCACAGAAAATTATGAGTTGGAAGGGACCTACAAGGATCATCTAGTCCAACTCACCATCTAACACCCGTACAGAGACCGAGAGCACATCCCACAGCGTAACACCAACCTAGATCCCTCACAGTCTAGCAGGCCACTCCGAGCCGGAAGGGGCCCAGGGTCATCCAGCCCTACACCCCCCAGCTAGACCATGTCACTAAGCTCCTCGTCCAGTCTTCTCTTAAACACTTCCAGGGATGGCGACTCCACCACCTCCCTGGGCAGCCCATTCCAATATGCAATTACTCTCTCTGTGAAAAACCGCTTCCTAACGTTAAGATTAAACCTCCCCTGGCGTAGCTTGAGGCCGTGCCCTCTCGTTCTGGTGTCGTCAGCCTGGAAGAAGAGGTCTACACCCATCTGGCTGCAACCTCCCCGCAGGTAGTTGTAGACAACAATGAGGTCACCTCTGAGCCTCCTCTTCTCCAGGCTGAACAGTCCCAGTTCCTGTAGTCGCTCCTCATAGGGCCTGCCCTCCAGTCCCTTCACCATCCTCATTGCCCTTCTCTGGACTCTCTCAAGCAGCTCAACATCCCTTTTAAACTGGGGAGCCCAGAACTGCACACAGTACTCAAGATGAGGTCTGACCAGCGTTGTGTACAGGGGAAGGACAACCTCCCTGGACCGACTGACCACACTGTTCCTGATGCAGGCCAGGATGCCATTGGCCTTCTTAGCCACCTGGGCACACTGCTGGCTCATATTGAGTTTCCTATCAATCAGTACACCTAAGCTCAACTTCACTCTCAAAAACACCCCAGACTGTCTTAGTTGTTCTTTTAAGTACAGTAAAGTCCACCAGGTAGGTGAGTCCTGTGTATTGACCATGGGATATATGACTCCATTTAGATGCCATGGAAGTGCTGGAGTTGCAGCATCAGGTCACACCTACACATTCCTCCAAGTACCCACCTCATGGACCTGCCTGAGCCCCTGGCTGCTGCAGGGCCAGGTGTCCCATGAGCCCCATGTATGAAAGGATGCAAAGAGTTTGCTGTGGTGCATCATGAGAGGGGTCTGTTAGGGAAATCTCCTGCCACAGTCATATTGAGATAAGTGCCTAGAATTAGGCTGCCCAGAGTCCTTCAGATGTATTTTTATGTCCCTATTTTCTTACAAGGAGCACAGAATTTCATTCTCCACCCACCCTCTCTCTATGGTATTTGCATGGATGCTTGAGATGAGGGTTTTGTTAGATGCTACTTCTATTTAAAAAAATCACCCAATAGTACCTATAAACTCAATAAAACTGAAAAAAGAGAAAATATTTTATTTTTACTTGGACAAAATCAGGCAAAGACATTCTTCTATCTTTTCTGATGTTGTAAAGAAGAATTTTCTTTACTCTTTGAAAAAGATGAACAAATTTGAACAAGAAAGGTTGAGTTTGGTAATTTGTGATATATAATGTTTTAGGAACCATCTCCGTACAATTGTTATCAAATAATTTTGACAATAGAATTATTTTCTGAAGTATATTTTGGTTCAATATCTATTTAATTTAAAGAATATTACACACTGGACTCTTTAGTCCAGTGGCAACAAACAAAAAGAAAAATTCACAAAAGCCCCTCAGCAAAATTCAAGTATGATAAGAATCCAAAGAGCCATATTAAAAGTGGACATGAACTGAAATCATGGATCTAAATGTAATGAACTGTAAATATTTTGACTATTTCAATAGAGAAACATCAGAGAAAATATTCTGAAATCTGAATTCCTTTATCTAAATTTATTGGAAAAAACTCTTCTATCTCAGATACTCAAACTTAAGAAGATTTGTGTTTAGGATCATAAAATGATAGAATCATTTAGGTTGGAAAGGACCTCTCAGACCCTTCAGTCCAACCGTTAATTCAACACTACCAAGTCCACCACTAAACGATGTCACCACGTGCCATATCTACATATCCTTGAAATCCCTCTACTACTTCTCTGGACAGCCTGTTCCAATACTTGACAACTCTTTGGGTGAAGAAATTCTTTTTAATATACACTCTAAACCTCTCTGGAACAATTTCAGGCCATTTCCTCTCCTATTGTCACTAGTGACCTGGGAGAAGAAACTGACCTCCACCTCACTACAACCTCCTTTCAGGTAGTTATATAGAGTGATAAGGTCACTTTTTAAAAGGAGTGGCCATACTTGATTTTCAGAGAATCAGAGTCACAGAATTAGTAAGGTTGGGAAAGACCACAGAGATCATCTAGTTCAATCTATCACCTGTTACCTAACCTGTTGTCATCCTGCTACCAACACCCATCCTACCAATAACACACTACCCTAATATCTATGTCATGCTACCAAGTATGTCATCCAACCTTTTCTTAAACACCTCTAGGGACGGTGACTCCACCACCTCCCTGGGCAGCCCATTCCACTGAGAGATCACCCTCTCTGTGAAAAAGTTCCTCCTAAGGTCAAGTCTAAATCTTCCCTGACTCAGCTTAAGATCATGTCCTCTCGTTCTACCACTGGTAGCCGGAGAGAAGAGACCAACCTCCACCTGGCTACAGGAAGTTGTAGGGAGTGATAAGATCTCCCCTCAGCCTCCTCTTCTCCAGACTGAACAACCCCAGCTCTCTCAGTCGTTCCTCACAGGGCTTGTGTTCCAACCTCTTAACCACCCTTGTCACCCTTCTCTGGACAGCCTGATCTTTACACGATGATGGTCTTGCTAGCACAAAAAAAGCATCAAAACCTAAGCCTAAAAGGAGAGTATGAAAGAGATTAAGGCTAGGATTGACTGACCAGGGCATGTAAAAACATTTCATTTGAGCATCTGAGAGCTTCACGAAGGCACAGGGAGTAAATAATTTGCACTGAAGGATTAAGATCACCCACAGCTCCAATGAATGCCTGACTAGATTAAATTTGGTTTTTGTTTCCTGAGGTCAAGCTGTTCTTTGTTGTAGTAAATTTATTTAACTATGTTCATCTCCTCAAAAATATATTTTATGTACACTCTCCATGCACTGCAGCTAAGCCCAAGTCATCCTTTAATATTGTTTCATGAATGGACAACTCCTTGTTTGACCAGTGAATGACCTCTCACTCCACTCCAAGTAAGTATGAAGGGTTTTTCTCTGTGGCAAGTTAGTGCCTCAGAAATATTGCTTTTATTATGTATTTATGTATGACAGGCAGAAGGGTGTAGCAGGTACGTGAGCATGCTCATGTGTGTGCACGCAGGAGAACTCTTAAAATTAACTGCCTTGGCTCACAAAACCTTCTGGATCTATTTACATTCCTGAGGCAAATTCCTTAATATATCTGTAGTTAAACTGTTTCACAGTCTCTAAATGCATGGTTTTGGTATGCTGCCCACCTTCCCTGCACAGGGAATCGCTGGGAACATTTAGTGCCTGCTGAGAATAGGCGTGCCCCTGATATAAACACAGCAGCAACACGTTAATATGCTCTGCTGGTGCTACTTAATCCTGAGGATAATGTATTGGATTTTCTGCATATTATCTTAATATAGAATAGGAAGGGGAAATTGTTTTGGAGTGTAGAGAAATGAGCAGGAGGAGGAGGAGGAGTGGTAAGTGTTTAAATAACTTCAGTAATGACCTTGGTGCTGATGGGAGACACTCACATCAGGAGTTATGCTGAGTGTTTGAATTGAGCAAGATTTGCCCAATAATGTCAGATAATTTGCAGTGTTATGGGCTGGGCAATACTCATTCAAGATAACAGTAAGAAGGAGTTATACTTCTACAAGAGAGTGGGTGGGGGATTCCTTCCCCAGCCCTTGAGGCTACATCAGTGCTATTGCCAGTGAGCTTTCAAGGCCAAAAGTATTAGCTAAAAGAAAATAGTTTGGAAACTAGCCTTGCTCATGCAGCCCTGATTTTCTCCCAGCAACCTGGGAGCTGACCCTCTTCTATGTGGGTCTTTGGTTCAGGATAGGGCAATCCCATGAGGGCCGTACTGTTCCATGATCTTAGATGACTGAAATGGGGACCATCTGCATAGGTGGCAAGTGTACAACACATAAGAAAGGTGCTTGTGTGTTCTCCCAGTTCTGCTGCATGAGGAAAAAAAAAGAAAGGTGTGGAGACCTACAGTTCCAAACACAGTGGCTTGAAGGAAATGCAGGAGACAGATGCTTTTGGACAGAGTGCTGAGCTGTAAAGGCACACTTGTGTTTGCACCCTTTCTTTTCTGACTCCTCTTACTCTGAGCTGTAACTTCTCCAGTAAAGCCGGTAGCAACATGTCACAACTTCTCAACAGAATGAATATATGTATGCATCTGTTTTGTTTTCCAAAGTGAAGATCCCATCAAAAGAGTCAATTATGCAAGACATGTTTTGAGTAGTATAGCAAAGTACTGCTGCAAGTTAAGTAATTCAGTTTACCAGGGGTGTTGGAGGCTCGTATTTGGGAATGTGGTGTTCAACAAAATGGTGCTGAGTTACTGGAGTTTATGCAACAAGTGCTTCACATAGCACCTTGTCTGGCTTTTTAATGAGAGGTAAAGAAATGGAGGAATCAATTTAACGTTATGGAAGTATATACGTATTTGTTTTGTGGAGAAAGGGTCAGTTGTATCTGAAGTTCTTCTATTTTGAGCATTTGTAAGACTAACACTTTTTTAATTGGTGTCCTTTATTTTCATGCTGGCAGAGCTCAGAAACACCCAGAAACGCTCAGAAACCCCTGCTGCTAAGGGATCCAGGGTGCAGACTGAAGGGAGGACTCTACAGCATCTCTCCACTCCTAGTTACTCCACTCATCATTGCAAATCCACAGTCTCATCTTCATAAGCAGTGGCAGAAGCTGCATTTTCTGCTTGTGGTTATAGCCCCAAGCAGCCCCCTGTATCTCCTTGGCTCCATTCTTGTGCTCTTTCCACTGTATCATGATGAAAATGGAGAAGATTGAATGTTATCTGTTTACAGTGATCACAGCTTGAAATACATAGCACTATGGGAAGAGTGATGGGTCATAGAAAAAGTAACACAAATGGAGAAAGAAGCAACCAAGCTTTCATCAATTATAAAAATCAATAGGTTTGGTGGACCCTAAATGTACCCTATGCATATTTAAGGGAGGAAACCTTCTCTTCTCAAGTTGTGTGTTTGTAGCCACAACTCAAAGGACCTATGCCGAAGGAATAGGAGTTGACTGAGATCATTGATGAACTTGTGAAGGGTACAAAGCTAACTACAGATGTCAACTTCCTTCTTTTGGGATCAATCTCTGCTGATTTCACCTTGCACACCTCCAAAACTAGGTCTGCCACCTTCATCCAACCAGGAGATAAACTACTACTCCTGCTACTGTTCTGAAGACACTATTTACTAGCACACTTGGACTCAAGTGTGTTTTTTCAGAGCAGCCACATGATTGAGCAATGATCAGTGGTAATTTGTCATGTCTGCTGAAAAACCCCTGAAAATCAGTTATTGATTGAATTCTCATTATCATTTGTAATAGATTACTGTGCTGAGGGAGCTCTCAACACACTCGATGGGATTTGCCAGGGGGTTATGGCAGCTTGATCAATACTATCCTGAAATTAAGTAGTGCTTTATTGTACTTTGCTTTCTGCTCAGCAGGCATTTATGACCATTCAACATACAAACATGAAATTTTGACTTCAGATAAGAAGACTTATCCAGAAATATGTGTTAACTACTCAGCCATTTGTGTCCATCTGCTTTTCTCTTCCTTTGTGGCTTTGAAACATGTCTTTATCTCTCTTTTATGTTTTAACAGTGGTCATAATAGTAACCACCTACTGCAGGGTTGTTCAACGTTGAAATGCACAGGGCTGTGCAACTCCCTTACTGAGAGGGATGAATAAGTTAGTAAAAAAATAAAATTCTCTTGATAAAACCACCACAACTCAGCTCTTGGTGCAGCAACTTGCACCTGTCACCCCAGGACCCAAGTTGGGAAGGGGTGAGGGAGGAAACAAGGTCAGATGGACTCCAATCTGAGCAGAAGCCAGGTTCACATAGGTCAGTGTCCCTGCCCCATGCAAACAAATATCAGCGTGTGGTCAAAATCCTGCACCCAACCAAACTGTTCAGCACCATTTACAGGGGCAGTGCTGCCTCTGAGGGCTACACCATCCCGTCCTAACTGTCAGGGTATGACCAAAGATAACCTTTCCTGAAGGACACTAGTATTTTGAAACCTCAGACAGCTACTCAGTCTGCCCACTGACATTTACTGAGAGGCCTGTTGGGACCAGATACACATTTATAGAGACCTTGCACTGCATTTCTCAGAAGCTGAAATGTCCTGTAACACGATTCACCATTCTTTAAAATGCTGCCTCAGGCTGCTTCAGTTATAGGGAAGTATTACTGCCCACATGTTATTTGTAATCAAAACAATGAACATTATTGTACTCTGTGAGTGTGAGTGGGAGAAAGCGAGTCACAAGTTTTACTTACTAGACGAATTGTTTGATTGCCTCTCTAAAACATCCCTAAATCTAGGACAGCAAAGTTGCAGCCAAAGTTATCTTCAGGGTTTTGCATTCCCCCAGAAGAGGATTTATCATTTGCACTGATGGCAGATGGATGGTTCACCACTGAGTCACAGAGAATTACTCCTTTTACCTTGTTTCCCACAAATGTACAGGATGCTTTGTGCTTTAGAGTGTATTTCTGACCATTTGATTTTTCAGGTGTAGTTTGGAGTTTAAAAAGAATAATAAATAAATAAAAACAGAAACAAAGAAACCAGCTCAAGACTTCAGAGGTGGCCATGCTGGAGTGCTCATCACTTGGTAAGGGAAAGTGTTCCTAGTTCCTTGGCTATGAATGTCGGAGTGTCATTTCAGAAGTGATGTGCCATTTGTGCAAATTTCTGAATATGAATGAGACAAAGTCTTTATGATGAGGTTATATTTCTGCCTACTGCAGCTGAGTAAACCACAACAACTTGGAGAAGGATTTGCAGTCCAGAAGCATCTTCTGTCTTTTCCAGCTGCGTCATCTAACCTCATAAAGGCCATCTCCCCTTACACTCCTTGTCTACACAGTCCACAGTCTAGTTCTGTTACTCCAGCATCCTTTAAACTTGGCTGCAAGGGTGATCTTCTCTGTTCTTCCTGGACCTTTTCCATCATCCCTCACCCCATCCTGATGCTCCTGCTTAGAGCTGTCCTGATCCACAGGACACGGCAGGTAGAGACAAAGCCTCACAATGGCACCAGCCCTGTCTCTGCCCCTTGTTCAGCAGAACAACAGTTACCTGTTCACTCTTGCTTATTCTATGCTTACAGGCTGAAAAATGCTTCTCTTCCTCTCCCTTAACACAGTCTCTACCCAGAGGTCTCCCAGGATGGAAAGTCTCTCCTAAAGTCTCATGCAAAAAATGTAGCAGGGATGAAGTTCCCTGGATCTCCTGAGACCTGAGTCTCTTGATCTTTGTGGGCTTCTTCCTGCTCAGATCTTGCACAAAGGAAATAGAACTTTATCAAACAAATCTAAATTATGAAAGATAAGGCCATTTGTAACTTGGAATCTTGATTTTTAATTTGGAAAAGCTAACAGAACTTTTCACTGGAGGTGATAATTACATAGGTTGTTTCTTCTTGGCACTTCTGTTTGAAATAACAAATTATTTAATCATCCATTCCTAGGATAGAATTTGAATTTATTTGCATCTGCATTTTCCCATGAAAGATGGAGATTTCCCAGAAGATTACCTGCAGGCTGTAATCACAACCAAGATCACAATCACAGTACCTGATGTCTGCTGCAGGTGCAGAGTACATGCAGAATTTCCACAGCAGGCACACACATACACACACACTTTCCTCTTCCTCATCAACTCCACAAAAGGTATTTGTCCTATACACCATAAAGAAATTAATAATTAATTCATATTAATATAATATAATATTAATTAGCAATGCTTAATATTTAATGTTATGCCTTTGTGAGGATGGAACTAGATTTAAAAAAACCCTGGGCAGACTGCTTCTGACAGGCTGGATTACGAGTCCATGCAAGTGAACACATCCTACCACAGTGGGATTCATGTGGAGAACTCACTAGAGAGAGGAATTACTGTACTGCAGGTGATTATGGCATCACCTGCATCTTCCTGGCTGCTCTCAAAGAATAGGGAAAGTCAGATAAGGTAAGAAAGGAAAGCACAGGGCAGTACCCTACAGATAGCATGACAGATAACTCTGGAATCCTTTACATATTCAAACAGGACCGAGCCCAGGATAAGTTTGATCCACCCCAAAACTATTTCAGGAATGCACTTGGGATCCTGCAGGGAATAGCCCAGCACTCAGCAGATGAAGAAAACGTCCTGAGACAGAGTTCCCTGGGTGGGAGGCCAAGGCATTGGAGCCTGAACAGAACATTATACTGAATTGCAAAGACTTGCTCTTGGCAAATGAATCCCGTAAGGTCTGACAGAATATTATACACTAAAAATCTGGGTAAAGTACTACTCTTTTGCCTCATGGCAGACAACTAAATGCTCTTGAAGTTTCTTGGAGTTTTGACAGGGAGGGCAAACACCCAGGATTTTGTAGCACAGTATCATTTCCTGTGCACTACACAATGTCTGCAGAAGTGACTTATTCTGTTACAGCTGGGAGTACAGCTGGTAGGATGTTCCATGTTAGAAGTGACAGGACCTGCCTGCTGGTGCGGAGTGAAACTGAGGTGTGGGGGACTTCTACGAGCAGGGATACAGAGGAGGGTAGGGAAGGAATATTTTTGTGTCTCCTGCACAGATTTTCAATTTCTTTGGGTGAAGCTCTTAGGATGGATGAAAATATCATGGCTGCCAGAAAACTTGTAAGAAAACCTGTTGCAGGCTAGATTTATTTACTAGATAACACCTAGTGCAGGTAACTTGCAGTCTGCCTTGCACTGAAGGTTAAACATTTCTCTGTCTGTCACTGAAATTCAATTTACAAGTATGCTAATTAATCCCATTTGGGACTTTCAGTGTAAAGTGAGAGACTTGGGGTCATTTTTTATACGTTTTTACCTCCCAGGGAGTCTTTACATTGCAGAAAGATCAGACTTCTAACAATGACTACTGAGGAAGCTTTGCATTTCTGAAGTATTTCTGGCAGCCCATTTACTGCAGGTCTTGTTTTCACAAAAATGACATAATCATCATAAATAGTATTTTTTGTATGGCATTGTGCATGCCATGAATTCATATGGTAATTCCCTGAAGCATCTGTTCCTCCATATTCATGGGCCCTTTAAAGCATTCCAGGCTACATGTATAGATCTTTGCATCCTAATATTTTCTGAAATCTGCCACAGATTAAGCGTATATTTCTCATACACACACCAGTGAAGTACGGAATATATTAAAGACACCTCACCTATATCCTCTGAAAGATCTTTCTAAGTGTCCTCTTGAAAGGACTTTTTAGAAGAGAGGGTAGAAGAATGATGTAAAATAGTTTGTGAGGAGCTAGGTAGTATTGTGTCTGCAGCTGTCCCGGGAAAATCAGGCACCCAGAAGAAGTGACAGCAATGCTGACATTGAACAATGTTCTCCAGAAACCGTTTAAGTGTTTTCTTATCTAATAAACATTTTTCAGGCATAATTTTCACATAACTACAGCGAACTCCTCACTAACAAGTGATCAACTCTAATTCTTTGTCATTAACCCCGAGCAGAGATTTCCCGTTCACATCCTGGGCAGGTCCAAGCTTAGCTCCTATTAGCAGGACTGTTCAGACTCCCAGAAATACAAGGTTTTAACTGCTTTTTTCTGATACTATAAATAACAGCAAAAAGGAGATGGTAGTGCTACATCTCTGTGTGAAGGGTGGTACTCTTGGTGCCTGAACAATTTCTGTGTTCTAAGAGACATATATCTTGGTCCACACTCATTACTTTAAGGTCGTTACCTCTGTCCCCCTTTGTCATATGCTTAGACTGACTTTTTTCGCTTCTGACCCTAGGCCTGTAGATTTCAAGGAGGGAATTTTAGGAATTGACTTGAAAGACTGTATGTCTTGAATAATCCTGACTCTCTTAATCTCTTAGCTCCTAGTTGCAGCATGCTGTGCTGTTTGACTATCAGCATATGTGCACCACACAGATTACAGGCATGATTCTGGTATGAGGAAGCTGATGTATAAATAAGGATTTTCCTTTGTATCCATCCCTGATGACAAAAGAGTGTCTCACCTTGCACAGAGGAGCAAGATGAGTCATCAGATCTGATTACTTCATTCTACACACACACAAGGTAGAGTCAAGTTCATGTCTTTTCCTTTCCTTCTGTGCTGGAAGGTATTTTGGAGGGAGAAATATCTGCTGGAAAGTATTTTGGAAGGTGAAATATCTCCCACACAAGCTCAGGGAAACACAAGGCATTTTAAAACAGAAAAGAGATGGAACTTGTCAAAATTCTTAGAAACCGCTTAGCAGGAGGGGGAAGAGATGGACATTGTTTTATCAAGAACAAGAACTAATATCAAGAAGGTGAAAAGCACCTGAGAACTGTCACAAAAGACATGACCTGAGGCCCCCAGTTTTTTATTTCCTTTGTATCTTGGTTTATGGTTTTTATCATACTGATACATGAAGAGAAACAGTGAATTCAGAAACCTAGTGTGAAACGCCTGTATGGGTGTCGGTGCCGGTGTGTGTGTCTTGCACATTCCCCTTGTACACTTTGCAGAATAGCAGTGGTGGTAAAAGCTGCACTGAATGTACAGAACAATCTGAGAACTCCTCTCCAGGCACAGGAGGTGGTGTATGTACAAATGCTAAGATTATATTAGGCTTTTCCAGGTGTGCCTAGAGATCAAGGCAAGACTTATGCTGAATTTCCCCTGAGAATCCACATTGGCCTAAATGAAACTGAGGCTTGGATCTGCTTTGGATCTTGTGAGTGTCTGCTCTGGAGAAAGAGGATGAAAATGGGTCCTAGAAATGCACTTCAGATGATTATCAGGAGAAGTAATCTCCAGCTTCCTGCTCTTGAACTCCTAGTCCTTGTACATGTAAACACACAATTAAGAAGTTCTGTGTCTGGCATTGGCAGGAACTGCAATATTATTGCTTGACTGGTCCCCTGACTGGTTTCAGCTTTCCAGAAATAAAACAATGATTAGTAGTACAGGAAAGGAAGCAAGAAGTAAAGCGAAGGCAAATTTGAATGTTAGCAGATTATAAATCCTGCTAGGTTTGGTGAGTTCCAGGCTGAGCTGTGCAGTGTTAGGAAAGTAAAGTAAAATTTTAACTCAGACAAAAGTCCCAGTAGTGAATAAGCAACCGATTCTCTAAAATCACATCCCTGCCAGCATGTCCATTATGCCTCAGAGGAGTGGATGACACCTTTTCCTGGGGCATACACCTTCCATGTGATGTTTCTGAGTTCAGTGCTAAAAGAAGAGCAATGAAGTTTGGCATGTTTCGACCTGAAAGGGCCCTGAGCATATCATTGCCTCTGATGAACTGTTCTCTTTCATCCTCCCTCTTCCCGTCTTAATTGTTTTTGAGAATTAAGGTCTGTAGTCATAAAAAATGCTTCTACTCATATCTGTTGACCACAGGTCTGGGTGTGATTCATTTCCATGAGAATATATTGATATGTTTCTGAAAGATAATCTCTTTCCTTGGAATGCAGATAAAAAGAGTATCTGTCTTCAGGCAAGACAAACTGTGAAGAAAAGTTTTCCAAACAGCAAACTAGCTTTCCTAATTCACAGGTCATACATGCCTGTAACGCCTGGTTCTACAGTGAGCACTGTTTATGAGAAGATTTAGGATGAGGCTACAGTGTAAACACATTTACTCAGGAAATTAGTGGGAAACTAAAGAACTTGACTGTCTTGCCCCTTGTCTGTTACAGCCATCCAGCCATTCTCCTACCTCCATTGACAGCGTACAGACTATATGAGCTTCTGTCACCTGCAATCACTTGACTGAAGGTACCCACCAGAAATTATGGTATCAGTGATTGAGCTGAAAAGATAAATTGATAACACAAGCAAAAGCTGAATGTAGATAGAAATGCACAAATGTATTACTAGCTTGTTAACAATCACTGAAGAGGGCAATATGGGGGTGTTTTATCCCCTGAACTTTCCAAGCCTTTGGGAAGGTAGTTGCTACACTCCTGGAGTCTGGCATCACAGTTACAGCCTGAAGCTTCTCTGTGCCCTTGGACCAGATCCTTCCCTCACTGTTGATCTTCTCATTTCCTCCCACAGGTTTTTCTGTGGGAAAGGACATTGAGTGATTTGTTCTTTACCATCCCTGCACAGAAATGCAGCCTCCCCTTCTCCATCTAAGCCCCTGAGGAACAAGTAGGCTGCAGCACTGTGAGGGTGCCTTGTGCACCATCATCCTCTCTTCGCATGCTCTGTAGACAGCCTTGCATTGGTTTCTAGCTCGGACGAGTACGACAGACCTGGAAACTCCACGATAAACACATCAGCAGCCACCTGGGATTTGGGCTGCAAGCAGTCTATGCTGGCATGTTAGAAGGCACTAGTGACTTCCCAAGAGCCTCAGCTTCTGCTGCCAGACTGTCTGTTGCCCCAGGGATGAGTGATTGACCAACACATTGAGTGTGTTACCTCCCATCCTACTCCCAGGAGTGACTTTAGGTCCTATCTTCCTTTTGCCGTTCTTCCTTTTCTGGAGACCAGCCCAAAGTGGTAGGCAGTCACTTGCATGACCATAGAAAGGCAAGACATCTGCCTTTTGAGGTGTTTTGTGGCATGTAAAACAATAAGGTAGTTGTCAGTTCAAGCTTGGATGCCTCAGCTCAGTGAGGTGGTACCGGAGTATGCAATTAGCAAACACATTTGAGCCATGTAAGGAGCTATGGAGGGCTGTCACTGTTGTTGTTCACCACAATAACTTCAGATTTTTAGATAAAAATCTAAATATAGAGTTGGCAAAGTTTTTAAGGTTTTACACTTTAGAGAGCCCATGCAGCCTTCCATTTTATAACTAGACAATGCCTTGGGACGAGATGCAGCAATTTACAATTGAGCCCCTTGCGCCTGCAAAAGGGGCTGGCTCCCTTGATTGCCTGGATCCTTATGGAAAATGATGAAGAAAGTTTTGCATCTAGGGATGACTTTGGCTTTCATATGACGCTTCTGTTTCTCAGGACCAAAGCTCTCCAGCCTGATCAATGATTTTGTATTGCAGTTCGGTGCTCAAGAGGAGACATGCCATGGAAGACAAATCTGTGCAACTCTATTAGCCTCTTGTGGTCGTCACAGGTTTTCTTGGCATGTTCTGTGGGAGCTGATTTCTGTTCATACTCCAGAGTGTGGACGTCTATCTTGTTTTTTATTGTTCTCTTCTCTGTGAACAAACTACTGTTCTACCTCCAGCAAATGGCAAGTGGAAAATTATAGACCCTCTTTTTTTGGTGAGATCTTTCCTTCTTTTGCTGTTCCTTTTTTCTGCCTCTTTCACCTGACTGAATATAACTGACAGTTAATAAAAAAATTGGTAACATGAAAATATTGTTCCCTCTTATCTCACTAGGGAGCTGGGGCTTTTCAGGCAGCTTAATAAATAATACTGTGAACCTAAGGCTGTTTTTACAATAGATGGTTTTATTTAGTGTTTAATTTAGGCTGGAAACAGAGAAGGGAATTCCAGAAACATTACTAGGAAGCTAGTAATATCATTGCCAGGTCAAGAGAGTTTCTCCTCGCAAAAAGCGACCATGAAATTTTTCCTGTGCAGTTCTAGATTTCTGACTGTTTGGGGTTAGACTTTTCCAGTTTACAGGAAAATGTCCATCAATCCATCCTTCCTGTCCAAGTACCACTCCTTTAAACTCTGCCTGGACTGTTGGCATCCAGCTGTGTGCTTTCAGGCTTGGCCAGCATCACCAGGAGTACATGTTGCAGAAGCATTGCTGCCTTCATTTATTTATAAGCCCCATGCTTTTATTTTGAGGGAGCTCAGAGCCTGTTTCTCTGCTGGAGGTCATATGGGTGAATAGAGAGTCTGAGGCAGCCCCATCAAGAAGGTGGAAATTAGTTGAAAAGAGCAACCATAGCACTTATACTGAGCAAAGAGAAGTTAAACCTGGATTATCACATGTATCAGTAATAAGAAGAGTGGATTAATAAAGTGCACAAAGCTTTGACACCATGAACTTTTAAACAGCTTTAAAAGCTGTATTTTGAAGGGAAAAAGAGAAAAGCAGCCAAGCAAAATGAGAACTTGGGGGGAAATGAAACACAAGAAGGAATCAGAGTGATAGAGTGGGAAGGGACATGGAGAAATCACAGAATCACAGAATTGACAAGGTTGGAAAAGATCATTGAGATATCAAGTCCAACCTATTACCTAACACCATTTTATCATCTAAATCATGGCACTAAGTACCTCATCCAATCTCTTCTTAAACGCGTCCATGGATAGTGATTCAAACCATCTCCCTAGGCAGACCATTCCAATGGGAAATCACTCTCTCTGTGAAAAATGAGCCCATTCATCAGGAAGAGTTGCATAAAATTGCATATGAATTCTTAATGTTGCCTTAACACACTTTTATAGACGTCACAAAACTTCATGCTCAGCTGATTTACGATTACTGTGCTCCTGGACCACATTGCTTCAGGTTATATGTGAGCAGAGTTATTGACTTGTGCCCATTCACACGTATAGCAACAGCAAAACTGGGAGCAGCAAGTCCTCTCCTGTAGAAAGTATCTAATCCAAAATTCACACAACAAAATTTTTTCACCTCCTTGCTCTTGTGCCAATAAATGAAAATACTGACATAGAGCAGAGGGAAGATACATGGGCCACAAAACCTCTGGAGGTCTCTCTGCTCCATGTTTTTGTGATTCTGTGTAAACAGATGGAAAGGAAAGGAAGACAAATGTTGAGAGAACTTATAAAGGGTAGTCATACTGGTGTGTGCATGGAGATGCAGGCCTGCAAAACAGGACTGAAATGACACATGCCAGACTAGACAGTGGGAGGGACTGGTCTATACTGAATGAGCTGAACTGTTTTTTTCTCTAGAAACCCTTGAATTTTCTGGTCTATGTGACAATGAATGTGGGATACTGCTGCTTACAGTCAAAATCGCCACCACCCAAAGTCCCAGTATGTTGAAAAACACATATATTTAATTTATTTCCCAGTAGTTACTCATTAAATGAAAGCAAACCCCCTCAAACCAGCAGGTTTAGCAAGGAAGAGAAAAAATACTTAAACATGCAGATGATAAACATCTGAGTTACCGATTAACTCCTGGCTTTTGTAAACCCCCCTCAATTCTTCAGTTGGTTTGCTAGGAGACCAAAACACATAGCTGCAACACTTCAATAACTCATCGTGCACTTTATTTCTCCTTGGCACAGGTGTCCCTGAGCTGTGACAGTGAGAACTGCACTGCCCCCTCTTGATGGAAAGTGTTCAGACCTCTTTCAATACCTTGACTTTCAGTGTGAGTAGAAATAGGAAGAGAAACATACAGGACAGGATGGATTGAAGTGTGTATAACCTTTTCTTTGCTATGTCAACTGCCAGAAGTTGAGATTGAATAGAAGGAATAATTGACTTGCTATATGGGCACATTCTCAGGCCTCTGCTCTAGGGTGTCCTTTGCAGATGGGATGCTGGAGCAACTGAGCTTTTGGTCTGTCACTCTATGGCCAGGCTCATGCTCTTAGGGTAAAAATCTGGACTGGAAGAGAAAGTGGGGACTAAAGAATTTCAGGAGCAAACACAGTGAAAGCAATGCAATACGTTTGGCAGGATGGAAAACAGGCTGATGATGAATCAGCTCATCATCTCATTCCTCACATCTGTGAGGAAGAAAAGGATGATTTCAGATGTCTTTCACCTGGAGCATCTTATTTGTCCTCCTACACCCAACCAGCTCCATTCAGTCTGGAGCATTGCTTCAAGCAATATCTCTCTGTCACTGTCATTCTTGATGTATTCACTTGTTTTTGCAGCCTGTCACTTGGTTTAACTGAGCACATGCTGTTTGCCATCTGGAGGAAAGTCTGAGAAGTCAGGTGGCAATACTATGGTCAAAGGTCCTGCTGAGACTCCACAGAACCCAGCTCTTCCTTATGCTGGCTGAAGCATCCTGAGCCCTTGTAGGGATGTGAAGACACTCTGGAAGGTGTGTGTCCCTGGAGAGGGACAGCTTTGCACTGGGGTGCAGAGGAAGTCCTTCCAAAGTTTAATAACTTTATTGTGTTTTTAATTAGCACAGAATTTGCTTAACCAAAGTTGCTCTGGCAAGGAGCTTAACCTGAAACACCCCAATCTGTGCTTCACTCAGAGGAGGTAAATTTGAAGAAACAAGCAGAAGCACTCAGCACCATTGGTACAAATGGACACAGGTTGCTGAATGAGCAGAATCTCTCCAGAAATATTCTAAGTCAGGGGCCTGGCAAGATGGGAGTGGATGCTAGACCATGGTGAGCTGAGCCAAGGAGGGACTAGCTGTGTCTCTGGGGATAAAGTGGACCCCTTTGCAGTTGACAACTTCCTTGTGAGCAGAAGAGGAGGGGCAGACACAGAAATCTTTTCTGTGTGACCAGAGACAGAACCAAAGGGAATGGTGTGAAGCTGTGTCAGGGGAGCTTTAGGTTGAACATTGAAATGAGGTTCTTCACACAGGGGGTGATTGGGTTCTGGAGTAGGCTCCCCAGGGAACTGGTCACAGCACCAAGCCTGACAGAGTTCAAGAAGTGTTTGAACAATGCTCTCAGGCACATGGTATGACTCTTGGGGATAGTCCTGTGCAGAGGACTGAATAATCCTTGTGGGTTCCTTCCAACTCGCCATATTCTGGGATTCTGTGAAAAGCTGCCTTGTGAAATGAGCCTGAAAAGATGCAAATCGAGTTTGTGTCCTGTGTTACTTTTGCTCAGTCTCTTGTAAAACCCCTCATCTCTAAGCCAAAAACAACAATAGCCATTAAAAAATCCAAATCCTTATTTGTCACCATCAGCTGTCACAGAAGGCAAAAATGCCCATTTGCTGGACCAGCTCGTTCTGCTGCTTGACCTGCCTTTGCTTTTCTCAGCTTTAATCTTTTTCACTTAAAATTTCACAGTAAGGCTTTATTTTCTAGGTCCCAAACAAACAGCAGGGTGCACACTGAACAATAGCGGCGGGTTTGGCAGCATGCAGATTGCTTGTCTGTGCCAGAAAAGCTTCTCTGATAGCTCTGAGTTCCTCTTTACCCCCCTCTGCCAGGGACTGACATCAGGGAAAGAGAAAATACAATTGAATACCATCAAGAGTAATGTCCTGTTTACTTTCCTGCTAACAGAATTATTTTCAGGACATCTCAGAAATCAGAAATAGGAGCAAGGAGAGGAGTGGGAAAATCAGAACAAGCCCCTGTTGGGATTTCATTAGAAAAGACTAGAATCAGGACCAAAATGCAGGTCAGGGACGGAATAAATGAAGCTCTACGTATGTCACATACCCTTGTTTACCCATCTGGGAGAATACCGTAAAGAACTGGAGCGGTTCCTCTGCCAGAAGTAGGATGATCTCATCTGTTAGTTATGTTTGTTGGATATTGCTGGTTACTATAGCTGCATGGGACAGACGCTTCAGAGCAGCTCTGGCACCAGTATGGATTTACCAGGGGGAAAAAAGTATGTATGGGCTCCTCATGAGCAGTAGCTGCTGCTATTTTCCCTTGTGACCAATGATGAGGTCATGCAGCTGCACAGCCTTTCTTGCAACATGGAATGGAAGAACCAGTCTGGCATCCCCTGGCTGCTAGATGGGACATATATTGCTCCCTCTTTTCACATTTACTCCTTCCCTGCCCACAGTTGAAGCAGTGCAGTCCGGCTCTCTTGCACAAACTCTGCCTCTGCTTGGATGGGAAGGGGAAAAAAGAAGCATCAGTGTGGTTGGAGCTCTACCAGCTTCTGTAATTTTTTTTTGTTGTTGTTCAGTAAGACCGCTGAATTAAAATATACTTCTTTAGCTCTTAATGGTGGAGATCCTACTCTGTTTTTCTTCAGTAAAACTGTTCTGACTAACAACCTGACTATTTATCCCTTAAAAGGGAGGACCTTAGGATGCTGATCTTTCTTATCCATTACAGAGCAGCAGGACACATGGACTACTCACATCACCTCAGGGTTAGTGCAATGTGCTCTGTGTCTTCTTACACATTTGGACAAGGTCTTGCCCAAATGCTGTGTGGCTGTCAGAGATGTTCAGTTCTGCCTCCAGGATTCTGAACACTCCTCAGGAATTCCAGTGACCTATTTGTTCTCAGGCCAGGAGAAATGAGGTGGGACAAACATGTGATGAGGTATGGGTTGAGGAAAATGTGGTGGCCTCTGTTCAGGCATCATTTGCAAAGTGGAAATCAGGGACCAATTATGCTGCTCCTGACCACACAGTCTCTGCACCACCTGTGCCCACTCCTGCGTGGGAGATGTGCTTCTGGAAACCACCACAGGTTACACTGTTCCCGCTGCTCTAATTGTGATTTTCATCTCTGCAATTAGAGCTGCTGTAAGTGACATGGATCAATAACAAACAGATGAGCCAGAGCCTGTCCTGAGGCTACTGCATGCACTAGGACATGAGGAAGAGAATAGGAGGCTTTCCAGCTTTCAGTTCACTACCTCCTGTTTTACCAAGGTCAGTAATAACCCAAAATCAGGTGTAGCAAAGGGCTGAGTCAGCAGGACATCCTGATGGAGTCCTGTCTTCTCGCCTCTGAGCTGGCCACACTGGAGATGATGGGGAAAAAAGATTTGGGGAGGGGATGTTGGACCTGTCACATCCTTTAGGCAGGCTGATACCAGCCATGGACTTAACTGTGGATGGGATCATGGGTGGAATAAGGGCATTTGACCTCTCTCTCTCTCTCCATTCCCTGGGCCATTCAGGGATGTCTTTCCACAGCTAAATGTACTTTCCAAGCGAAGTAGTTCTTTCCATGGGAAAGAGTGAATGGATCCATGAAATTACACTTCTGTCCTTTATACTGCATTGAGACCCACCTTAATTAACCTTTCCACCTGGACAAGCTACTTTACTAATTTGTGTTCCGTGAACTCCCTTCCCTTCCCCATTCCCATTTTGGTAGGGATGGCATTCACGGCATTTTTTTCTTTCTACAACTATTTTTCAACATAAGTCACTTTCCATTGTTCCAGTCCAGCCACATAGTGGAAAAGAAAACATGTATCGGCTTTGATTTTAATTACTCTAGCTAGTAAAGGAGAAATGCCTCTCTGAGTGTATCCAATGCAAGTCTAAGTGCCGGGTTCTTCACTTTGGACATAACAACCCCATGCATCGCTATCAGCTGGGGGATGAGTGGCTGAAGAGTGGTGAAATGGAGAGGGACTTAGGAGTAATGATTGACAGGAAATTTAATATGAGCAAGCAGTGTGCCCAGGTGGCTAAGAAGGCCAATGGCATCCTGGCCTGTATTAGGAACAGTGTGGTCAGTCGGACTAGGGAAGTTATCATTCCCCTGTACTCGGCACTGGTCNTGGCCAACATCTACTCTGCAGTAGTGAGGAATGGTGATGATGATGGCAAAGAACATGGGGGTGGCTTTACCTGCCCCTGGCAGAGTGGCATTTCCCACTGCTTAGGAGAGTGTATTCATGGGACTTGGTTTTGAGCTGCCTCAGGTTCTGCTGATAATGATATATAACAGAAAACACAAACTGAAACCCTGTCCCACAGTTGTTCCTTCTGCTTGGTTGCTTGCATGCTTGCTGGCCTGGTTTTGGGGACAATTCCCATGAGTCAGCATCTGGTATGTGGGTCTAACTGCAGCCAGCTGGGTGACTGTGAGCTGTGCTGTTTTGTAGAAGCAACAGCAAGGAAAGGCCTGTTGATTCTGACATCAACATCGCTTGCAGTCCTCATCCAAACCCAGTAAAGACAATGGAAAGATTTCCTGGTGGCTTCAGTAGTCTCTGTGTCATGTCCTAAACTGAATCCAGGCCAACTCAGGATCAGATCAACGTCACATAAGCAGCTTTAGGCTGATGTCACCAGAGTGGCTGGTACAAATTCTCAACAGCAGGGTTAGTGGTGTGGGATGAGGGCTTCCTGAAAGCCGGGACAGACTTGAGATGTCCTATCCATGCGTTTATAACTGTGAGCATGACACAGTCCAGTTAGGGTAAGTTTTAGAAAAGTGGCCCAGATAATGGCTAATGACTGACCTAGAAAGTAAATTATTGTAAGTGAAATCTGTTAACCCCATGCTTAAAGGAGCCTTGCTGTTCTCTCCCAGCCTTTCTGTTCTCTCCCTCCTGAAATGAGGGTTCTTACAAAAGGGAATGGGACTTCATAAATGATTAATTTTTCCAAGGAAAATTTTCACTTTGCTCCAGTCCTTTTTGCTAAGTTGTTAAAAACAGATGCTTTTACTCATTTCTCTGACCTTCAAAATTATTCCACGACTCCAAAAAATTTGCAACGGGAAAAAATTGGGCAATATGTTAAAAAAACTACAAAACCCTCAGGATCAAGGATAGGTGGACTGTTGTTGTGTAAATACATGTCTATTTTTATATACGTATCTCAGTATATATACAAATAAGATGAGGTTTGAGATAATTTTGAAAATCATCTTGTCATTAATTCAATTTCTTGATTATTCTTGATAGCACAGTAGAATACTCACTCAACTTAGTCTGTATCTTTGGGATAAGAATAATTTTTGCTTCTGAGTTTGTACATCTTCTGGGACTGAGGACAGACACTATATTACAGAAGATCTTTAATGCTTGTGCTGCAGCAACAAGGATTCGTCATGTTACTATCCTTTTACTTACAGCCTGTGACCTGGCTGCATGGCATTAAGTAATAGGATTTTTAGGAACCTGTTGAGGTGCAGCAAAACATATCACTGGCAGAGAGATTGTGCCAACCTTTTGGTTTTTTTCATGGCTACTGAGCAGATCAATACTGTCTGGTCGAGGCTAGACCTGTGCTAAGCACCAGGCAGAGTTCTGACAAAAGACAAGCTAAAAATTTGGATGGAAAGGAAGACAGAGGATATCATATCTATAAATGCCATATAACATTTCCATAAATCCAGATCCAGAGAGTTAAATTTACAGAGGGAGTTCAGATGATGCCAATTTCTTTTTTACCCTGGGAAAAAAATAGAAACTGGAAAATCCTGTTGACTGGTGTAAACTGATGAGGCTTTGACCTCTAGAAAGAGCTGATCTACATTCATGAGAAAATACCCAAGCAATTCCATTCTGTATGACTGCACAGGAGAGGAGGGTCTGAAGGGCACTGTTATCATAGGAAGTGAATACCTGGAGCACAAAGAGCTGAAGTTGTTCTGTACAAGTTGTGTGGCCAGCCTTTGTTGTTGTAAGCACAGTAATCTTTCTGTCCTTCCTGCAAAATACAGCCTCTCCCTCAAAAAATGGTTGACGCTGAATCTTTGCTGATGGGTTTAAAGTAATCTTTTTGTCTTTTTTCCAAAACCCTGCAATGTCAGCTGGCTCACCAGAACCATTCACTTCCTGGAAAAGCCTGCTGCCATAACCCCATAACCCCAGCCTTGCAAATCAAGAGAAAAATACTGTTCACCAGAGATTCCTAGAAACTTCAGATGAAAGGGCTCTCTGAAGGCGTCTTAACCCAAGAATGAATGCCCAGTGCTGTATTAGACGAGCCATGGCTTTATCTAGCCATGTCTTGATGTCCTTCAATGAGAGAGGCCCCATTTCTTCTCTTGACTCACCTGTTACCTTCTCACCCTCCGAGTAAGAAAGATGTTTTTCCTGATGTCCAGCCTGAACCTCCCAAGCTGCAACGCATGACCATTGCTGCTTCTACTGTCATTTCATACTACATAAACTTGTCTCAGCCATCTTCACCTCTCCTTAACAGAGGGCAAGGACATCGAAAACAGACGGTATTTCTTAGCCTCTTTATGAATTGCTTGCTTATATTATAGAAAAGAAGGGACAGGGTACACATGAAGGCTAGGGACTAACTAAGACCTGAGGTCATCCATAATATTCAGTCCATAGTCTGTTTCCTGGCACTCTTTTAGCTCATAGCTTCTCATCCCCTCACAAAGTATGCTCAGGTGTAACCTTGGACACAGCATGAGCCAAGGCCTGTTTCCAAAAGATAGTATAGAGGAAGCCATACAGTAATTTTAAGACACCAAGGTTTAGCTGTACAGTTACACTCCATGCTACATCTGTACCCCCTGTCACAAGAATAGGACTAGACCTATCTTATTGTATCCTATTTTTATGTTTACACATCTGCATATATAAACATCTCCCAGATGTCTACTCTTAATTGCCAGCTGCCAGACCAGCCTTTGCACTCTCCAGCATTCCTTTCATGCCACCTCTGGGGACACAATGTAAACATCCAGCTTTGTGTCTGTATTGTTTTTTTCTGTGTCTGTATTGGTTCACAAGTTCACGAGTTCACAAGTTCCTCCGAGTTGGAAGGGACCCAGAGGATCATCTAGTCCAACTTCCAAACAACGTCTCACCAACTAGACCATGTCACTAAGCTCCTCATCGAGTCTTCTCTTAAACACCTCCAGGGATGGCGACTCCACCACCTCCCTGGGCAGACCATTCCAA
>WEKX01014301.1:163530-213501 GCA_013390025.1 Pitta sordida
GGAGCGGCGGGGCTGGGGGCCAATCAGACTGAGGTCACGATAGGTTCTGCACACGCGCCAGGTCCCGCAACTAGCTGGAAAATCAACAGCGAGTATGGGATCTCTCAAATTATGGACTGCGACTATGTGGAGGATCATTGTATTTATATTCTGCTAGCCAAGGGTTGCCTTAGAAACCAGAAACCAACATTGTGAATTTCCTAAGGAGAAGATTTAACTGAAAACACAGAGAGTTACCTCTGCTTACAAGTACCTAACTATGGAGAACTTTTCACTGTATGAACCATATTTTATTTCACATGGTCAGAAGATAGCAAAATGTAATGAGATTTTCTCCCTGAAATTCTGTAGGAAAGACAAGTGAAAACAGAGGGTTTTAGGTGTGGCAAGGGTTTTGCCTTTTTATTTGTTTGGTTCAATTGCTATCCTGACTGTGAACCATCAGAAGAACCCATGCCGTGAACTGAAGCCACATAATTTTCCTGTAGGTACTTTCTTTCTTCATTTAGTGCTATAAACAAAGTCCTTTGTCCAAATCCTATGGTGAGTCCATCTGTCTGCAAGTTACTGTTCGTGCTGCTGTATGTCTTACTGGTCTCAGGTAGTTTTCAGTTTGTAATTCTATGCAAATTATTTTCCTGACAAAATTGTTTCAGACCCGAAAGCTGCATTTCTTGTGAGTGGACATAAGGCAAAATGGTTTTCAAGAGCAAGCTGGTCCCTGGTGTTATTTCACTTTGGTGAGGATGACAGAGGAGCAAATGCTTGCCATCTCCTCTGTGCCTGAAGAGATTGGGACAGCTCCTGAGGCATCTGTGCCTCTACTTGACACTCATTTTCAACAAGTGTGATTTTGGCTGGGCTTTATCTGTTAATGGTAGTTAGTATCTCACTGATGTAGCATGTCTGGAGCCTGGGTTGAAAAGCAAAATATGAAGCAGCTTCTGAGAACTTGGTCCTCTAAAGGTTTCACTGAACAGCAGCTCTTGTTGTGACCATTTGACCTTTTTCCATATCTGAATGGGACCTTCCTGAGAATCTGAGCTCTTAATATGGCCATCAGACCATTGCCCATGTATGAACAGGAGCTTCTTGAGCTGCCATCTGATGACTTCTTGAGTTTCTACCACTAAGCAAACAGAATGGCTGCATTTCAATGGACAAATTCACAGGTTCACAGGATATTCTGACTTGGAAGGGACCTACGAGGATCATCTAGTCCAACTCCCAAGCAAATGCCCACCCAGGGATTGAACCCACAACCCCGGAGCCATGGGCATTACACTCTGTCCATCTGAGCTTCCCATTGTCTAGACCATGGCACTGAGTTCCTCATCCAGTCTTTTCTTAAACACCTCCAAGGATGGTGACTCCACCACCTCCCTAGGCAGACCATTTCAATGAGAGATCACTCTCTCTGTGAAAAAGCTCTTCCTAACATCCAGTCTAAATGTCCCTGGCATAGCTTAAGTCCATGTCCTCTTGTTCTGGTGTCCTCAGCCTGAGAGAAGAGATTTACACCCACCCGACTGCAACCTCCCTTCAGGTAGTTGTAGACAGCAATGAGGTCACCTCTGAGTCTCCTCTTCTCCAGGCTGAACAGTCCCAGCTCCCGCAGTCCCTCCCCATAAGGCTTGTTCTCCAGTCCTTTCACCATCCTTGTTGCCCTTTCACTGTTTTAACAAAGCTAAAGCCTCTCGCAGAATTTTGTTTTGCACTCTGAGATCCTGCAAATGAACCATCACGCATCCAGCCTAGCTGACTGGACTGTGACAACCATCCATGACTATAGTGCTTGTACGACCACAGCAGATGAATAGGCCCTTAAAACAGAGACGTAGGGTAAATCCGCAGCATCTCAGCCAGGTCTGTCAATCATAGAGGAAAGACAAGTTAAATCTGTCCTCACAGCCACTTATTTCTGAGTCTGCCTTAATTTCCCTTATATATCACCTAAATAAAGCCTAGATCCATCTGGAGGCAATAGGCATATTAAGTCCATTTTCTTTTCTCCACAGAGGCCTGGGGCTGCCAGAAGGTGAGCAGTGTGATGCCCATGATCACAGGCTCTCCAGCAGCCTGAAACATGCCAATGTTGCCTAAGGGATCACAGAACCATAAAGGCTCGAAAACACCTCTAAGATCCAGTACAACCCTATGGGTGGGAGGGAATTTGAATAAGCTTTATTACACTGTTACGTGACAGAGGAGGTTCCAGAAGCTAATGAAAATACTATGGAAAGAAAAAGTGTGCACAGAAACACTTTTGATTTGATTACAATAAAAAAATTATTTTTATTCATATCATACAGAAAAAATTAAATAAATAAAACATCAAAGAATGATTGAGACTCTCCACCATCAGAGAAAAAAATCATTAATTGATTGTGTAGTCAGAGAAAAATAGGAAGAAAATCTGATCATGGGAGGAAGAAAGTGCTCAAGAGATTTGGCTTTGGTAAAAAAACATAACACACACTCCAGGAGTGCCTCAGAGACTTTGCAGTGGTGACAAACACAGTCCAAGAGTTTGAAGCCTTTACACTTTGCTAATGCTTCCTTGGTTATTCTTTTAAACAAAATAAACCCAGAAATTTTCTACCATGAACAAAGTCTTCAGCAATGGCAGTGGGAATTAATTCTTCCTTCAGCATCATCTATTTATATCTCCTTATTCTGAAGGCATTTGAAAATGCAGCAAAACTGTGGAGAAACTGAGACAAAGATCTAACACAACAGTCAGCTGCCTAAAAGACTCTAGAAAAAGTTCCTCTGGAATAGAAATATCATAGCATAGACTATTCCTCATCTTACACCTGGAGAGATTCCCTCCGTGTTCTCCCACACTCTGAAAAAATGTACATCAGTGACACACAGTTACCGTTTGCTGTCAGCAGGGAAATTAAATGGGAGTTGCATCTTGTTCCATGATGAGGACAATAAATCTCTCTGCAATAGTATGAGCCATGAGGTTTTATAGCTGCCATCACAGGCAGAATATTTGGGAGGAAATGGAAAATTTAATTAGAACAGCAAAAGGAAACTTCCAGAAAAAATGCAGAGTAGAATATAGATGGCTTTTTTTTTTTTTTACCACTTTCTTTGATTCCAAACTGTCCCCTGTGATTAAAAAACAAAATAAATCAATGGGATATGGGTACCAGGCCACCAGGAGCTTTCTTCTAAATCTTTCTAAAAATGACTGAAAAAACAATGACTGTTTCTGAATTACTGTCATCTGTCCATGAGAAAAAAAAAAAAAAAGTATTTGAAGTTCCAAAATCCAGCCACAGTGTGAAGATATCACTGGGGTCTTCCACGTAATTTTTCCTCTTAAAGTTGCTTTGCTTGTATTACTGCAACATCTCACCAGAAGCACATTGATTAATAGCAATTTAACCAGCAGGAATTCTTAAAGCAAACAGACAAACTGTTCAGGTAGAAATGTTTCATTCTTTTCCAAAGGACATGTAGAAGAATGTAAGCCCGTCAAATTTGATGCATTTGTGACATGCAGGGGAGGTCTGCTGACCACCCTGCTCGGAAAGGGCTTCTTGACATAAGGATCATGAGCAGGTCTCAGCATGAGGATTTGAAAATCCTGCCCTTTCCATATTGCTAAACTGAAGGGTGATATGCACAGCAAAGGGAGATTAATTGCCCATGCATTCATTTGGCATCCTTGGCTCTTTATATGCCATGAGTTTGGTAATACTTGTGTGGGTAAAACGGTTCATGTTGGTGAGTGGTTCTGTGACCCAAATTTCCATGACGTTGTGTCATGTATTGCTGCCTTGGAGGGGAACTCACCGTTGCCAGCTGGCACAGAAAGACAAAGGGGTAAATCTTGGATGAAACACATCACTAGTTGAAGGGCTTTCACTGAGCTCAAATATTCATTTGCTTGGACATTCTGTCACAACTGTTGCATGGAAGAGGAGACACTTAGATGATGATTTCTTTTGCCATAAACCCCAACCAATGTAATACATTAAAAATTACATATGCCATTTTTCCCAAACCTGATAGAAATTCCCTTAAGTCTGTGGCAGACTTCACCAGAGCTGAAAGTGAGTCAATAACCCATGAGTCCTTCTTTTCATGATACCAGGAAGAAAACGCCAATGTTTTCCATTCTTCACTGCTTGAACTTGGATTCATACTTTATCTGTCCTTGAGGTTTAAATATATTGGTTCCAGTAAAAATCTGTGGATGTAAAACCTCCAGTCTAACTTCTCTCCTCTCACTCTTAGAGGTACTGACATTAATATACACATTCCTCTAGAAATACACATGGTTTTGAAGTCTGTCTTACGCTGTAAGATCAGTTTGTGTAGCTTGTGTCTTTGTAGGCGCTGCTACAGAGCATAAGATTCTTTTTGTGTTTCTAGTTGGTATCCCATCCCAAGATATTTTTTCCATTTCAAATAGAGACCTTATAATGAGACAACACTTTTTAAAATTTGTAAAAAAATAAGAAGAAAATTTTCCTTATGACTTTTTGGATGTTTTCCCATAAAAAAGGTAAAAGCTACCTTTAAAAATTAGTTTTGTTTGTTTTTACTCAAATACAATATAGGAGTTATTATTGGTTTTGACTACAAAAGTGTACCATACGGAGGATAAACTTCGGTTAATTTTCCTCCCTTTTATAAAAAAGTTTAATTTAGGGTTTGTCACCTTCAAAAAATCACATCTGTTGCACAATTATAAAAGGCACATATAAATGACTTAAAGAAGAAAGTTCACTTTACAACCTTAAGCTCATTAAATAAAAAGATGATTCCGGAGTATTTCCCACACACACACAAATTCCGCACCCCCTGCCACCCCCCAAAAACCCCCCAGACCATATAAACAAACAAGACAAACAAGTGGCTAAAAAGGCCACTTTTTTCCTGGAGTTTTCAGTGTTGTTTTCTCCATCATTATGGCTGTATAAGAAACAATATTAAATAATACATGATAAGAAATTATTTGATTCATATTATCTAGACAGTATCAATGCAGAATGAGGCAATAGCTGAAATTTATACTACTCCAGGCAACTTCATCATGTTTTTCCTTAATACAGCATGAAAACAGAAGTAATACAGAAAACAGAAGAGACAGTTCAAAAAGAAGATCAACAGCAGAAGTGAATTCATTTCTTTGAGGTAATCCTTACTATGATGTTTACAGCTGCCTTAGTGGGTCTCAAGTCTCAGAAGTCGTTTTCACTCTTCTTCAAGGATCTCCTGCCTTGTTCAAGGGGAGAATGGACACACAGACAGCAGTTCCTGTGCCCAGGTTTTCTCTAATTGCAACAGGAAGATCTTTCATCATTAATTCAAGAATCAAGCCTTAGAGCCTAAGCAGAGATTAATTTATTCCCAGAACAGACTGATAGCTCTCAGCTATGCGTAGATAGGAAATCATGTGCAGCATGGAAGCTGGTCCTCAGCCTAGTTCCTTGCAGTGTGAGATGCTCCGATTCCACTGCTGATCCATGCATCCACATCTGGTTGGTGCCCAGATCATCTTCACTGAGCTCTTCTCTGCTGTATGTTGGAAATTGCAGCCCCCACTTCTCCTCATGGCGAGGGTCATCTGCCCGTGAAAAATTTTATTTTTTCAATGGAGGCAAGAGTCAAAGTTATATTGAACTCAAAATCCCCGTCATGGACCCCTGTCTTCCGGAAAGCCCCACCTGAAGTGTTGTTTTCCCAGTAATGATGCCAGTGTCCTTTGCTGTTTGCTCCAAAGCCATACACATCCACCTAGGATGTAAGAGAGAACCAGTGTTATGGACTGGAAAGCAATTGGTCTTCATCTGAAACGTTGAAGAAACTCTCTTGATTCTCAGTGTATTTATAGGCAGCAGCACACGAGGACCTCAGTGGTGTGCCAAAGCTCTTCTGCTGCCTGACGTGATCCAACCACAGAGTGATGGACCAAGGCCTACTCAAGGGATGTTACAACCTAAGCTATTCTGAGACAAAACCATACCTGGACTCAGAGAGAAAATGTAGTTTTTATCTATTAATTCTTGTTTAACAATATGAAAAACACATTCCTGTTCCCTAAGTGTGATGTTTGGCCTCAGAAGATCAGTGGCTTAGGATGGGAATCCCCCCTTTAGCTGATTAAGGTCACAAAGAGTGAAAACAAATTGTTTTAGTCCTAGTCTTCCAAATAATGACACATGTTGAGCACATTTATATGCTTAATGATATGATATTTGCAGTTAATTCAGAGAGAGATGGACATTATGTTCTTTGTGTGGGGTACACACCTACAGTCTTTCCTATCCCAAAGGATCATTTGTTGATGGCTATGCCTGTCTCCTCTGGTGGTAAAAGTCCAAACACCACAGTCAATTTATTTAAACTGAGAGTGACTGTGTTTGAGTGCGTCATAAACACAAAAGAAACGCCCAAAACGACTCACACATGGGCCTACCCAAATATGAGCCGGTTTTAAGTTATTTTAGGTAACGTCAGAGCCCTGTTCATTGCCTGCTTACCAGGAAACAGGCTCCACCCAAGCCGCCCATCCTATATTCTGGGACTATTATATACGTAGTTTCTTCCACCATCCTTAGGAGTATTTCCATAACCTCTCTAAAGTGCAACACAGGTCTGGCTGACAAAAACTTTTATCAGCAAATCTGTGTCTAGGATGTATTTCTTCAGCATAGTGATTTTTATTCCCCAAGCCT
Organism: Pitta sordida; assembly: GCA_013390025.1. Classification (NCBI taxonomy): domain Eukaryota; kingdom Metazoa; phylum Chordata; class Aves; order Passeriformes; family Pittidae; genus Pitta; species Pitta sordida. Next base: position 170,232 of record WEKX01014301.1, read on the forward strand.
ATTCTTGCAGGACTTTGTAGAGCTGATCTAGCCTTACCTTAGCTAGCTGAGTCTCCAGTCAGCTAAGAGCAGCTCACATCACTCAAACCAGGGAATTTCATCAAGTGGAAATTGAGGGGCAGAAGCATTTACCACAACCTACCTTATAAAACCACAAGCTTGTGTTTACAAATAGGACATTTGCATTTGTTAGATGGAATTGTGTAGGAGCTGGTCATCAAAGATAAGACAGATAAGACCTCAGTGGAATTGCAAAACAGAAGTGCTATTTGAGATGTCCTTGAGCACTCAAAACATCTATTCCAGGATGGCAGAAGTCTCACAAAGCCAAGAGGTGTCTGCCTGCTTTCCTAGCCTGGCAGCTAGAGGCAGAGGACATATCCACGGCAGCACCAATCACTCTTGGTCCTTTAACAGTGGGGACATGATATGTAATTAGGACTTTCACTAGCAAGATGGGCAAATGCACCATCCGTGTTTAGATGTCTGTTGATATCAACTGGAATCTTTTTGTTCATATTTAATTATATCCCCCTGGAATGCATCTTAAACCTACTCCTTGCTGACATAAAAAATCCATCACTGTCAGTTGAGAATGTCTGGTTGTTACTGAGGAGCCTGCATCTGTTTGAAGAAGTAAATGGCAGAGAAGGTGGAGAGGGGGAAATAAAGGCTGAATGAGAGGCCAGGAACCATTCCTGACTCTTCAGTGTGAAATGTTCTGATTTTTTATCCACATCCAAACACAGCCAGACTTTACCTCATCACATACATGGAGAGCAAACACCAAAGTCAGAAGGCCTGTGGAGGGATATCTCCCATGCTGCTCGAGCCAGGTGTCATAGATGTATTTCATAAAAGCTGGATTATAAATCAGGATCTAGGCAAAATTGGAGTGAAAGACTCATTAGATAAATACCCTGGGCAAAAACTGATGGTAGCACATCATTCCTAAAGTATACTGGGATAGGGGAGTGGGTAATAAAAGAATGATAGTTATTCCTTGAGGGCAGATGGAAGGGAAAAATTAAGTCACATATTAAGTGCATTCCCACATGCAATTAATTATGAATAGTCTTTCCTTGGTCCTGATATCCCCCCTGTTTACACTAATGTAAATCCTGATGATCCCTATTGAAACCAACAGGTATGAAATGGCACAAGTGAGATGAAAATTAGGCATTAGGTAGTCAACTGTCCCTGTAGCACTCTGCGGGTGAGCTCTCAGAGGATGAAGTCCTGAGTAAGGCAAGCATGAGATGTCATACCAGGTTTCATAAAATCATAGACTAATTTAGGTTGAAAAAGACCCTTAAAACCATCAAGTCCAACTGCAATTTGTGTGGGAACATAGGAGAAACTGCATCTTCTGCACAATATGCCAACCATGTCTGGGTGTCTCTACAGGAGATCTTAGGAAATCAGGAGTCAGGTGTAAACTATAAGGAAGCCTATCAGTTTGTGTCAGCTGCTTTTCTCCTGTTTCCCAAACATATTATGTTTCAATGTTTGTTTTTTTTTCTTACAAGACATAAAATGCACTTGTTTATCTCCTGGGAAATTATGAGGTCATCTCACAGGGACAGTGCACTTAAAATCAGACCTAAGCATACAGTAAATCCAAGGACATGTGGGAGACCGTGGCTTCAACCCTCTCCTCTGTATGAGACAAATGGAGGCTTTTACCTCCATGGTGCATTTGTAATTAGAGTGACAGCATTTTAGTACTATCTGGTTAGCTCCAGGGTTTTTCCTTTTAAAGTTTTTCATTACAAAGTCAGAGGTTAATTGCTGATATTTCATCCATGTGCGATTGCTTCTCACAGAATGCTTTGCATTGCATGTTGTGGAAAGAAATACAAGCTTCTCCTCCCCTTGTCTGGGAAGCTGCTGTGTATCATCACAAGCTGTACCCTGGGCTGCTGTTACTCAACTGTGGTATGACTTTAACAACCTGCCCTAGTGCATCTCAGGAGTTTTGCAGAGGTTATCTATGTTCCTTGCAACAGGTAGGGATAAGGTAAGGGATTATTTAACGCACCCTAGAGGTCTATGGTTTGAAGCACACGGATATAAACTGATACTAGTTCAAGGTTTCATCTGAAGCCTCTGGCAAAACCTCTTGAATGAAGGGTGTGTGTGTTAATCTGTAATTTTAATACTCTAGAGCTAATGTCATACTTTACCAGTCCCTGAGACATTAGATGCTGGTACTTCTTTTGAAAATCAGCCTTTCCAAAGGCTGAGGGAATGAGACTTATTTTGCTGGAAGCTCTATAGAAGATGTTTTTCCTCCTCCTACAGAGCCTGCCTTGGTTATGTCCTCAAACCAAGCAATTACAGATTCACAGAATATCCTGAGTTGGAAAGGACTCATAAGGATCAGCGAGTCCAACTCTTAAACTGCCTCTCTGGTGGGAACTGAACCCCCAGTCTCCCACATGGGAGATGGGGACACTCATCACTGTACTAAAGTGGATTTTTTAGTTGCTACGAAAGGAGTCTTTGCATGGTGGCTTAAGGTCCAACATGGGAAGATTGCCCCATGGGAAATCCTGTCTCCAGCCTGTTCCTGTAAAAAGCAGAGGATGTTCCCTGATCTGTGCTATCCTCCAAACTGTGCTTGAACATTGCCTGTGAGATCAGTATAGACTTGGAACAAAACCCGCATGGACATGACATGATCCCAGTCTTCAAACTTGTTTAATTTGGTACAGGCAGTTACTGAAGCTTAGTTGTAAGATCCTAAGATCCTACTATCGGGAAATAACCATTGACTTGAAAACATACAGTTTTATTTGTGCAGACTTCACTTAGCTACTTACTTACAAGGAAATGAGAATGAGAAACATCCTTGGTGTCCAAATAGTAAAATTATTTAAGAAAAACTCCTACAAAGTTTCTTTACATACATTACATTACATACAAATTAGTGCTATAGGGGGGAACAGAGCAGCTACTGTGGAGAACAGTGATGCACTTTTGATGTCCCTGAGCAGCACCAAAGGAAGTCATGCAACCTTCAAAACAGTGTTCATGCTATGACACAGCCACAAGAGCAGTTTCTTTCCAACCTCAGTTATTTAGTGGTTGATCTGAGCGGCACAGAGAGTCTAATCTTTAGCTTAGCTGAGCCTTGTAAACTGTCTGTATTTTGTTTGCAATTTTTTATGCATATCAGGGGCTTGCTTAGATTTTTGCAGCCTCCCAGAGAGGCAAAAGACCTACAAGTGAATTAGAAGAAATCCACAAAGCAACATTGCTCACCTTTTCTTTTTTGACTTTGATTTTCCGTGGAACTGGAACATATGTACTGTTAAAGGAAAAAGAAAAACAGCACCAAGATAAATAAAAGCTCAATTTACTAATCTTGTCCTGTAATTCCAAAGAAAGAATATTTTTCATGTGCAGTAATAAATTCAAATTATGCGAAAGTAATAAACTCAAGAAGTTGTAAAACAAGGCTGCAATTAAGTAACACAGCATGGAAAGAACTGAGCTGTCACTGAAGCAAGTTTATAGGAAATCATTACGTTCTTTAATTTCCAAGTTAATTATTGACAGTAGGAAACCAAAGATTTAGTTCAGAATATACTGTGGAGCTTGAGACATCTAATTCTTGTATGACGACTGTTGCAGTCCATGTACTTTGGTGATGGGAAGGACTTTCCACTTAATTTCATGACAGAAACCCCTTTTCCCACCAGGGGGAGACTTTTTGCCTCCAAATGCTTGGAGCTACGGCATGCTTTTCAGAGTTGGCGGCAGCAGAGTTCTTTATTTCTGGGCTATGTGCAACTCGGGCATTCCCAGTACAGCAAGATATTCCCCTCCTCCCTAGGGCAATGCTGAAGGCTTCCTGCAGTTCCCAGCATAAAAATTCCAAGTCATACCTTATGACTGTGTTGAAATCACGAGTCATGCCATGAAAAAAAAACGTTTGTTCCCCATGTGTCATGCACAGAGCATGCTGGCACTGCACAGCTCATCACAAGTGCTTAATTAAAAATTGAGTTTGTTTCAAGTGAAAAAATTCTGGTGAACTTGTCTCATAATTGGATTGTATCCAAAAATATACCCTGTATACTTTTCAGATCAGTTGTAAATCATCAAACCCATTATTTCAATCTAAATGTTTTCACCTGGTTTTTGGTAATGACAAGGTCCTTATCACTAAGATTTTGTTTTCTTTGAACTATGGATCATAAACACATTGAAAACAGTCTAAATCTTCCCAAACCAGTGGTGACCTGACAAGGTTCTTACGTCCTTAGGCACTTCTGGGCATCCATGACCTGCAACCCCTGCTGGATGCAGTGAGAGGTGATAGGTGGTTCCAGCCCTCCTGAGAGGTGACACAAGGTGCTAATAGGGAAAAGGACACTGATACACACTTCTTAATCTGCTCTCAGGAAATATGCCCTTGCAACTTCTTCCCATGCCTGATCTTGATTTGCAAATTAGTAGACATTGTCTTGGTGATCCCATGTCCTTTCTGATCTTCTTTCCTGGCAAAATCTCCTGAATATTATATAAATAGTCCATCTTTTCTAAAAAAGTGATGTGGAGGAAACAAGAAGACTATGAACACCTAGTTAGGTACAGCAGAGGACCAAAGAGAAGGGTATGCAACGTCCAAAACAGAACTTGTGGGCATGTCTGATCGAACCAGGAGACTGCTGTAGCTTTGTCAGATGACATTTTAACTATGGCTGTTTCAGAAGAAATATGCAAGTTCTGATGTCATTTGGCTGCAGAATTTCATAAAATCGCTCAGAAAATATTGGTACACTAATTAAGATTAATTGGAGACCTGTGTCATTATGATGTAAAACATGGGCTGCAGAGCAGCCAGGGAGTGAGTGATCCAGTAAGTACAACATAAGAGCAGGACTGAGTGAAACATCTGATGAGGGAGGCTACAGATGGTATAACACATAATTTGGGAAACATCTCCTATGAGCCTTGTTGCGGGGCTCTAGAGAAGTCTGGCCACCTTATACAAGACATTTATTGAACCCCTGACCCAAGTGGAAAATATGCAACATTTTAAGGAATGCAAGCATTGTCTTTGCTAAACCGAGCTTTTTTCACTATGCAGATTTCTGGAGGACTTGCAGGAGTTGTCTGGCTGTGCAGGTGAGCGCCAGAGCGGGGAGTGGGGGGAGGGGNCTGATGAGGGCCTGAAGGTTTCCTATCCCCCAACAGGCTTTTCTTAGTCTTTTCTGGGGTAATGCTTAGTCTTAAAGAGATGCTTTAAGATGGGACACATATCAGTCAAATGAGACGTCTCAGAGAGTCATTCAGTTATCAATTCCAGCTAATATTAAGGCAATCTGCAGTTTGGCTTTTGTTTGAAATTTAAAAATTGCTCGAATTTTAATACTACTGGCAGGAGAATACGTTTAACTCACATGTTGTGAGTCTTAGGAAATTATTCTTTCATTTGAATGAGATATAGAAAATTAAACTCTGTATAAAAGTCTAACCAATACAGGAGGCTCATATTTTTTAAATATAATGCCACTTAGGTTCTTATTAGCCTAAACTCTGTTGGCACTATGCAGCCTGTGCACAAGGCATGATGGTCAAGCAGGTCAGGGTAGAGAGGTAAGTGCTTCTTCTCTTCTAAAACGCCAATTTTCAGTTGTGTTTTATTTTTATTTTCCCCTTTAAAAATGTACACTCAGCAATTTCTTTATACATAGTATCTGAAATTGTGTGTTTAATCCATACACAGTTAATTCTACTGGCCTAAAATTGTTACATATATTGCTATAATTTTTGTGTTTATGATTTTCTGCTTTTATTATTCCAGAATGTACCAGCTTATAATTTATGCAATTTCCCTGCTTTGAGTATGGCAAAAACCTTAAAATACTGTATTTCTTCCATGTGGTTAAATACTCACACACTAATTTATACCAGATGCTTACAAAGCTGATGTATACAATCTACTTATAAAAATATATTATATCCTGTATTTTATTAAGCCAAATGTTTTCCCTTTCATGTACTGTGCCTGCATTGTAGTTAGCCAGTGATATCTTCCTAACAGGCTAAGGGCTCACTTGACTTGCAGTGCGGACCTCAGAGTTTAGGAAATATCTACAGCTTCCTCCTGGGGCAGAGACAGGCAGTAGATCTGGCTGCAGAAGTGTGCCTAGGTGAATTATAGAACCATAGAGTCACAGAATCATTTATGTTGGAAAGGTCTCTAAGATCATCACGTCCAAAAGTTAACCCCGCACTGTCAAGTCAACACTAAAAATTGTGTCCCTAAGTGCCACATTGACACGTCTTTTAAATACCTCCAGGAATGGTGACTCCACCACTCCCCTGGACAGCCTGTTCTAGTGCTTGATAGCCCTTTTGGTGAAGAATTTGTTCCTAATACCTAATCTAAACCTCCTCATGTGCAACCTGAGGCCATTCTCTCTTGTACTATGTATTGCTTACGACTTGGGAGAAGAGACTGACCCCTCCCTCAACACAAACCTCCTTTTAGGTAGCTGTAGACAGTGATAGTCTCTGCTGACCCTCTCTTACTCCAGACTAAACACCACCAGCTCCCTCAGTCACTCCTCATCAGACTTGTGCTGCAGCCCCTTTACCAGATCCATCGATCTATTTCTGGACACGCTCTAGCACCACAATGTCTTTTGTGTAGTGAGTGGTTCCATTTTCTACGTGGACTGATTTTTCCAAGTTGCGAGGGTGTCCTAAGATGGATTTTTTCCAAAACAATTTATGACTGTATAGATGGTGAAAAAGGTAGAAGGAAACTCACAAAGTTTTTTCACAAGTTAAGAGAATCAATAAGAAGTGAAAATAATCTAAAATGCATATGCAGAGAGAGAAGAAAAAAAAAGAATAAAACTTCATTTGTTGTTCCATCAAAAAGTTTTTCTTAAAATTGCAAAGTGGATCTTATGCCTAGCCAATGTGCCCGGGATATATTTTTCTAAGCTTTAAATGTTCTGGTACTTTGAAATTGGGAAAAAAAGTTTAAATGCCTTGAAATACTTATCTGAAATAATCTGATCTGCTCTTGTTGTTTATGTGCCACCGAGTAATCCCAAAAGGCTATGATTTTACATTCAGCAGATAACCTCACACACAGTACAAATGTTATGTATTTAATCTCTGAATTAGGAAAAGCCAGCTTGAGGGAAGTGAGAGAATCTGCTAGTGGGTGTCCACAAGAAACATGCCTTTTAATCACTTTTCTAATTCTGATGCTGCCAAACTTTTCTTATTACAGCACTCATAAAGAAGAACTAGAGAATAAATTCCAATGTGGTACATTACTGCCAAGTAGAACACCTGAATTTAAGGCTGAGACATGCAGGTGACACACAAAACATTGTCTTCTCTGCACAATTCTCAATCACATTCCACCAGGAAAGACAGACCAAAGTCCTGAGCAACTTGTTCAAGAGAGGGTGCTGTGGGTGGGGCACTAAGTGCTCTGGTCTGAATCTACTGCTTGGGTGAGCAACCTGCACATGCCTCTCTCCCTTCTTGTCCTCTTCTGTAAGTGAAGTATTATACGCTGGAGGACCATGTAGCCACCCAAGAGTCTTGGGTGGGATAACCCAGATGTCTAGGACACCACTAAATAAATAACTCACCAAACATCTGATTCTGCAGGTTCTGGTTCTGATGGGCATATCTGTGTATGGGCATTCTGGCTGCACTCACTGCACTCCCGAGAGACCAGAGAAGAGAAAGGATGAGCAGAAGCCCAAAATGAGGCACTGAACTCCAAAGCTCAGGAGGCTTCTGCTCAAACTGTCTGCCTCCAGCAGTAAAAACTCTCCTTTTCATGTCTCTGATACCACTATGTGGGGATGTGAAGAAAAGCGTCTGGTGCTTTGCCTCAATGACTGCACCACAATATAATGCTTTTCCTAGAAAGAAAGTGTTCAGGGCTGAACGTCGACTTGAGTGGGTCTGTAAAGCACCCCTAGGCCTTATCACAAGCAGGGGATTTGTCTCATGTAAGCTACAGATCTCCTACAGCAACATGAAGTATGGAGCTCCCACCCCTTGTGCCTGCCCTTACTCACAAGTTGATGGTGCCTGTGGTGAGAGCGGTGACAACCCAGCGCAGGTCCATGGTTTTGAAGGGGATCAGGATCATGCTCACATTTTCTGCCAGCTCTTTGTAGCTCTCAGGATAAACAAAGTGGTGAGTGGTCTTGCTCCCAACATCCGATTCGTAGCCAGTGGTGGGGGCACGGTTCATTCTGTAGCCCGAAAGTAGGAAGTGAGAAAGTGAAGAAGCAGGAGAGGAATTAGGTATGTACAAACACATGTGAATCTTCACCAAGTCATTTGCTTGAGGGCCAGGAACATGCTCCCATGGCTAAGAGAAGCGCTGTTTGCACGTTCTTCAGACAGCCCTGACAGAGTGTAGGGGTCCTCAAGCAAGCTGGAATGATCATCATTCATGTGGATAAACAGTAAATGAAAGCTCAGCTTTAGTGCAAATTCTCTTGATTGAATAGGAGTGTCTACCAAGCTGGTGTGTCTCTGAGCATACCCCTGAGTTGCCTTTACAGTCAGCAGAGAGTTGATGAAGAGAGTGGTGAGTCCAGGAGGACACATTTGATTTTATCCTAAAGCTGCTTCCTCCAGTTGGTGAGGAAACATTGCACGGAATCACATCAACTTGACTTCCTGCAATTTCTTTCCCCCCATCTCTACAGGTGTATTCAAATGTTTAGGATCAAGGTAATAAACTTTGTAATGTGTGACAAGAAGCAGCAAATATTCCTTATGGTTCTCCCCTGAAAAGGCATCAAAACCACAGTGACAAATACAAGACCTGTTCCTGCTGACCCATCATTTACTCAAACCTTATTTTGTATTGTCCTCCTAAGTCTACATCCACTCAGGGTAACACTGCACATACATGTGTATTTTAGATAACCCTGGAGCCAGTGAATGGGCATCTGCCCTGAGCCACCAGGGCTCTGTCAAGATGTGCTGGCAAAACAGGGCTACCCTACCTTATGTTGGGTACGTCAGGGAACAGAGAGAGGGTTTCAGAAATTAGGACTGCAGAAATGCCTCTGCACCTGTGTTCACATATGAAAGCCAATCTTGGAACACATCAGCAATCCTTTCCCTAATGCTTTATCTCCTGAATGGTAGAGATTTGCACATTTATGTGGTGAAGCAAAATGTAGCTTAGAATCCCCAAAGCAACTTGTATGAATCCATGGTGCTGTGCAACACCATGGAGAAACCCCTCCACTGTTTCTGAGCCAAGTGAGAGTTTTCAGCAGTGACATGAGCTCAGTTCCTGGCAGAAGCACAGGGGAGGACAAGGAAGGATATAGCTGATGAGGTGATGAGGTGATGATTGCCAGACAACATGCTGCCCTGGCTGCTGCTAACAGGAGAGGCAAGATCTGTTTGTCAAGTCTATGCCATGCTGTGTTATTGTGATGCTCCCCCAGGTGAATTACTTAAGTTTCTTCTAACTCCCTACAAGGGAGTTATTAAAGTAAGCAGAATATCCTGCCAAACTGCATGAATTTGTTACGCAGTTCCCTGTTTCTGACTTCCCTGCCAGTGACCCATATCAGTGTAGAAACACTGGAAAAGAATGAGGCTTTCTATGTTTATTCTTGAGATTAGTTAGTCAAAGGTATGAAATACAGGGTTTTCTTCCTGTCAAGACAGACAAGGGTAACATCTCAGTTATCTCACAACCTGCCCTCAGATCTATGTACCTGTCCTACCATCCATGGTGGGGTTGCCTGTGCCACATGGCAGAAGGCAGCGTTCACACCCAGTTTCAGCAGGAAGGGCTGAACAGGAATTTCCTTCTATCATGAAAGTAGATAGTCATGCAAATAAAAGTTAGCTGTAATATGCTGGAACAAAAGGCATCCCTCAAGCTTCCTAGCCCTTACTTACACTTGGCTCTATTGCCAGAGCAGATAGTATTGAATTAGCAGGTCACTGGAGATTTTGTGCTTGATGCATAGAGGGGTCACCTTCCCTGCACAAATTCCCATGGTGAATCCTAAAACCTTGTGCAATCCTTTCAGATCTGGCAAGATTACTGAAATATAAACCCAAGACTGGAAGGTTCAGTTTCAAGTCATAGAGTTTCAGCTTTTGCCAGGGATTCATGGCTATGGGATGGCCAAGGCCTCAGAGCAGAAACATTCACCTGAGTGTGTTACTCTTTAGTTACTACTATGTACTAGCTTTGAGTCTAACAAAGCCTTTTTCTGAGTGAACCTGGAAACATGGGCCAGGCAATATAAGAAAGTCCATGCAGGAATGGGGCTGTCTCCATAGGAAGTGACACAGAGTTAAGCATAAATGCACCACAGCTTCCCACATTTACAGCTGCTCCACATTTGCAACCTGTAGGACTAATGTTGAGGGCTCTCCTCTTCCCTTCATGGATGTGAAGACCAGGTTGTTTGCCTCTGGGGAGGGGGTTGTCTTCTTTGGGGAGGTACTTCTGGCAGGAAGCAAACATGCAACTGAAGGAAGTAACTAGATGTCGTCTGAAGACTTGATGGCATGTCCAAACCACACTGGAAGCCAAGGTAACTTAACAGTTCAAATAGTGTTTATCTTCTGTTGATTTGCTCTTGACTTCAGTCCGCTGATCCCTACTAAGTATTTTGTTGTTTCTGAGACTACAGTCCCACATATGGCATTTTCAATAGCAATCCCTCCCTTCCTGCCCTTTATTGCTCTCCAAATTGTACTGTACTGGCAGCTGTGGTGTGAAAGGTGGACAACATGTTGGAGATTAACTTAGTCCAGGTATCTTCACTGCTTTATGGATGATTAGCTCTGCCTAGCTAGTTCTGGCCAGTGGGACAAAGTAGCCAACCTTCACTGCCTCAAAAGGGAAAGGATGTGATCATTTAAAAAGTACCTGCAGACAAACAGTTGTCTCCTGTCCACTGAAAAGTGACCTTTGTCTTCTCCACCCCACCATTTCCTAAGAATGAACTAGTGCCAGAAAGTCAAATCTGATACAGTCTATTAAATATCTAAAAGACCACTTGTGAACTAGCTACAGAAATAATTTTATCTCAAAATAGCTAATTTTTTCCATCTCCGTTTTTTAACATAGGCATGTATGTATCATGCAGAGCAAGCTACAGTATCAACACCTACTAATTTTTTTCCCAAGCTAAAACATGGGGTCATATCTCTGACACACATAATTTATGTCCCTGGAAATTAGATTTGACTTAAGTACCAGATTTCGCTAGAGAGCCCCTTAAATCTTGTTTGCTCACTTGTCCCCCAGAATACCAAAAAATTGTAGACAGCAAAAGCATCTGGAGCTGAGATGGTTTTTACTCACCTGAGCACAAAATCATGGGAGTCAATATCTTGGCCGTACTGAGACTGCCGAAGGTTCCCAGAGTTGCCCACGACAGCACATCGTCTGCAGGTGTAAGTGCCTCGCTCCTGCAGCGGATCCCCATCCCCAGGAATGACCCCGAAAAGTTCTGTGAGAGTAGTGCTCAAATTCTTCGGTGCTTTCTCTGATTGCAATTTCTGTTAGGGAGAAAAATCACTCCAGGTACTGATACAGGCAGCTCTTTCATGAGCTAGACATAGCTTCAAATGTCTTCTCAAAGACCATTCTTACATCTACCTGCAGACACTGCTTTCTGTAGTACATGGCTTCAGGTAGGAAGCCAAAGTGTGAAAAAAATAAAGCAAAACCTGCTTCCCATTACCTTTTTGAACTTGGCTACTCTTCGCTCTTCCATCTCCTCAGATTCCTACACCTCCCCAAACTCTGTTCCATGATGGAACACATCATGCATTCTCCCCAAGGCTGACTTTAGGAGAATAAATGTTCTTCTGGTGTCTATAAGCTTAAACCTACCCTGGGCTATATATCTTCTGATAGGACTGGTATAATGTCTTTTAACCCTCCTAAGGACAGAAAATGCTCAGGAAGCCTGATGGTACACAGAAGAGGTTTATATCCCTTCCACAAATTTGAGCATATACAAGAAATGGAAGAGGGAGATAGGAAGTAAACTAAGGAGAAATCAGCTACTGGTGCCGTAGAAAACTACAGTAGACTTAGCCCTGAGGTCTGGAGACATAAAATCATCTAAAAAAAATCTGCAGGATAAGGAAAACCAACCGGATCTTGGTCATTGTGTCTGTTGCCATGGAGGGACACTGTTTTGTAGCAGCTCTGTGGTGCATGGTGGAAACAATGGCTGGATCAGGAATGTATAGGCAAGGTGCAGGGGAGGTGATGGTGAGGCACTCCCTTTCTGGGGCTCAGCTCTCTGATGTCTACTAAAAAGGTCAGGAGCGCTGGCAGGGTCACAAACACCATTGCCAACCCTTGTGGTGTCACTTGCTTGCAAGCACACAAAGGGAGAATGGTTCCAGCACAAAATGGGCCAAAAAGGTTCTGTCTTGCTCTGCCAGCCCAGAGCAAGGAGAGACAGGGAGGGAGAGAAGAAAAGCACCTTTTCCCACGCCTCCAGGAACAGCCTAGGGTAATTTGGCTTTAGTTTCCAATGCGTTTCCCTTGGCTGCACCGGGAACTCTTAATCTGTCCTGCTATCCAACTCTCTTACACAAACACAAACAGATGTAATACCGTAATTTTTGATTGAATTCCGTGCTGTATCTTTGCAGAACATTATTTGCACTGAAATGAACAACAGGTCTCTGGAGCTCAGCGCTACAAGAAGACAGTAAGGCCAAAAACTTGCAACAAAGAAGACAAAGAAATGTTGCACACATAAACCTAATCTTCCTACTAATCCTTCCTAGTCTATGTTCTTGCAAATGGACTGCATAAGATGATTAGGATGCAAGGTAATTAGGATGCCCAAACAAGCACTGCAATTATGACCACATATGTCACTCTTCAGTGGGCAGCTCAATTATTTAAGTGAAAGAAGTTATCTTTCAAATTTGTGTGTGTTGCTATAAACACATGGCCACACACACTCTTGTGTATTCTTTGTGAATCAAATCTAACATGGTATTACTCTGAATATGTGAAAAAACATGTTGGAAAGCCCAAAGACTTCAAAATAATTGAAGACTTCATAGATACCATAGAGTGTAGTAGCAGGTGTATAGTGTAGTAAAATCTGATATTTTTAAAAAAGCAAGTTTATTTTCAGTTATTTGGATACACATTTGCATATACCCTTGGATACTGTCTTTGTAAAGGTGAGCTGACTCTTAACTGTATGTATTTAAGAAATGAAAGGCAAACCCACCAGAATCTTGTTTTTTAACTGATTTTTCCTGAGGAAATTCAGATGAGGAAGGTAATTTTCAGAAAATTCTGAGTACTAAGGCTCCCCTTTTAAGTGAAATTGTCTTTTCATCCAGAATGACAGAATCAGAAAAGGAAAAGACCTGGAGTATTGAAGCACTTTTGAGGCATGAAAAAGGCAAGAAACCTCCATTTGCACAGCAGACCTCTGTTTTCTGTTACGTTGCTATCAATGTAGAGTAACTGTTGCAACCAAGCTGAAATATGGGCACCAATATCAAGCTGAAAGCAGGACAACATCCTACAATGCCTCAGTTACACACAACTTCCACAGGAAAGACTTACTAATGTTAGAAATTCTCTCAGTGACCTAAGATAGGATGATGACTTCATTGTACTGTGTGCTAAACATCCGTACAATGAGACATCTGTCTTTAGCACATTTAAAGAGTTCTCTTTTAATTTCCTCAGTGATTATCTGATTGAACTTTACTTTGCAGGCCTAATCTTCAATCGACACTGGTTAGTCTTTGATTTTTCAGCAAAATAGACAAGCAACAATGCTGGTTAACTCCAAGGCATATGCAGCTTGTAAAAGTTTGGACCTAACATGCAGCCAGTTCCGTGTTGCATAAGGTTTACTTGGCTTATTGAAAAAGACCATTTCAATAGCATTACAATTACAAGCCTATTACAGCTCACTTTCCTACACCAAATTTTTGTCCTTTTTTTTTCCTGTTTTTTGTTTTGTTTTGTTAGTTGAGAAGCTCCCACTTTTCTCATAAATCAACAAAACCACTGGGTGAAAGTCTGCCCACACTGTGCAAGACAGAGCTACAGCAGGGCCATGTGGCATTGGTGGGACAGCCTCCTCCCTCCAAGAGCTGTAGATGTGCAACAGGGATATGTCTATGGATATAGCTGCTAGAAGTGGACTTAAATGCACTGAAATACCTGACCCTTGTGACCTGAGTGAAGTGGCTGGTTTTCTCAGAAGTCTGTGCAAGCAACACCTGTGTTTAAAGAAAGAGTTTAACCTCTTGCCCAAAACCACAAAGCACCTTAACCCACACACTTGAGAGTCAACTCTTCACTTTAGGCTGTAAAAAAAATAATTGGGAGTTCAGATTGAGAAGTTTCCTAATCAACTTCACAGAGAAGATAAACTATTCTGTTTGTCTTAGAAATTCCCCATTTCACATCAGAAATTTGCTAACTGGATTTGCATCTTATTTAAAAAAAAAAAAAAAGCAAGAAAAGAACTCTCAAACTTTATGCAATTCCTTTCTTTATCCAAGAACGGCTTTCTGAGGGAAAGCCTGTTGTTCCTTGTCTCACCACTCTGTGCACACCTCCATTAAAGATGACAAGGGATTCGCTGCTGTTATAAACTTCTCTGAAGGCTTTACTGGGCTCTCTGGTACCATCACACTGTCAGCTATTGCCAAGAAGCAATACTCAAAACTTGGCTAAGGAGTCACAAAGGGAGAATGTGAATTCAGCCAAGGCAGCTCAGAGCTAATAGTTTGGAGTGGTGAGGACAGAGCTACAGTCATAGAACCATAGAACCACAGAAAAGTTTGGGTTAGAAGGGATCTTAAAGGTCATCTAGTTCCAACTCCCCTGGTATGGGGAGGGACAAATCCCAGTAGATCAGGTTGGTCCAAGCTCCGTCCAGCCTGACTTTGAGCACTACCAGGGATGGAGGAACGTACTTTTTTGAGTAACCTGTGCCAGTGCCTCACTACCTTCTAAGTTTTCCTCAAAGGAAAGAATTTCTTCCTAATAACTAATCTTAAACTACCCTTTTCCAGGTTAAAGCCATTCCCCCTTGTCCTTGTGAAAAGTTCCTCTTTACAAGAGGCTACAAGAGACTCTCTTCAGCTCTCTTGTAGCCTCCTTCAGATATTGAAAGGCTCCCTTCAGCCTTTTGTTCTCCAGGTTCAACAACTCAAACTCTCTCGGTCTGTCTTTACAGAAAAAGTGCTTCAGCCCTCTGAGTATCTTCCTGGCCTCTTCTGGACTTACTTCAAGACATCCACATCCTTCTTATGCAGAGGCCTCAAGGGAGTCAGGAGAACCTCAAAGGAAAGCTCTGTATCACCTATGGTCCATAGCCAAGTTTGGCAGTGTAGCAAGTACCACTTCAAAATCTTAAACTGTTAGCAGGTAAAATAGATAAATCTGTAATCATTGGTGTGATGTGGATGCAAACAGAACACGGCTCAAGGCAGAACTCTTGCGGTAGACAGACGGCTATAGGTGTGGGTCTGGCAGGAGCCAGCACTAATGAGGCATCATTACCAGCACACAGCCAGGCAACTGGGGAAAGCTGGTGTAGCAATACCGGGTTTTAGGGCTTTTCTAATTTTTTTAAACTGTTTTTAAAAGATAAAGAAGGAATAAAGCCCCAAAAGAATCTCTTTTGCACTGATACTAATTGCAGCAGTTTGCAGGCATTAACACTTACGCAACTCTTCCCATCTACAAGACATACAAAAATTAATCTTAAGAAGTCTGATGAGGCAAACCCAGGTAATATCCATGTTGCCTACTAAAGGAGAAGTTAAAAGGAAACCACCAATCTTAAAAATGCCCCCCCCTTGGTTTTGAAAATATGGCATTATTATTGTTGTATTTAATGTCCTGCAATTACTATGCATCAAAGAATTGAAGGGGAAGAATATAGAGACTTTCAAGAATTTGGGCTTTGTTCAATGATTTGTGTTGTCAAAAAATTTACATTCAAATATGAATGTATATGTGCATATATTATATAAAAGACACACAATAATATGTGTATGCCAAACTGTGTGATTTCTGACTTTCATGGCTGGTACGTCACCTCTGTGCTACTCTAAGGTGTCAAGAACATGCCTCTGCCAGCTCTGTGTGCCCTTGTTTCTGGCTGCAGGATACTTGCAGCTCAGGAGAGAGAGCATCGTGGAGCTCAGTGAGATCTGTCTGTCCTCACCACAGAAGGAGCAGCTCCAGCACAGCTGGACTTACGCTGGGGCTGCCGGTGGAGGTAAGAGGCAGTTGAAGTCAAGTTCTTCCAGTACGTCCAAATCTAGTCTAAATGTCACACTTCCAACAAAGCAGTGCAATATCTGGTGGGACTAGGCACGTGGCAGGTACTGGGGCAGAGCCTGGGACCTGGCCTGGATTCTGCACCATCTGCAGAGATCTGATAGCTACACTCTTCCTTCAGTGCACTGAGCTCTCTGTATTGCTTTCAAAGTTGTCACAGAAAGCATCCCAGTTTCAAAGTCATCAAAGTATTTGGGCACATTTTCTACAAAGAGCATTCAAAATACATGATTTGGGTGCTGAGTAGATCTGCTGCTGTCTCAAAAATTGAAGCTTCCTCAACTTCCCCAGCACACATGTTGGGGGTGCCCTTTTCTTCACTGGCTGGTTAGCAAATTTTTAAGGCATATGCTACATTTTTTCCTACAAAAATAATGATTTAAAACTAACATTTCCTTTTAGATATGCCAATAACTTGGTGCTGAGCTGAACTATCTTAAAAATCAAAAAAAAAGACAGCAAACCCTTCAAATATCATAAGACTCGAGATAAAAAATGTTATAACATGAGAGTTTATGAACACTGTGCTACAGATAAGACTACCTGGAAACTCTAAGCTTGAATTTACTTATCACACCTTTAATCTATCAACCTCAACACATTTATTTTGAATTTAGAACAGCGTGTTCTCATCTCATATTTTTAATACTTTATGACCACCAAGAACAATGCATCCACCCCTGGGAACAAAATTAGAAAACTATAAATAAATGCTGTGTTGTGTTACAGCACGTAATTCTTGCTATGTTTCCTTTTAGACGGGTTACTAAATTTAGTGAGAAAATCCACAGCATTTGTGTCATAGTAAAACAATGGAAAACTTTCAGGTGTACCAGCTCAGGGAGGTGGGAAAGAGAATATAAATGGAAAGGGATGTATCAGGTAACACCAGGTGACACCTTCCAAAACACTGAAACTCTTGCATAGGACGGAAGGAAGGAAGGAAGGAAGGAAGGAAAGGAGGGAGGGAGGGAGGGAGGGAGGGATACCACATTCACAGATTTTACCCTGAGTTAATGCTGCCCTTAGCTGGCTTACAGAGGTTGCCACACTTGAGCCTTGCTTAATTCTCCCAACAAAGTGCTTCAAGGTGCCCAGAAATATTTGTCAGGTACCAGACATAAGATGGATTTTATGAAGCTTTGAGGGGAGGCAGAGGACAGGAGGAAATGAAGTGCTAATGCCGATCATAACAAAAATTGCTGTAGCTAGCCATAATGGAACAGTGGGAGCGTGTCTGAAGGGAAGATGAAGGTGTTAACGGACGCATCACATTACATCAACGTCAGAGAGTGCCTGGTGCCTCTGAGCAACTCACTTAGACACACAGCACAATTGCCCATGCACAGCTCTTTGTGCTTATGGCAGCTATCTGAACCCTCTCTAAAATTAGACAGCGAAAGCTTTCACAGGACAATTGTGTGGCAAGGTTGTGGGAACAACATCAGAAGACAAAGACGCACTTTGCAATGAAAGTATTCTTTTACTTATCAACTTTGTTTCCCATTTTTGCTCAGTATGAATACATTGGAGAGAATGAAGCTAATGAAANTTTGATTTTGTATCTTGAAGTGGCATGTTTCTTTTGAACTTGATCTGAATTAAAAAAAAAAAAGAGAACAGTAAAATAGGGTTAGACAGTTCTGAAAATTAATGAACAGTTTTTATTTGCGGCAGAGGGGACACTTTTGGCTGTTCTGAAAGTCATTGTTCTTTTCATTTTGCTGAAAAAGAAACCTACCCCAAAAGAATCAGTTTCAGGTTGAGCTGAATTTTTAATGCACTGATGAGGCCACACCTGGAGTACTGTGTCCAGTTCTGGGTCACTCACTTCAAAAAGGACATTGAGGAGTGGCTGAGGGAACTGGGGGTGTTTAGCCTGGAGAAGAGGCACAGGGATGGCCTTATCACCCTCTACAACTGGCTGAAAGGAGGTTTTAGTCAGGTGGGGGTTAGCCTTCTCTTCCAGGCAACTGGTGACAGGACAAGAGGACACAGACTCAGTAGGCACATGGGGAGGTTTAGGTTGGACATGAAGAGGAATTTTTTCACAGAAAGGCTGATTAGACATTGGAATGGGCTGCACAGGGAGGTGGTGGAGTCCTTGTCCCTGAAGGTGTTTAAGGAAAGCCTGAATACAACACTAAGTGCTGTGATCTAATTAACAAGATGTTGTTCAGTCATAGGTTGGACTTGATAAACTCAGAGATCTTTTCCAACCTAATGGATTCTGTGAATTGAGATATTGCTGCCTTTTTTATTTTTTCTCAGCTTCACTACAAGGAGAATCACAAATTCAGACTTCTGTACTGAGAGTCAAAAGCTTTGATTTTTAGGGGGTTTTAATGAGAAAACTCTTTCAAAGTTCATGTTTAAATCAGTGAGTTCTGAATGCAGAATGCAGTGTGGTTTTTCTTGGGACAATGTCCAAGCTCACAGCATCCATGAGAAACCTTATCCTCTCATCTACTGAACTTGATTTGGGCTATGTCNGGGAGGGAGGGAGGGAGGGAGGAAGGGAGGATGGAAGGAGGGAGGGAAAGAGGGAAGGAGGGAAGGAGGGAGGGAGGGAAGGACGGACAAACCACTTTTTTCAGAACAGACGGGAATATTTCCTTCCAAAAGTTCACCTCCTACCAAGATGAAAGAGTTTAAACCACATAATCTCCAGATAAATCATGAAGTAACCTGACAGAACTCTAAGCAAATGAAACCACCCTATCCTTCAGCCCCAGATGTCATTTTGTCTCCAACACTTGTCATTAGTCTCTGAAAACAGTCCTAACAATCCTAGCAGTGGAGGGATACTAGTGCTGCAGGAAGATTTGGATGCATTCACATGTACAGCTAAAGGTTTCAGGAGGAGGGAGGGAGGGCAGACTGGTAGACGGGTAGCTGCAAAGTAAGGGCTCTGGCTATGTTTAGTTCAAGCACATCCCATGACAGGAAAGTCAGAGACATGTAATAAATAGCTCCAGTGCATCACTGTCACCTCAGAGTCTCAGTTACATCACAACAAAACCATCTCACTGTCTGAAGGCAGTTCCTGAGAGCAAACACAGTAATTTCTCCCCTGAAAAGAAGTTTGAGCATTCTCAGATCTCCTCATGCCTCATCTTTATGCACAAATAAAGGAAAATGTCACAAATTACTGAGCTGGCAAAGCACATAAGAGTGAAACAGGACCATGAGCAATGTTCTCTTAAAGATTGGATGAAATATCAGAATCACTTTGAAGATGAGCCTAAAAAAGAACAATGAAAAGGGATTGCCATCAGTATGCACCTGGGAATTGTTTATTGATGAAATGACACTTGGTGACTTGAAAAAACTTAACCAAAGCAATATGTACATAAGAAATCAGTTAAAATGAGGAAGTGAGACAGTATCATGCCTGGGTTTACCTGAAACCATCTTTCAGATGAGTCAGGGCACTTCCTCCACCTATTAGAGAGATTTTTAAATTTAAATTTAAATTTTAAATTTAAATATATGGGGCAAATATATTTGCCCATATATTAGGGCAAAGATTTTCAGTGAGTTACTGCCTTCCAATACACAATGTAGTTTTGGGACACACAAAAAAATTTCACACATATGGGTTGAAGATAGCAAACACCTAAAAATAGAAGATATATTTTTACCATCTTAAAATAAAAATGCTTTGATTTTGTATCTTGAAGTGGCATGTTTCTTTTGAACTTGATCTGAATTAAAAAAAAAAAAGAGAACAGTAAAATAGGGTTAGACAGTTCTGAAAATTAATGAACAGTTTTTATTTGCGGCAGAGGGGACACTTTTGGCTGTTCTGAAAGTCATTGTTCTTTTCATTTTGCTGAAAAAGAAACCTACCCCAAAAGAATCAGTTTCAGGTTGAGCTGAATTTTTAATGCACTGATGAGGCCACACCTGGAGTACTGTGTCCAGTTCTGGGTCACTCACTTCAAAAAGGACATTGAGGAGTGGCTGAGGGAACTGGGGGTGTTTAGCCTGGAGAAGAGGCACAGGGATGGCCTTATCACCCTCTACAACTGGCTGAAAGGAGGTTTTAGTCAGGTGGGGGTTAGCCTTCTCTTCCAGGCAACTGGTGACAGGACAAGAGGACACAGACTCAGTAGGCACATGGGGAGGTTTAGGTTGGACATGAAGAGGAATTTTTTCACAGAAAGGCTGATTAGACATTGGAATGGGCTGCACAGGGAGGTGGTGGAGTCCTTGTCCCTGAAGGTGTTTAAGGAAAGCCTGAATACAACACTAAGTGCTGTGATCTAATTAACAAGATGTTGTTCAGTCATAGGTTGGACTTGATAAACTCAGAGATCTTTTCCAACCTAATGGATTCTGTGAATTGAGATATTGCTGCCTTTTTTATTTTTTCTCAGCTTCACTACAAGGAGAATCACAAATTCAGACTTCTGTACTGAGAGTCAAAAGCTTTGATTTTTAGGGGGTTTTAATGAGAAAACTCTTTCAAAGTTCATGTTTAAATCAGTGAGTTCTGAATGCAGAATGCAGTGTGGTTTTTCTTGGGACAATGTCCAAGCTCACAGCATCCATGAGAAACCTTATCCTCTCATCTACTGAACTTGATTTGGGCTATGTCTGCTCTTCTGAAAACTACCAGTTACAGTATATCCCCCTTGCATTGCGACCCCTCCATTACGACCCCGCAGATTTGCGAGGAAAATTTGTCGCAATTCAGTTTCAGGGGTCTGCGAGGTTCCCCAGCCGAGGCATGCGCAGTGCCTCTGCTCCACCGAGAGGCAGTGCTGGTGCTCCCTGTGGGGTGGGACGGGACATACTTGTCTACCCCAAGTATGGAGAGACCATGTTAACCCACCCGGAGAGCCATCAGGACAGGATCATGGGCAGCTTCCCCACACTAGCATCCCCGGCTGAGTGGAAGAGAGTTTTTTCCCAGCTTGGGGTGGCCATGGGTGCTGGGAAATACAGACACAAACCCCAATACACAGCAGGGCAGTGCCAAAACAGTGCCAGAGTGCTGGGGGGCCATGTGAGGGTGTTGGGTAAATTTGCATATTAATGAGCTGCCATTCTATGCAGAAGGAGGAGTTCGTGGATAGGGGGCAAGATCCCCGGTACCGTGGTATAGGAGACACAACTATATTTCATCATAAAACAATGATGTAATTTATACAACAGTTAAAGATGTCAGAGTTCAGTAGTGTTTCTTTTCACCAGTAAATCCAACAATTAGCAAAGTGAGAGCTGATAAAACTGGTACAGCCTCATTCCCACAGCATTTGTCATCCCCTCCAAAACCTAAAAGTCCACACTGCAATAATGGGTGCCTGTCATATTGTTCCCCTCAGGGTGCTACAGAAGGGCTGAAAGCCTTGAAATCAACAAGGATTGGGATCTCCCTCCACAAGACACCATGTTTCAGTCTGCCATGTGTTCAAAGAAAGGCACAGGGGACTATTTTTCCTGAGGAGGTGGGAAAAAAGTGTAATGAAACAGTGATTTCACTGAGTCGCTGCATCCAGAACCTGCACTTTAGCAGCTCAGCAGTGCCACAAGTAAGCTATTCAATCAATGTCTTGTTTCAAGAGAACATAAAAGGGGCTTTTATTAGGCAAAACATGAGGGTGGACCTTTTTCACTTCCGTGCTTTTTTGAACAAGGTATCTGCTAGCTATCATGACACTTGGATCAGCCTCCAAGGAGTGATTGGACCACCCAGCTCAAGGATAGGCTGAAGCTGCTCCTTCTCAGACACACACAATGACCCATGTGCTTTCCAGACTTGTTGCACAGCATTAATCATAATGGAGAATGCTTTCATACACATGGAATTAATCATTTTCCATTTAATCCTGCTAATTATTTGCATATCTTAAGGTAGGGAGAGCCCCAGAGGAGTTACACACTTCACAATGAGTTTTCTTTGCTACCTCGATGGATGGAAAAAGCCCATCTGATGCAAAACCAACTTGCTTATAAAGTCTGGTCTTTCAGAAAGAAGCAGGAAAATGGCAATATTGACATTTGCAAATTCTGGATTTAACTCCTAACTGTCAAGGATTTTTCTAGTTTGGAGCAAGTGAACCTGCACTCCAAGCCTCTCTGAGCAAAATAGCAGCACAAACACCCACTTCCTTCCTTCTCAGTTGAGACAGCAAATGCTTTTGGCAGAAACCATCTCATGCTATCTGCTCAGGATCACTCAAAGTCTGACACTTCAACTGTCACCCAAACTCTGAGCTGTATCCACACCTTCCACTTACCAGCCACCACTTGTAGCTGTCTTCTGGGATCAAGGCATTTTGTGAGGTCAGGAAAGGTTGCATAGTTGAATTAAATCTCTGGTCAAACCAGAGGGAATGTCCCATCTCCGAAATGCATGTGCGACAGCTGCAAGGCCTCTTGGGGTACTTGAAGAGTTTTTGGACTTGCTCTGAAAACTGCATGACAAGCTGTCTGGGATGCCAGGTGGTTGTGGTGATCTGGTGTGTGTAGTTCAGCAGAAATGATGTTACTGTGATGAGCAAAAAGGCAAATGTAAACATTTTCACATTTCTCCTCCTTATGACAACCATCTTTCCCATTCAGGTTCTGCCAGCACTGCTGACAAAATACAATGTAAGGCAAAAAAAAAGGGTATAGCAGGTCTCTGTCGGTTACCACGCCGGGCTTAGGCTGAACATACTGAGTCCACTACATCCATCCATAAGGGAAGAAGCTTCATCTATCCCAAATGGGCTTAAAAAAGGCAAAGCTGGGTATTTCCTTTCACCTTCTCACAGAGCTTCCAAAGTCATTCCACCTCTCTGTCCAGTTTCTAGCCACTCCTGATGAGGGTTCAATGAAGAGAGATCCTTGTCCTTCTGCGTACCAGAATAATTAAAGGGGAGCAATATCAACATTAGAATCCAGGTTTTGTGTGTGAAAGCAAGTCATACATTAAAACAAGCAAGTTGTAGAGACAAGAAGATAGTTATTCTTTTTCTTGGGAGTTAGTTCTTGGAGGATTGGATCATCTGAGGATGTACATTACATCAGAGACACATGCTTCGAAGGCCATTTAAACCATGGAGAGCAGTTTGCAACCTAAAAACACATGAACAAAAAAAGAAAGAATATTTATTGTAAGAACTCTTTTTTCATTCCTCCCAACCTAGTTGCTCTGCTTTTCTTTGCCCATCCCAAAAACAACACAGCAGCACTGGTTTCCAGCTTTGCTGCAGTATTTGCATACTGAAAAGTTTCAGGGTGGAATTTCAGAAAGGGCAGAGCATCTTCCTGTGGACATTGCATCTCTTTATATTGAATCAGCTTCCTTGCTCTCCTTTGACCTTATTTGAATTACAGTTTTTAGCTGTGTGAATGACAGTGACTCACTACCTGCCTTCAGGCTTATCTTGATAGCCACAAGATATGAAGCAAAGTATTCATAACTCAGAGCAGCTGAACGAAAAGCTCCTGGCAGAGGAGGGAGGAGCAGGATAGGGAGGAAGGTGAATTGATTCCTTTCTCTTCCTCCCCCCATCTGGCTTAATTTCTTGAGAGTTAGGAGTGGACTTGTGATTCAGAGAAAGTGAAGCAAGAACAGTTCACATCCTGGGACAAACGGGAAATAAAAGTATAAATAGGCTCTGTTTCACATGGATTATTGTTTTTTTTCCTGCCAAGGAAGTGTAAGTGAGGGTAGCCTGTGATCTCAAGGAGTTTCTGTGAGATCCCAACATAGGCAGAGGCAAGTAGCTGCTCTGGGGATACAGAGGGACCCAGAGCTTCTCTGCCTTCCACTCCTGGTGTCTCAAGCCTGGCAGCAGTGATTTAAGCAAGCTTTAAAAAACAAAAAATTAAATCCTTCCTCCCACAGTGTAGTTGTTTTGTGGGGAAAAAAACCCTTGTTTTTAAAACCGGATTTTTTTGCAAGAAGCCCCAAAAGTGCTACTTTTGGTTAAAAAACTTTCTTTTGGTTAAAATATTCTTTTGGTTAAAAAAAAAAGTGTCAAAAATGTTACAGAAGCAACTCTGTCAGAACGTTCGATTTACAAACAAGCAGAAGCGCACCAAGAGGTCTCACTAACTGCTCAGCTGCAGGCTTCGGGCCAGCAAAGAGCAAAGCTGCAATTGTTACCATTAAACCACATCACCTTAACCCATTCTGTGCACCACATTGACCCAGGACCCCCCTCATCGCATCACTCAAGACTTGGAGGAAGTGCAGCTGGTAGCCAGAGCATCCCCAGCTTTGCTGCTGGCTCCTCTCCTGGAGATTTGAGAGAAGCTGTCCCAGTCCAAACCACTTTTCCAAGTTGACAAGGCGTCTTGGAAACAGCACAGACATGGATTTTAGAGGCGGTATGTAAATATTTACTGAGTCACACGAAGCCAAATCCGAAGGCAGGAGCCTCAGACCTGTCTTAAGACGGTCTTAAGCCTTTGCTCCAGGTTCCTCCTCCCACGTGATGGGCATTATGTGCCCTTCAATTAGCTGCTGTATGCCAAATGCCTCAAGATTTATTTTAAGTCTGGCCCCTCCAACGGCATTTATAGGACCTCAAAGACTGACAAGGGGGTCAGGCTGGATAACAAAAGGCTTCATTAACCCCATCTTCTTGGGCTCCTTAAACAGTAAACAACACAGCACCAGGGAGCCATTCTGCATTCACTTTAATGTTTTAGAGGGAAATTTTCAGACTAAGAAGAAATCTTCCGAACTATTCCTGGGTAAAATTCAGGAATTACATCCCAAGGGGTGAAGGGGATGCCACTGTGCCTTGGAGATTTAGAAAGGGAGCTTGGGAGGGTATCCCCTGTGCACAACCCCATCCATGCCAGCTGGCCTCTGTGCCATAGAGAGACCCAAATACATTTGGTTTGCTAGCCTGCATGTAGTTACTAGTCTAAACAAAAACACAGCCTCTAACACCCCACAAAACATGCAAAATCCCAGAAGCAAACTGATTCTCCATTTATGGAGTGGATAATTCAAGAGCTGTGATGCTGGCGGGTCAGACCCCCACTGCTGTCAGTGCTAGGCCAAGTCAGAATTTGTAAACATAGCTCCTGTTTTTCTGTTATATTTTTAAGAGGAGGAGAGAGGGGGATTATCCAACCTTTCTTAGAAAAGCCTAGAAAATGGAATATTGCTCATAGAGCAGTTCTGGCCACCAAAACAAGTACTTATTTCACTAGATTTATTTATTTAATTTTTGTAACTCACCTAAGGTTAAACTTTTACTTAAAATTTGGGGAAAAAAAAAAAGCCAAATCAGTGTTTACCCAATGGACTGCAATGTCTTCAAACTCCTAATCATCCTGTCTTTTATAGGATGTGTAGGGAAGGTGAGAAACCGGAATTCCCAAGGCCCTTCCCTCATAAGTATATAAATAACTGATGCTGTTTTTAAATTCTTGCTATTTACAGTTTCCTATGAATGTTAAGGTTTTCCACGGATACTTGTAATAGAAATATATACATACATATATAACATATGTATAGACACACACACACATATATATACATGTATATAACCTGAGGAAAAGGAAGACTGAAATGAATGGAAAATGTTTTCTTCAAATTCACTGTGAATTGGATCAGGATATTTTTTTCCCTTTCTTACAACATACTTATGATCCAACCCAGACATCACTATTTTTATTCTTCAGAGCATCTTGCACCACATCTCTGACTGCCCCTGTGTCTCCCTCCACTCATACAATTCATAAATCTTTGCAAAAGGGTTTCCATAGGATTCGCCAAGGTGCTGGAAAGTGGGAAGGGCAGAGACTGGTCTGGGAAATCATGTGGGGCTGCCAACCCCAGGTGTTGGGAATGTTCTATCTCTGGATCATACGTGTGATAGTTAAATTAAGCCATTACAAGTAGTGTGATACCACATATCCCGGCATGACCTTGGCATTACCACATCTGTGAACAGGCTATTTTGGCTTCAGAGACCCAGGAACAATTTCTGGGGACTTCAGGTACAGAGATTTAGTTCCCAGGCCTTTCCCAGCTACAATCCCCTGAGAGATAAACAGAACTTAATACGTACTGCATGCCCGTGGCTGTGCCCGTGGGCAGAGATCTCGGCTTAGCTTATGCAAACAGCAGGTTAAGCTACCTTAAGTGATTGGGTGCTTAATGTCTTACTATTTCTGCTCTGGATTTTGCCTGCTACCTTCCTACTCCTCCCTCTTCCATCATTTCCCATTGTCCCTATAGAAGACACCTTACACTCTGGGACAGCTTATTTATGCTGGTAACACCCGATGTTGCGCAGTGCAGGCAAAATGTAAAAGGTCATGTTCCAGGAAGAGCAGAGATGCAGATTTAGAAGAAGGAGTAGGCTCCTCCAAGCTCTGTCCTAAGCATAGAAGTGGGTCCATTGTGATTAAATGATCATAAATGAGTGTAGAACTTAATGTTTTGCCTATATATTTATATAAAATATACCAAGATCAATTAATTGCAATTGTTTGCTTTTGTTACCTTTTAACATTTTAGAAAGAAGGAACAGAAAGACCACTTTTTTTCCTCCAAGGTATATTTTATTTTCATTGTAAACTCACAGTCTGAAGAATGTCCCTGGTCCCTTACAATTAGAAGATAAAAACACCTCAGTTCAATGGACAAATATAAAGCAATTCTTAACACCTTCAGGAATTATTTTTTTTTACAAATTCACTAACAAATGCAATGTATTTTCACTGCACTTGTCAGGTTCTGTGACAAAAGCTCATCTGCACACTCACAAAGAAGCACAAAAAGAAAATAGCCGGAGTGGGAGCTTAAATAATACCTTGCTGCTGCAGCTCCCAGGCCTATCCCTGGAGCCATCAGCCCATAAAGTGTACACCAGCCCAAAGGAGTCCAGGGGTATAATGGTAGGTGGAACCTGAAATAAGGACTCAGAATAGAGAACACCTTGCCTGAGTCCCTTCCAGGGCTGGCCCTGCACCGCCTCAGCCTCAGGTATGAAACTCACTCAGGTGAGACAATTGGATTGAGATGTGTTGCTGCCTGGGGGCATGGGACACTTTATGGGGTTTAGGGGAAGGGCATTTGGAGATTATATAAAATCTGTGTGGTCGGACACACAAAATTAGCACAAGGGGTTTAAAAAAAAAAAAAGAAGATGGGCCTAAAGCAAAAGGCATGTAGAAAATAATAATAAATAAACATTGAGAAAAAAAAATCACCTCACTACTACTCATCCCTCCTCATTGTAAATGTCCCGGTACACCAGTGTTTGACCCCTTTTTGATGCCTACTTTCATGTTTTGTACTAGCATGATATTGAGATCTTTGTTAGCTTGTGTTAGATGCTGATGGTTCAAGATCCAGCTTTTCTGGTCTGTAACTCACATTAAAACTCTGGTGTGAAAGGCACTCTGTACTTTGAGGTTGACAGCATTCTCCGGACACAGCATGTCAGGCAGAACACCACAAAGGCAATAGGGAGCGGCATCCCTGTACAGACATATTGCCAGTGTTCCATTCATGGCATGAATAGTTCAAAGGTCCCGAAGTCCTTTAGACTCAAAACTCACATATCCACTTGGCCTGTTGGAATCTGGGAAAGAACACTGTGACCTTCTGCAGCTCTCTCATGACTGATGGTGGCCATCACACAATCCCTCTACATCCCACAGTATGTTACAGCTGGAAACTCTATACTTCAAGGAGTTAGTTCAAGATTTGCTGCAGTCTGACTTTAAGAGACTGTGCTGTGCTACAAAGGTCTTAGAAGCAGAACTGCAAGTGCTCATTTTCAGAAACACAGCTCAGATTCCTGCCCTGTAAAACCTGCAGAGATTAATTAGTTTCTCAGCTAAGCCACTAGCATTGTTATAAACCCTTTTGGCAACACCAACAGTACATCCCCAGGCATTCTTTCGGCTGTTTTGGGACTTTCTTCCTATCCACATTCCTCGTGAGTAACTCCTTGAGCAACTCTTGGTCTCAAAGCCCTGGCATGGGAGAAGATTGCCTTACTGTACCCACAAAGGCCCAGAACAGTCTTGGAAGATGTCATTCTAGAGCAACAAAAAGCATGTCCCTTGAGAAATACACATAAATTTCCACCCCATTTCTGCGCTGAGTCTGGGAGAGGAACAATGGAGGGGACTGTTTCACCCCAAACCACAGGGTTGTCTGCCCTACCCTAGCTCATCATTGGCTGCCTCTCACTGACTGGAGCTGGCTGACATTTAGAAAGAAACACTTCGTTGTGCTGACACCTCACCAGAGACCTCTGAGCAAGAGGCTTTTGCTACGTGAGGCAGGGTGTGAATTACAAGCTAGCCTGGCAGCCAGTCAGAGTTAAACACAGTGTAGGAGCATGAATCTCAGCCAGGTGATGCTGGCACCCCCTACAAGACCTCTGGTCCATCTCCTTCAGCTGCAGCAGATCAATGTCAACAAGCATCAAAGGCCACATGAGGGCTGGAGACATGAGAAAGTGCTGCCTGTGCCCCAGCACGGCCTCTGCCGCTTCAGCCTGTTTGTGGTATGACACCCACAGCTCTGGCTGGCAAAGGTGAGCCCCATCTTTCTCAGGTACCAAAAGCCACCACAGGATACAGTTTTGAAAAAGCAGAAGCTGCCACATCCCTTTACCATCCATAAATTAATTATGCTATGGATTCCATATAATTCCTCTTCCATAGAAGTGTTCAAGGCTGGTTTGACTGGACTCCTGAGTAGCCTGGTCTACTGGAAGCTGTCCCTGCCCAAAGCAGAGGTGAACCATGCAACTAGATGATCTCTAAGACTACTTCCAACCCAAACCATTCTATGATTCTTTGTTTAAATAAAATCAGATTGTGCTTTTTTTCTCAGAGCTAACAGGCTCCTCTCTCCTGTCCATTGTTACATCCTCTCGGAGATTGAATAGATGCTGCTGCCTTGTGTGCTCACAGCCACAGAAAGGCAGCCCTAACTCTGACCTGCCATTTAATTAGGGAGAAAATGGTCTGTAACTCTTCTGCCCCATCCCTAATCATTCTGAGATACATAAATCTGTTTGACTGCCACTGTCAAATGGGATTGCAGCATCAAAGTCAGGCAATCTACTTGGTATATCACTTTCAGATTTATTAAAAATCCTCACCCTAAGCAACTCATACTAATCATATCAACACTGCCTAGAAAACAAAAGCATCCAGGAACATTTAAGCCATTAGAAAAACTAGCTTCAGACAAATTTGAAGGCAGCATCTACTCTGTGCTTCTTTAATTTGAAGCCAGTTATTTGGCTTGTTTTGTCCATCACAGTGAATAGAAGAAAAGATGGAAGTGGTTCATGGAGCATAACTGCATGGCATTTTAGGTGCCAGAGATATGAAAAAAGTCAGTACCTACTTGAGCAGATTTGCAGGCAAGCTTTAGCTGGCCAGGTTGATAGGGAATCTCCCTGATACTGTAACACAGCCTGCCCTGCCTATGTGGGTAACAGGTCTGCATGGTCAGGGTAAGAAAGGAACCTTTTGTGCAAGATGTGTATGAGATTAACAGAAACTTGGGTGGGGAATTTGCATTCTGTTGCCTCAAAATAAATATTTGTCTTGGCAAACTTTATCAGGCTTGTTGCTGAGTGGTCTGGAGATGAAAACTCCCTCACACTGTTTGAAAGGACTGAGGAAAAGTCACGAGTCTGCCTATACCCCTGCATGCTGAGAGCCGCCATCCCTGCCACCACCCACCGTGGTGAAGACATTTTTTCTCCACCACCTCCTCCTCCCTCACATACCAGGATATGACTCTTGCAAAGGCTGAAGAAATCTCAGTGTAAATATCCAGGAATAATTGTACTGTCCTCCATGGGCTACAATATCCTCCACTGTGTCTTCACTGTGTCTTCAGGCCAAGTGGGAAATTTTGTTTGAATGGGACTGGAAATGCCACGAAGGATTGTCTGGCTCTAAAATCTCCATCATGAGGTTCAACAAGACCAAGTGCAGGGTCCCACACATGGGTCAGGGAAACTCCTGAGATCAACAGACAAGGAGATGAAGGGATTAAGCCCTGAGGAGAAGGACTTAAGTTACTAGAGGAGTAGTGTGTAATCACAGGCCAGAAAGCCAATTGTATCCCGGCTGCAACAAAAGCAGCATGGTCAACAGGTTGAGGGATGTGATTCTCCCCCTCCACTCCACTCTGGGAAGACCCTGTCTTGATTACTGCATCCAGCTCTGAGGTGCTTGATACAGGGGAGACATTTTATAGTGGATTAAGAGGAGAACCACAAAAACAGTCAGAGGACTGGAACATCTCATCTCTCCTATGAAGTCAGACTGAGAGAGTTGGGCTTGTTCGGTCTGGAGAAGCGCAGGCTCTGGGGAGACCTCAGAGCAGCCCCCCAGTGCCTGAGGGAGGCTTATAAGAAAGATGAGGAAAGACTTTCTAGTAGAGCCTGTAGTGATAGGACAAGGGGAAATGGGTTTGGGTTGGGGGAAGCCTGGTTCCCTTCTGTGGTGGCACCAGCTAGGCAAGCATGACATTCACCAGGATATTGCTTATCACTTGGAAACACATGGATGACAGGGACTGTAGAGATAAACTCATGACCAATTTATTTTCAGTAGGAACTACAATGTGAATAAGTTACTGTTTATACAATGACCCTTTGTTACTTCAGTCAGGCATTGTATCATGCTAGGCTCAATGAAAAAAAGCACTGATAATGTACCACAACTTTCCTGTTCATTACAATGCCGAGAGAGGACTTAGCCATATCTTCGTACCATGAAACAAGCATGAGATAAACTGGGAGAGGTCAGTGAAAAGGGTGTTGAATTCAAATCAATGGGCAGCTCCACTGCTGACTTGTTTATGGTCCATTCTTTTGGATCAATCCCCAGTTCAAATATTTTCAGGAAAAAACAGGAGAACTGGAATGACAGCAGTATCCATCCGTGCCGTGAACGGTAGTGTTTAAAACCAAGAGGCTGGAGTTTGTCAGGTCACACCATGAATGTGTTGAAAAACAGCGGGAAAATAAGCTGCTGGTAGGAATGTGTTCCACAGCCCCTGTCTTGCTAGAAAGTGATTTTGGAGGAGCCCTATCTCTTTGCACACACTCTATAAATCAAAAAATGGCACATCAGCTTTCCTGGTGGTATTTCACTTTCTTTTATATACAGTAATACCTTGTTATTTTGTGCTTCGAATTTTGTGTCCTCACTCCTTGGTGAGTTTTCTCCTAAGATATGTCTGTGGCAACACTCCCACACACCCCAGTGCAGAAGCATAGGGTGGGGCAGGGAATGTGTCCTGGTGCTCCTGCCACAGTTGCTGGAGGCAGATGAGGTACCCGGAGTGCCCCCACCCTCAGTGATTCGCAAAGCTTCCCGGCCGACGCATGGGCAGTGCCTCTGCTTCACTGAGGGGCAGTGCCAGAGCTCCCTGTGGGGCGGGACTGGACCAGCCCCGCGAGGAGGGCGTGTGGTTTCTCCCGCGCCCCCCCGTGCTGTGCCCCAGTCCCTGCCAGCTCCTGTGTGTCTCCATGCCTGATCCCTACAGGGGAAGGCTCATGCCACGGTATGTCCCGGGCAGCTACTGAGGCACAGCCCAGCACTGCCACAAGCCATGCCACCCCCTTTTGCTCTAAGCCCAGCCAGGGACTGACTCCCACCAGGCGTGTTACTGTTTCCATGGCTATAGGTGGAGAAGGCAATGCAGTCTGTGCCCAGGGACTGCATGCCCAGAGCACCTGGTGATGACATAGCCCCACAAAAGTGAAGCTGGGCTGGCCATGGCGGTGGTGGGGCCAGCACTGTCTGCTGGGACAGGGCAGCGGTAGAACATTCCCATACCGCCGCCGTAGCTGCTGCACCAGAAGGAGGCTTGTGTTCTCCCATGCCCTCGCCTTGCTGCAGCAGGGGAAAGTGCTGTTCACCTGGGTCAATACAGCCAGCGCTCCCACTCCCGGGACCGGTGGATGCTAAAGGGAAAGAAACTCCGACACCGACACCACCCCCACCATAAGAGGCACCAGGTGTCACAGTGTTGCAAAGTTAAGATTTCCCAGGTTCCATGAGTGCTGATCAAAGACCAGGGACACCCCTTCCCCGCCACAGGCAGGAGCTTCCCCCCCACAGAGGCAGTGCAAGCATGTGTGGTGGTAGCAGCCTGGCAGCAGCTGTGGAAGCAGAGGCTTGGCTGAAGAGAAGCCCAGGGATTCTCCGGGGGTCTCCCCAGACAGAGAGGGCTCAGAAACGCTTCACTTTGCTCTCCTGTGCTGTGAGAGCCTGTGGGAAGGAGCGGAAAACTCTTCCCAGTGCTCCTGATTGGCTGGGTGTGGAGCGATGGGTGTGGCCTGTATGCAAATTAATGACCCGTGCATGTTTGCGAATTTGACACTTCGCGAGACCTTGAGGAGACCCATTCCTCGTGAAGGGTGAGGTATTACTGTACATATATTTAACCTGCTGGATGGGAGCTTTTCTGTGGGGGGCCAATATCAACTAATGGATTGGGATGGGATTTTTTTTATCAGCAAGTTGAGAGCCCGAAGTTAGGGCAATGAAAACAATAACTTTATGGTGAAAAACCTAAGCTGAAATTCACTTGTTCACTAAAATTCATTCACTCTATTTCTATGAATTACTCTACTTCAAAGAGTTCTTTAAAAACATCAAAGCAGACAACTGTACACATGAAAATTTCTGTTGATTCCTGTTGACAAACTTTGATGGCAGATTCCATGGTGGACAGAATGCCCTTGTACTCTCACATCCCTGCCATGACACTAGGTGATTTGTAGCCTAGGATCAAAGCACAGCTACCCTTTGCTTGGGAAAAAGAGTTATCAAAGTGATTTCCATGACCTAAAAACCAATATGCTCCCAAACCCTTTATGTTTGTGCCCCTAGAAGAATTTTAAGTGGTTCATGATAGAAGAAGTTTAGAAGTAGAACTGGTAAGGAGTTTCTCAAGCACAATTTATATTTATTTCTATTTTCTTTTGAATCAAAATTGAGTGTTTTTTCCATCCTGATTTTCTGTTTTAAGAAACTTTCAAGAAAAGATCTTTGACATCTTAAACTTAAAAATCTAGTTTTCATTTTGCAAAAAAGTTTTCTAGAAAATGTGGGATTTATGGTAACTAAAGCAAAACATTTAGAAATTCAAATAAAAACCCCTAAACAACAACCAACCCCCCCCCCCAAGCAACAACAATAAAAACAACAACAACAAAGCTCTATTTTAAGAGAAAAGTGAAAAAAAATCAATTCTTCTTTTTGGTTTACTTTCATATTGGGATGATTATGGATTGTTTTTAGAGTCTTGCTAATTCCTCGGAGACAATAAGAACTTTCAGGAAACTCAAATGCACAGAAACAAATTAACGATGGCAGTAGTAGAAATCGAGGTAAGCTAAAAGTATTGTAGAAGTGAATTCCTATACATATGTTTTAATTTTATAGGATTAAAGGTGAGATATAAGATTACAGTTATACCCCCTCATTTGCGAGTAACAGGTCATGCCAGGGCTCTCACAGGACGTCAAATTTGCAAACATGCGCAGGTCATTAATATGCATGCAGGCTACGCCCATTGCTCCACCCCCTACCATTCCAGATCACTACAGACACTTTTCCGCTTCTCCCCATGGGCTCTCTCAGCACAGGGCAGCAAAGGGAACCATTTCTGAGACCCCTGTGATTCGGGAGACCCCCCCCGAGAATCCCTGGTCTTTCCAGGTTACTTCAACTGCGTGTGCTCGCAGCCCAAACCCTGCGTTGCTGCTCCCCTCTCCAACCCCCTCCCTGGCCCTGGTGTTTGTGCCTGCAGTGTCCCGACCCCTCATGGCATCCTGGCCGCGGGGTGGGCACCGTCCCAGTTGCTTCTGCAGCCGCTACCTGGCTACTGCCACTGCGCTTGCTCGCCCTTCCTTCGCAGCGGGGAAGGGGTGTCCCCAGTCTCTGGTCAGCATTTTTGGAGCCTGGGAAACCTTAACTTTGCAACACCGCAACACCCTGTGCCGTTTAGGGGGTGGGGGGGTGGGGGGGGCGCGCATCGACATTGGAGTTTCTTTCCCTTTAACATCCACCGGTCCCGGGAGAGGCAGCACTGCCCGGGCTTTGACGGGGCTCAGAGTAACAAGGAATGGCATGTCTTGTGGTGGTGCTGCACTGAGTCTCAGCGGTTGCCTGGGGCATATTGTGGCATGACTCTTCCACTGTAGGGACTGGGCATGGAGGCACACAGGACCGGGTCAGGGACCGGGGCATGCTGCCGCAGGGCTCTAAATGTCATTGTGAGCTGGAGCAACCGCGCGCCCGCCCCGCGCAGGCAGCCCCATCCTGCCCCACACGAAGCACCAGCACTGCCCCTTGGTGAAGCAGAGGCACTCCGTAGTGTCGGCCAGGGAACCTCGCAGATCCCTGAAACTGAATTGCGAGAAACTTTCCTTGCAAATCTGCAGGGTCATAATGGAGGGGTCACAATGCAGTGGGGATATACTGTATTTCAGATCGTAGAACACTCTGGACTAAAGGTGTGCAGTGTGTTGATGCTGGCTAGATGCCAGGTGCCCATACTGGACGTGGAGAGCAGCTTCTGTCCCCTTCTTACAGAAGCCAACCCTGTAGCCCCACCTGGTCTCCACTACCAAAATCTGGCTACACAAACCCGATAGGAGGTGGGACACAACAGGAGTTTGCTACAGTGTCTGTAAATATACAGCTCAAAAATATTCACCAATCTGTTTTAGTGAAAACTGTAAGGAAATGTATCGGAATATAAATAGAATTGTTCAAGACTTCAAAGAATGTGTTGCAAAGAACTCTAATTTCTGATATTAAGAGAGTGATTAACACACTGCAGGGACCCTCATGGC
Organism: Pitta sordida; assembly: GCA_013390025.1. Taxonomy (NCBI): domain Eukaryota; kingdom Metazoa; phylum Chordata; class Aves; order Passeriformes; family Pittidae; genus Pitta; species Pitta sordida. The sequence continues at coordinate 205,407 of WEKX01014301.1, forward strand.
ATTACAATTCTAAATGCAGAGAAAGATTAAAATGATGATAACATTGATGGTATTGTCAATAATCCCTAAAATCTATGGGATCCATGGATTCACATCCATGCCCATGTGAGCCCCCCCTGACTCTCTTCACTGGAATTCCTGCCCTGAAGCAATACCAAGCAGTTGTGGGCACTGTGAGGTTGTTAGCTCAAGCTCATGCTCAATCAGCTGTGTTTCTCTTATAATCAATGACACCATCTGACAAAGCCCTACATTAAACATTTGTTCATGGGTTAGACTGAATTCACTATGGAGAAGATTTAATAACACTACAGGGATTTTCTTACTCATTAACCTGAGATTTACATTTAGTCTTTAGGGTGCTACAAAGGTGTCAAACTACTGACAATTAAATTCAGAGGTGTTTTAGCATCTCTGCATAGTCTGGACCTGACAGCCACTGCAAACTATGGCAAGTACAAAATAATATTTCCAAGTTTCACATCTACAGTGCACACTACTGTAAGTTTGGCAGTCATAGAAAGTTTATAAGAAGTGTATAAATAATACAATAAAAATACCTCAGATAAAAGTAGCACATTTCATAATTAATACACTGTGTTACAAGCCAGAATTACAAAGCCATTAGGCAACCATTTTAATTGATTGATCATTTATATCCTTAATAGGTGTAGTTGACCTATTTGGATTCAACTGCACTGTGTGTACCAGCCTGGGTATTATTCAACCTCTGTGCATATGGTGACATTCCCATTCCAGCTTTTACCCTACAGCAGAGTTGACAGTCAAGAAAGAAATGAATGATTCAGACTGCCTTTTATCCCGAGGACTGCTGGATCTTAGGTTGTCTCCAATACCTGATGGATACAAGCAGCTTCCCGGAGCAGATCATATGAATATGGCCCCTCAGTGCAGCGTCCATGGGAGCTTTGCTTTGGACTACGTAGGAGTCTGAGTACAGAAAAATCACAGGGTTTCCATGAAGAAGAAATTCTGTCTACTTTGCTGGGCTTTTAAAGTGTTTTTAGAGAAACAAAGATTAGCACACATCAAAGTTGTATAGAAAAGGCTTCCCATAATCCTGACTATGAAAATATGTCAAGAGCTTCATGCAAAATGGATTTGCATACATTAGAGCTGCACATATAACCACTCAGCTGGGCATCCTGAAGTGCATTAAAAATGGTAATATTGAATTTTGTGGGTGCTGATAATTGAATGCTGTAGAAACATACACAGACATGCACAAAACTATGGCATCTTTTCCACTTGTCTTACTCATGTGGCTAAAACATGAACAGGGAGGCTGCTAAGGTAGCCAGGAATCCTTGAATGTTTAAGAGCTTTCTGGTTCAAAGTATCACTTAGCCATACAGAAATAACTAGCAGAGGAAGATTTAATTTATTTAATATTTAAATTTTCAGTTCTAAAATAGCATCATTTTGTAGAAGAGAAATTTTAACACAAGAAAGTAGTGATCGGGTCAATATTGTTTTGATCTTGCCATTTGCAGTGCTGCCAACATCCTACCTAGAAACTGAGCCGCAGTAGGTCAGATGTTGGAAATATTAGTCTGGATTTACTCTTTTCCTGTATTACAAAGAGTGGCAGAGGAAGGGTCCTGGGTGTCTTGATTATTGAACCAGGATAGGGAAGTCTTGGCTGCTTATTTTTCCCCACTACTAATTTTCAGCATTTGTCCAGAGGCTGATGCATTAGAAAACTAAGAAATTTTTTCTTCTGCATCAACAAAAGATAAACACCAGTCCTATAGGAGCTGGTTTGGTGTTGGTCAGAAACCACAGCTTCAGGCTTGGTGTCATATCCTGGAGTGACAATAACTGTATTAGCACTATGTCACCACAAACTCCACAGCGGGGCAACATCTAAAGCTAAATTCTTTGTTTGGGTTCAAGACCACAGCTACCGTTCAGACAAGGAGAACTAGATCACACACTCGTTGCAACAGCCTTTTCTCATCTACAATCAACTTCCATTTGCAGTGGGACTGGGAAGCTTTTTTTTTAATATTGCAAGGTTTTGTGCATATTGCAATGAATGTATAATCCTGTTCTCACTCACTCCAATGGAACATTTGATAGTAACTTTTAAAATAGGGTTTACAAAAACGTCAATGCTTGCTCTAGCAATGAAGTTCCTGGCAATAATCTGGCAATAAAACTCTGGCAAGTCTGAATGGGCAAAATGTTAAAAATTAACAGTCCCCAAATACTCCAGGCAGCAGAGACCTAGGGCTTTTTTTTTCTCTTAAATGAGCCACCCATTTGTGTTGAGAAGTTTGCTTTGAAAGCCAGAGCTATGATATTTTTATTTGTGCTTTGCCTTTATTAAGCAAAGGGAAGTCATATTAGCTTCAATTAAAGTCTCTCGAGGATTTGCAGGGACTGTATACCAAGAAACTCTGGAAAATATGCTGTTCTGCTTGGCTTGGTTTTAAACAGGGTAAGACGAGTTTTAATCTTTTTTTACTGTGCCTCTCTAGCTCAAAAATAAAAAGTGAATGTTGAAAAATAATGACTGTATCCAAAGGGAAGTCATGACAAACAGAAGATGTTCCCAGAGGAGAACTGACCTATGACTTCTTATCAAGATGTAACATTTGTTGAAGGGCATCACTGCTTTGAAGTTACTCTAAAAGGAGACCAGAATCCCCAGCCCCAGAAGTGTTGTCCCACTCAGCTACAAGGGGTTGATCCACTGTGTGGTAGTTGTTGCTGCTGGTGAGTTCCCATCCTTAGGAAAAGAGTGGCTACCTGGGTCTCCTGTGCTCAGTAGATTGCTGGATCTTTGTTTCAAAGAGGAAGTTTCCATGTTTCCAGTCATAAGCATTAATACTGTTGAGATGTTTCCATACTTGCAGCTGATGGAAATCGTTCTCACTTCACAGCCTCTTGCATTTCTGAATTTCACTGACCCTGCTCTGGTTTACATGCACAGCAGATTTGGCGCATCTCTGATTTGCACGAGCATCAGAGAAGGAAGCGAGAGAGACAGGCAGCAACAGGCTCACAGTGACAGTACATGGCATATGGAGGCAAAATGGTCTTCCCTGAGTTTTACAAATATCTGCAGTCATTTTTGTTCATGGAGCTATCAGCCGGAAAGGCAGCTGAGGAGAGGACTGCTTACCCCTCACAGCCACTCAGAGAGGTGCATTTCCTGGCTGACAACCGAAACCGAGACGGTTTGGCTTTAATTCTGGACATTTGTTCATTGACTCATGGGAGACTTAACTGGGTGAGGTGCTGAGAGGTTTCCTCCCATGCAAAGGCAGCACCAACCAGTTACACATAACTAATAGAATGTTTTTTAACTGCTTGCCTGCAAACAACCTGCAGAGGAAGTTCTCCTGCCTTGCTGAGCAATTTGTTATCATTACAAGATCATAAGACAACAGCATAAAATGCTCTTCCCCAAACTCCCATTTGATTAATAGTCTTAAAGGAAGAAATTGAAACAAGCCCAGCTTTTAGATGAAAACTGTGTTGCAATTCTTTCAGTCCCGAATCAAAACCTAATTCTTTGGGCTCACATCAGAGCACCCATCTGCAGAGTCTATGAACATCCACCTGCTGCTGAAGCAGCACCTTGCCTTGCACAGCAGTGCAGGGGGGCCAGAATCACAGAATTATTTAGGCTGGAAAACATCTCCGAGTTCATTGAAACCAACTGTTAACCCAACACTGCTAAGTCATCACTAAACCATATCCCTAAGTGCCATATCCATACGTTGTTTGAACACTTCCAGGCGTGGTCATTCCAGCACTTCTGTGAGCAGTCTGTCCCAATAATAAACAGCCTTTTTGATTAAGAGTTTTTTCTTAATGTCTAATCTAAACATCCCCTGGCACAACCTGAAGTTGCTTCTTCTCATTCTATTTCTTGTTACTTGGGAAAAAAGATTGACCCCCACCTGGTTACCACCTCCTTTCAGGTAGTTTTAGAGAATGAGAAAGTCTGCCCTCAGACTACTTTTCTCCAGATTAAATGAATCCAGGAGGAATGTCCCCCTGCTTCCAGATACAGGCAGCCTTGGAAATAGGCTCAGCCTGTGATCCCATCCCTTATTTCCAGGACATGACTCTGTGGTGGGGAAGATAGGAAAAGTCCTGGGCTCCCATTTTCCAGGTAGAGGAGCATATAGGCTGAGCAGACTGTACAGCGATATGTATGTAGCCCAGAGGGAGAGCAGAGACCATGATGTACTTCAGGGAGCCTGATTTTGCTTTTGTGAACTACCAAAATGGTTAGAAGTGTGTCTGGAAAACTTTCCTTTCTTTGCTTCCATTCCTTCGTCCTCATATTTTTACTCCAAGGTAATTGAAGAAAGAGAAGGTACAAGGAAAGAGGATTTGCCTGGATTAGCTGGCAACAGGAAGGGGCTGGGAGCAGGTTTACTGACCTGCTGACAGGGCTTACTGTTAGAATTAACCTTTATATGGGTCACGTTGCTGTGTACAAGGAGAGGCACATAGGGACATCCAAACTTCTGCTGATCTGAACCAAACCAACCTCCCACTGTGATAAAACTCCTCTTCTACAGCAAGGGATGAAAAAAACCAGGAGCCATTTCCCTTCTGCATCTCTTTAGCTTTTATTAGAAGCATGGAATAATTTTGGTTAGAAAGAACATTTAAAGGTCATTTAGTCCAATGCCCCTTCAACTAGACCAACTTACTTAGAGCCACATCCAACTTGCCCTTGAGTGTTGTCAGGGATGGGGCATCTACTACCTCTCTGGGTAATCTGTGCCAGTGTTCCATCACTCTTATCCATGCTGACTAGTTCTAATGTCATGGTCGTTTTGCAGTTGCTGCCTAATAGCACAAAGGACTATCTGTTCCATGACTTTGCCTGGGACTGAGGTCAGGCTGACAGGTCTGTAATTACTCCAATCATCCTTCCTGCCCTTCTTGTGCATGGGTGTCACATTAGCCAATTTCCAGTCTTCTGGTACATCACCAGTAAGCCATGACTGTTGGTAAACTATGGAAAGTGGCTTGGCGAGTTCATCTGCTAGTTCTTTCATCACCCTCGGATGGATCCCATCTGGTCCCATGGACTTATGAGGATCCAAACAACGCAGCAATTCTCTGACTTCCATCCTGCTGGATTACAGGGGGGTTATATTGCACCCTGACTCCTCCCGTCAGCCCACTTGTCCAGTTATCCTGCTGGCAATCTGTCTTACTCTTAAAAACAGAATAGGAATGGGAAGCTGGTGCAGCAGCAGAAATGTTACTTGCCTTCTGCAGCTCCTTCACACCTCCAACCTGCAGCTTTTTCAGAGCAGTGTTTCAACCTTGGACCTGAATCACAGGGTTTGTTTTATTTACCTGAATCACAGAATATTCTTAGTTGATGATCCTTGTGGGTCCCTTCCAACTCAGAATCACAGAATTCTGTGATTCTGAGTTGGAAGGGACCCACAAGGATCATCAAGCTGAACTCTTAAGCAGCACCACTGCCTCTCCGGTGGGAATCAAACCCCAATCTCCTGCGTGAGAGGCGGAGACACCCCCAAGCACTTGTTAGGCAGCTGTCCCTGGCAGGAGTAAAAATTAGTTTAAGATGGAGTTGGCTGCTGTTTCCATCTCTCTTTGCCAAATTTGATGGCTCCCTCAGCAGATTTCCTGGCATAGTGGGCCACAGTGGGACTGAAGGAGAAGCACAAGCCATGAAAGGGCTACTGGTAAGGGCTATTTAGTTTGCAAATGTATGGATAGCTATCTCAGTGATAAGCAGGTAATAGGAAATTCAAAATACAAAAATGCGTTTTAAGGTTGCCTCAGTACAATTCACAGCCTTGTACATGTGTTTGTGGTGACGTGAGCTGAGTTTCATTTAAAAATCATCATATGGCTTGTGCAGCACCCCATGAGCACTGTCAGCAGTGCACAACCTGCAGGCGCAGTATTCACTCCTTCATCATCAGTCATGGGAGTTTGGGGATCCACCAGAGCCCTGCATGGCCTGTTACCAGCTGCACTGGGACATTAAGACCTCTTGGCACTTCCAAGGGCTCTCATTTTGCAGTGGGTACAATGGTTCCTGCTGCAGATCGTTGCCATTCCCACATGCCTTCCTTGACACCAGTAAAGCTGCTAATTTGAATCACTGTTCCCTGTCGCCCATACAATAACGTCCATCTATACAAACTCTGCAGTTAAGAGGTCACATGCTGTTTTATATAACTTTATCAGCACCTCAGCCTTTTCTTCCACTGTTGTGGACAAGATCAGCTTCTGCAACTTGATTGTGCTGCTATGGCAGTAATAAGAAAAAAGTAATTTGTTTTTCTTAAAGAAAAAAAAATCAATAATTGGCATTGCTGTGTAAGGTCTCTGACATTAATTATAAATAAATGTAGACCTACTAAAATAAGCAGGCTGCACATTGCTGCTGAAGCCTGTACTGCTGCCACGATAAAAATACAAAATATAAAGTCTCGAGGACTGCAGTTTGAGTTTTATTGCCTAGGAAAATGAATGTGTAAATAGCAATAAAATGCACAATTATTTAGCACAAAGCCAAAAGACTCCACAGCATTTATAGGATGATGGATAGCTTCCCTGCCTGCTCTAATTTTCCATAAAACAAGGGAGACAAGGGCGGAGGAAAATAAACAATGGCTCCTGTCACTATGATTAGCTGCAAGCGCCAGGTGAGAGCAGCCGGTCTCTGAAGAGGGTAACACTGAGCTGTTTCAGCTGCCTTTTGCTTCAGGAATTGAGGCCAGATTGTAGTGCTGCTTGGCAAAGGCAGCTGAGCGGGAGCTGAGCAGGGATGTAGGATTGCTGTTCCCAGGGTCCTGATGCGCCCCAGTCCTGATGCATCTGGCAAAAGGATAGAGCAGATGCTTGGGCTAGGGTAAGGACTTCGTGCCTGTGGTGGGAGGAGGGAGCTCTTAGGCAGCCCTGTAAAAGACTGGAAAAAAGACATGTTTGGACTTGATAATCTTAGAGGTCTTTTCCAAACTTAATGACTCTGATATTATGAAAAGGTTGCTGGCGCAGCAGTCGTCTGTCAGGGACATCATCCATGACATAGCAAGAAGCAGGGAGAGCCTTAAAAAAATTTGGGCAGACAAAAAGTCCTTCGATGTCATCTATTAACAAGCAAGGAGATGGGGGAAGCATTTGAAACACTTTATGGGCTAAAGTAAGCTGCAGAAAGAGAGAGCTACCAGCTGGCTCCCTGGATGTGACTCCGTGACCCGTAGCAATGCCTGCAAAGGAGCCGCAGGGTTTCATGCTGGGTCCTGGCAGCAGGAGCTGGTTTGCCTAGCACCAGTCACTATAGTTATCTGCTGCCTCCACCTGTATCTAGAACACACCATGCTATTGTCATACACTCTATTCAAGAATATTTTGAATTTGACATGGGTACACATTATCAACTTTGATTTTATTTGCCTTTTTCTACCTACGTAAGTCCATCTGAGCAAACAAGCCTAAATTTCACATACTACGTTTCTCTGGACCAGAGAAGCCCTGTGCAGCTACTCACATTTGCATGATCCCTTTCAGGTCACTGAGGTTGCAAAGTGGTTGAATGTGGTGTTTAGTGTGATACTGGCCGCAGGTTCCTTATGCAGTCAGGAGTACTCTTGCAGAGGGTAATATGTGTAAGTAATCTAGTGATGATGGAGCAGGTGAATGGAACTGGATAAGCTCTTGCGTCATTCCCCATGAGCAGCCAGGATAGGAGTCAGGATGTACAATTCCAGTTTCTCACTGAGACACATACTTCAATCTCATGCTTTCTACTTATGCTTGTAATTTCAAAGTTAAATTCCTACACTAAACAACTGAGTTCAGGGACTCACGGGCAGTGTGGGAACCCTTGCTGTGGTGGGTTGACTATGACTGGTTAAGTGCCCACCAAATGCACTCTCTCACTGCCCTCCTCAGCTGGACAGATGAGAGAAAATATAATGGAAGGCTTGTGGGTCTAGATAAGGACAAGAAGAAATCTCACCAGTTAGTAACTCACCAGTTACTATCAGAAGCAAAAGAGACTCACATTGGGGATCAGAATACAACAATGAGAAATACAGTTATACCTCCTCCA
>WEKX01014303.1:0-53988 GCA_013390025.1 Pitta sordida
CTCCATTTCACTGCTTTCCAGCCACTCGTCACCCAGCCAAGAGTGATGCATGAGGTTATGTCGGAAGTGAAGAACTGGGAATTTAGACATGTTAAATCTCATTGTTAGAATCTGCCCATTTCTCTAGCCTATCAAGGTCCCTCTGAAGAACTTGTCTGCCCTCTGGCAGTTGAACATTTGCCCCTAGCTTGGTATCATCTGCAAACTTGTTGATGATGGACTCAATTCCCTCGTCCATATCATCAATAAATATNCTCAGATAGATCCCATCTGGTCCCATGGACTTATGAGGATCCAAGCCACTCAGCAAGTCTCTAACTACCTCCTTCTGGATTACACTGGGGTTATGTTTCACCCCTACTCCTTCTGTCAGCCCACCAGTCCAGTTGTCCTGCTGGCAATCTGTTTTACTGTTAAAAACAGAGGCAAAGAAGGTATTAAGTATTTCTGCCTTTTTCTCATCACTACTTACTATGTTCCCTTTTGCATCCAATAAGGAGTGAAGTCTGTTGCAGCCTCTCTTTTTACTGTTGATGTATTTATAGAAACATTTTTTGTTTTCCTTAACAGAAATGGCTGGCTTGAGTTCCATCTGGGCTTTTGTCTCTCTTTTTCTCTTGCATGAGAAAAAGAACAACTTCCTTAAACACACCCTGACTTACCTTCCCTTTTTTTCCCAAGGCTGTACATCCTCTTTTTTCCCCTAGTTCTTTCAGGAGCTCCTTGCTCATCCAGGCCAATCATACCAAAACGTATACAAATCAGTGTTTTTGGAAAATAGAATACATTACCTCTTGAAGGCACATTGAAAACTAGTGTTGGAGAATTGAAATATGACAAAACCCAATTTCTAACCAAGACATTATTTGCAGTTTGTTGATAACTTACAACAACCCCAAAGCTTCTTCATTGCTCATCAGTGTAAAGAAGCACATACACCGTGAAGCTATTTAAGAGAGACGAAACATTTTTCACGACAACGCAAATATGAATATTTAATGATAAAATGTGACAATCTTCAAGATTTTGAGAATAATAAAAAGCTTAGATGTTTGAATATGTGACTGAGTTGCAGTTACTTTTTTCTCTGTTCCAAGCAGTTAGACAGTTTTACCAGAGCAGAAAAGAATGACAAATCCTTGGAAGCACATCTGTAGGATCCTTATCATTTCCCACTCAGAGCAAGACAAAACAAAAGGCTCAGTGATTTAATCCTTTGAACTGGAAGATTTCACAGGAAGTAAAGATGTCTTTTCACAGTGACTGAGGCTGGAAAAAACCCCATTCCAAAGCACACAAATAATGCCTCTCAGAATCAGAGGACCCTAAGAAGTTACCAATTCAAATACTTCATATAGAGTTACCCACTGAATAAGAAGAAAGAAAACAACAACAACAAAAAGGCCAGATTCATTTAATTGCTTGATTTTTCTTGACACGACTGATATTTCTGGCAATTCTGGTTGAAAGTCATTCGGAGTATTCTTGCACCTCAGACTGGTTCAGTTCTAACACGATTGGATAGAGTCATTTGTAGGTGATAAAGGGAAAACATATTTGGAATTCAAGACGCAGCACATTTTTCCAATAACACACTTACTCCTGTGGCTTAGGTGGTCAGAAACTGTATTTCCAATGTGTCTGCTAACATAAAGTATCTCCTGAATTTTGTTCAGTGATGCCTTACTGGAAGACAACACTGCTCCTTGGCTCAGCTAAGTAGGCAGCTTGTCAGAGGCATTAACAGCCATGGGACTCATGGGACTTGGTACTGGTTGTTCGCCACAACATTAGCCAATTAAGATTTTAGTTTTATGGTCTGTGCTTTCTTCCTTCTCTCTTCACAAAGTACTGTATCTTATTATTTTTTAAAAGCAAAAATTGAAGTAATTTGTTTGATGAGGACATGTGTTGTAGCTCAGGAGGCAGGGTTGCCAAAAGTATTGTTATTTCAGTACCTCTTTCACAAACACATTGGATAAAAAAAGCTGTACATTAGTAACCGCAAATCAGATATGTCGGGCAAGTCCTAGAAGATGACAAAACTGTGAATTTTAATCATATACTTTTGTATATAAAGGCTCAAGATGGATAACTGCCAAGCAGACGCCTTTCTTTGCCAAAAACAAGTTTTACCTTCATTTCCCTGTGCCATCCTTAAAGAAAGGAGAGAATACAGGAAGGACTTAGTGCCATGGTCTAACTAGGGGGTGTAGGGCTGGATGACCCTGGGCCACTTCCGGCTCGGAGTGGCCTGCTAGACTGTGAAGCATCTAGGTTGGTATTACGCTCTGGGTTGTGCCCTCGGTCGCTGTATGGGTATTAGATGGTGAGTTGGACTAGATGATCCTTGTGGGTCCCTTCCAACTCATAATTTTCTGTGATTCTGTGACTTCTCCACAGTGACAACCAACAGGTAGCAAAGTGAGGCAAGCCAATCTCCTTGAAACCAGAATGAAACTTGAAACATAACATCCAATCTGATGCTTCATTTTACACAGAACTACCCAGAGAACAGCACTTGAATGTCTAACACCTGCCACTTTCAACAGGGAGGTTGAACCACTACTACAAGGCACACATCAGGAACAAGCCCAAAAGCTGCAAGACCTCAGTTTCTGCTGGCTGCACAAGAACATAGTCAAAAATCCCTTGTTGTTAAAACAATCCTTTGGTGCCTAAAGTTAGATAAAAATATTTCCTGACACAATCTGTGGCCAAGCAGGAGACATCTATGGAACTGTATGGACATGCCACTTCAAAACTACATTGCTATGGAAGACAAAGAAAGCACTTCACAAGAGCAACTCTAGAAAAAGACACTTGTGTTGTGTTTGTCTTTAAAACCTGCATCCAGAAGGTATACTCAAATTGAGCCTTTTCCTGAGAAGCAACTTCTAAAACTTCTTTACTATTAAATATGACAAATATCTACTACATGAAAAGGTACTGAGTATACATAAACAATGTCTAGAAAATAAATCTTCATTAAAAATTTGAGTTAACTATAGTCCTTCTCAGTCTTTTCATTGATGTCACTTCAAGAAACAAAGGAAACAACAGCAACAAATGTGGGAGAACAGACTGTAAAGTAATCAGTGTGAAGAACTTGTTTCTGTGGACCAAGCCTGGAAGTCTGATACGCAGATTCTGATATACAAGATGACATGGAAATGTGAAGCTTTCAGGGAAATGATATATGTAATAATTATAAAACAAGCATTGACAAACATTTAAGTGTTACATTGTGCATTCAACCTATGTATACTTGAAAATCTAAGAGGTCTACTTTAGTGCAAAAGGTGAGATAAATAATTTTCTCCTATAATTCAAGCAGCAACGACAAGTTACTCTGTTTTGCTAGATGTAGGTATATATCTGATGCTGAACAGCTCTTCTGAAGTATACCCTACCCGCCACTTTACATTCATTACTGAAATTCTAACGTTGTTAGAATCATTACAAAGCATTATTCTTAGAAGTGTCACAGTACTCAAAGAAACATGACAAAATCTTACCGCCACATCTCCGTTGCATCCTTGGGACTGGCAAACACCTTTTATTCTGTTGGGAATCAGCACATCATCCCAGCAAGATGGGCCCTTCGAAATAAAGCCAAAGCATATACAGAGTTTTAATCAATTCATAAGTAACTATACAAAAGTTGATGTCATTGCTGATTTTCCTTCCTACATTTCTTTTAGGTTTTAGCTAGACAGTTTTGTCATGATTACACTGGAACAGTTCAGTCAGATTATATAACCATATTCACCAGTAAAGCCCAGGCACAGATGGTACCTATGGTACCTTCTCTCAGTGTCAGTAGCGTGAACAGCAGTTAAATAATAAGTAAGTTCTCAGCTCAAAGATGGGAACTGACTTCATCACAATTAAAAAGTTACAAAGTGATCTTCAAGTTCAACACTGTTTACACACTGGCCTGCAGCTAAGTAAGGGGGAAAAGGGAAAAAGATAACAGTTGGAAGTAGAATACAAAGTTAGAAAAACTACAAACAAATTAGATTTCTTGACACCACAAGGCCTTTACTTAGCTGTAATATAACCTAAAGAAAATGTTAAGTGAGAATTGTTAGTAGAATCCTGGACATTTACATTAGCAACATCAAGATTTATCAGTCATTATTAAAAAAAAACAACATACAAAAAACCCCAAAAAAGAAAAGACAGAAAATCCTTACCTACATTTGTAATGACTTTTTGAATACAAGTAGTCCATGAGTGTGTTAGAAAACAGAATAAATTCAAAGAATAATGCTAATATTTCACATCTGCCAAATGGTATGATTAACAAGATCTATTAAAGAATATATACATTAATGAATATTTATATAGCATATATAAGAACATTTATCAAATATTTCACAGCACATAAAACTGATGCTAGTATTCCTTCTCTTAATATTACCTTCACACCAATTAATATTAAGATATAATTTAATTAAGTTGAGCAATAGATATGAAGCTTCCAGATATCTACAAAGAGAGCAGAAATAAACAACAAAATTACCAAAAATGAAAATATTTGCTTCTTGGATAACTGTGTTAAGGATGGAGCCACAACTCAGGAAAAAGCATAAAAGACTTTCCCCCAAAGAGAGATTATGGCAGTCAAGACATTTTAACTGGAATAGTGAAGTTTGCCCCTACTTAAACCATAGTCATGTTACAAAATCAGCATCACACCTAGATTCATGTCATTTGCTTCATTTTTTTAAAAGCAGCATTATTCTCCTTTTTCTGAAAGATGCATCCTTAGTTCATGTAAGATTTTTGTCAAGATGCTGAATGTAAACATATTACAGTCACTGCATACACTAGGTTTTCATTACTGACATTATAAACCAGGTCCTCTGTATTACCTTCTCTTGTAGGTTCTTTGATCAACTGTTCTGTAACACAACCTGACAGCATCTAAAAGCTTACTTTTCACATAATATTTTGACATAAGACTTACACAACTTAGATGAAAGGAATTCAGAATACCCCATTATCATAGTTTTTCCTACACTTTCAAGCTTTTGATTTTTCACAGCATGTTAGACTTATTATCATTATCTGGTCCCATGTTTTTTCCCCTTTTCAGGCCCAAAAATTCAATCCATATAGATAATGTGTAACTTCCCGACTTGTTAAAGGCAGCCAAGACTAAGAAGTTAGTATTTCCTCAACATCTAACTCTATTCTATCATACTCAAATTTTTTAACACTTGTTAGTTAGAAAATTCATTTTTATAATTTAAAGGAATTCAATATGTTTTTATTAGCTTCGGATAACCTTTACAAAATTTCTATTCAGGAAGAGGACACTAGAACAAAAAGAATTAGGAATAAAAAGTAAATGTGCTTTATAAAACTTGAGGTTGATGAGGGAATGGGGATAGGGGAGAAAATTAAAATATATAAAGCCCCACAAACTTATTTATTCAAATGCTAAGCACAACCACTTCCCTGCCTTCCCCTTCCCCCAGTACCATTAATGTCAACAGCAACTTTGTTACTTCATCTTTGTGTGAATAATGGAAGATTCAATTACGCTACAGCAGGAGAAAGAAAAAAATACAAGATAAACACCAATATAATTTAAGAGTCTTGTAGAAACAGTTCCACAGGTATATTTTATCAACCCTGGTATTCATTTTCTTGACTTAATACGAAGAAAATAACTTAGACAAATTAATAATTCACATGACTGAAATTATTTCAGGTGAAAACTTCCCAAGTATTCAGTAATTTGCAGGCTTAGGTACATAACCACAAAAACATAAGAAAGCGTAATAATTCTCAAGCAAGAAAAAAACAACTGAGCAGGATTAAAAACCAACTGATAAGGTTGAGTGAGATTCTAGAAAAGTGCATTTTTTAAAAGGATTTAAACCAGTGTCACTATGCTGATTATTCCACACTTGAGAAATGAAAAACTGACTTGAAAAAATATAATCAAGAAAACATCTTTAAAGAAGTCAAAATAGAAATTAATTGATGCAATATTGACTGCCTCTGAAATTCAGCCACTATAATTAGCACAGTATCAGTTCCAAATATACTTAGAATGGCAATACCTTCTTCTTTATTAACAGCTAAAACAATCCTATGCATTTTGCAGTCACTTTTCAAGTTCTTATCTCCAAGGGAAAGCTAGTGCACAACAAGGCACAGTGTAAATTTACAGTGCTCTCACTCCCTGCAATAATCTCCTCACATTCCTCATGCATCTAAGAGTACTTTTCACACAAAGAAGTTCACCATTTGGAATAAAAATGTCATCTTCCACATAAGGCATGCTAAAAGCATATACTAGGAGCACAGCCCCACACTATCTATTATTTTCCTTCATAAAAACCTCATCCTATTCATCGCTTCTTTACTTTAATTGTTATGCTGGGAGCAAGTCAGATACACTTAACTCTTTCGGTAACATTAACCAGACCCGCTTTGAAGTCAGCAGCCTTGTTCGGTTTTTTGTTCTAGAAAAAATTCGATCAAGTTCTTAAGGAACAAGCAGGAATTAATCCAGCAGGAATTATGGACTCACAGAATATATTGAGTTTGTGCCTGTCTGACACTGATGAGGAGAGAGAAAAAAACTGATAAAACAAACTCTAACCAAACAGAGAAGTCCTGTACTATGGCTCCTTTTCCAAATTTGAAAAAAGAGCAAAAATCCCCTTTCCCGTATCTATGCTTGGCATTCCTCAGGGCCATATTTTACTATTACTGCTAACCTAACACAATTCCCAAAGATTTAGCATGTATGAGAGTTTTAGTTTTCCGCCTTCAAAAAAATAGCAAAAAAGACATTTGTCCTTGAAAAATACTGTGCATTCAAAATGTTAATGTTTCTTTTGCACCAGTACTACTAAATGTCATTGCTATAATTGCATCTAAATATAATTAGGAATTCTGGCAGAATAGAAAAATTACATTTCAAAGTGTTTATCATTCTTTCTGGAGTCTAAGAAAAGCCTGTCAAATTGCAGGCCAGCCAATCACTTGTGGCACTGTAACACTGCATGCTGTAGTGTTTGCATTTATTAGTTTGCATTAATCAAGACCACACTGTGAGAGGAACAAAGCCTTCTGATTGCGAGATTTAAGCAACTGCCCCTCTTTTACACAGCCAAATGTCTCACAGAGCAAGCTATGCATTAAAATAAGCCTATCAGAGAAGATTTTTCCACTGTATGAATGGGAAAATGACAGAAGAAAGAAATAGAAAGAACATCACTGAATTAGGAAAAGTTATACCAAATGTAGTTGAGTATTTCCCAAATCACTAAGTATGGAAATGCCTATGCTTTGGGCATATGGCAGTTGTTTCTTTCCTTTTTGAGGGGGAAGACAGGAAAAAAAGACTTGGCAAATGGCATATTAATCTTGAACTGAAACTCCTGCAGCATATGCAGAAGAGTCAAGACAGGTATTTTCCCAATATATGAGGGAAGTACTGGAAATCTGAACATTCTATCAGTTTATTATTATGATACCCACTACAATGGAAAATACAGTACACTCTGACTGCACTCTTCACCCAGTGAAGAACATTCAAATTTTTTATTGTAGAACTAAAACTGAATTTTCATCAAAGACCACTTTAAAAAACCCAGAAAAAAACAAACAAAAAACAACACTCCAAAACCAGAAATACCGTCCAGAGATCTCAAATGACAAATTATACAAAATACAGTTGCTGACAGAACTGTTGACCTGCAAAGTCCGGAAAAGGTCAGAAACAGAAGGCAGCAATAGAAACCAGTGATTCAAATACACCGAGTCATTTAACAGGCTGGAAGCTACCCACATATTCAATGCTTTATATTCTCCTCTATTGAACAATATGCATAAGAATATGATGAAAATACATCTTTGTACCTGTTACTATCTACATAAGACACATAAATCATTAAGATGTTGAGCAAATGACCCAGCCAAGGAACAAGTATTAACGCAGAAGGATTTTTAAAGTTATGTAAGAAATAATTTTAGGTCTTGAGAGGACCTAATGCTTCTTCATTCCTGCTAATTAAATGCATTGTATGGGGACCCCTTGGCATGATTTCAGCATCTTAAGACCCTAAGACAGAAAAGGCTCCTCAAAATGCTAGGATTATCTAACAAAAATGCATTCCCTTTTCACCACACTGACCAGAGTACTCAGTCCAAGCTACCAAATTCACTGCTTCCAGTGCCAACACAGATGGACACCTGACTCCCAAATTAGCATGTAGGGACAGGATAAAGGGAAACAGCTTCAAACTAAGAGAGTTGGTTTAGAGTAAGTATTAGGGAAGAAATTCTTACTGTGAGGGTGATGAGGCACCAGAAAGGGTTGCCCAAAAAAGCTGTGGATGCCCTATCCCCAGATGGAAGGGCTTTGGGTAAATTGGTCTAATGGAAGGCGTCCCTGTCCATGTCAGGGAGGTTGGAACTAGATGGTCTTTAAGGCTCCTTCCAATCCAGGCCATTCTAGGATATGCAAACACACCTTAACACAGGCAATGTCTACTGCATGAAGAACAATAAATCCCACCAGCTGTCATAAACCTAACACACAGCAGAGATGATAAAAATTTCTTGCTGTTATTTTCTCCTACTCTTCCCAAATTAATTTGCAGCTTACTATCACAATAGGAGCACTTGAGCCTAGAAAAGTAATTTTATAAAAGGAACATGCAGTTTCCTACAATAGTACAGACACTTTTACTAAACAATCAGAGCTGTTTCCCTCAGCACCACCTGACTAAATCTTGTCTGCTTCTCTAAAATCTAGCACTTTCCAAATTTTTTATTCTTAATATGCTACTTCCACAATACTTCTGAGGAAGTGACTTGCAAGACAACATATAGTCTAAAGGCTCATGGATGTCTCAAAAGAGATGGGTAAGTCTGGAGAAGGGTAAACAGACGACAAATCCCCAAGGATCTGAGCAAATTCTAGAAGTCCGTGTAAAGGAAATAAAAAACAGCTGTTTATTGAATAGACAAATTGCTATTGATTAACCCTAATGTTACTATGGGCAACGAGTGCATTCATACTTTTTTCTCAGCATCCCACTGTACATGGTTTCCTTTTCACATTTCACACTAGCCATTAGAGTGCCATTACTGAATGCTAGATTTTCTTCTGACCACTGTATGAATATAACACATTTAAATAAAAGCTTTCATCGTGTTTTCTCAGTGCAGTGATGGAGATGAAAAATTAAGACTTTAAAATACACCAATTCACATATAAGTCCTTAGCAGGTTTAATTTAGAAGAGCAATCTGATCATCTTTTGAAGCACTTACTAAGAAAAATCTGGCTGTTACATGAGCAATACTCAATTAAACTCTGTAGAAAAGATTCATATGGCACAATTCTAATAGTAGAGAGGCTGAATATTTTATTTCATTTCCAAAGAAAAATATATTTCAATCATAGCATTCATGTAAAGCTCCATATTTATTTCATCATTCTTTATCTTGACAATTATGAATACCACTAAACTATGTTATTGAATAATCCACTTGCTAGAGCAACCCCGTGGAGGAAGATTTGGGGGTAATGGTTGACCAAAAAAATTGACCATGAGACAGCAGTGTACACAGCCCAGAAAGCCAAAAAGGAGTGTGGCCAGCAGGCTGAGGGAGGTGATTCTCTCCCTCTACTCTGCTCTTGTGACACCCTACCTGGAGTACTGCATCCAGTTCTGGTGCGTAAGACGGACATGGAACTGTTAAAGCAAGTTTAGAAGAGAGCCACAAAATTGATAAGGAGACTAGAGCACCTTCCTTACTAAGACAGATTGAAAATGCTGGAGCTATTCTTCCTGGAGAAGAGGAGATTGTGTTGAGACCCCATGGGGCATTCTTCACTAAACCTGGCTTGCTAGACTCTGGTTAGCAGAGTCTATCTAATAAGGGCAAAAGGGTTTTAGGCCACAGGTTGGCAGGACTCATTGAAAGGGCTTTAAACTAGGTTTTGAGAGGTATGCTGCCTCCCAGGGGCCTGGATTGAAGACCTAACTAGAAGGATTTGTGACCTCATTCAACCCACTGATTACTATCCTCTGCTGGTTGTTCAGGCTGGAGGTGATGAGGCTGGTGAGAGGGGAGTTAATACTATAGAAAAAGAATTCAGGGAGTTAGGTCAACTTACTGATGGGGCAGGAATGCAGGTGTGTTTTTCTGTGATTCCTGTAACAGCAGGAGTGAATGATGTTAAAAATAGGAGAATCCTTAGTATAAATAGATGGCTCAGGGGATGGTGTCAACGCAGGAACTTTGGGTTCTTTGACCATGGAGTGACCCTTGCTGAGCATGGTCAGCTAGACTCAGGTGGGTCACATCCAACTAATAAGGGAAAGAGGTTACAGTGAGCCCCTGGGTATTCATGGTCTGCTATTTGCGCGTTTCAGTACTTGTGGGTGATTTTTCTGCGACCTGTGCGACCACGGTCCATGTCCAGAATGTACCGAGACCCCAGTCAGCTTGGCTCCCAGTCCCACCGCTCGCACTGCAAGGTTCCACATTTGTGGGTTTGATCCCTAGGAGGGCATTTGCTTGGGAATTGGACTAGATGATCCTTGGGGTCCCTTTTCAACCTGGAATAACCTGTGAACCTTCATACAACGAAGCTGGAGTTGGGCATTTCATCAAGAATTTTAGTGATAGAAAAAGGTGCAATGGGGCTAAATCAAAGAGGGGAAATTTAGGCTAGCTTACTAAAGAAAATCTTTACTGTGAAGGTGGTAAGCCACTTAAACACATTGCTCAGAGAAGCTGTGACTGCCCCAACCCTGGGAGTGTTCCAGGCCATGTTGGAGAGGTGACTGAGCAAGTTAGTCTAGTCTGAGATGTTCCTGCCCACTGCTGGGAGTTGAAACTGGATGATTTTTTAAAGATTCCTTCCAACCCAAACCATTCTATGATTTTTACCGAATGCTCAAATATCATATAGATTCTATATTACGTATTACTTCATTCCCAAGTAAAACTATGAATCACAGCATCCAGTTTAGCACAAAATGCATTTCTCCAAAGCCCATGCTAACAGCATTCACCATGAAAGAGAGAAGATAAAAACAGTTTATCCAGGACATTACTAATCAACTAGCCAGAAAGATCTTGTTAGCTTTTTACAGATATTCTATTTAAAATCTATTTAAAATTCATTCCATTAGATAGTCTACTGGAGGTAAAACCTGCCAGATTGGTAACTTCAATGACCAAATCTTCTGCTTTACCAAAAATCTCACCACAAAAGCAGAGGTAAATAAAAAGTTTACCCACAATTTATGAAGATCCACAAAGACCATTTCTAGCAGTGAGAGAATAGTTTTTGTCCCAAAGCTTTTTTTATTTTTCAAATTCAGATACCAACTTACTAAGAAATAGGGACACTTGATTACACAGTGGACTGACCTCGACATGGAATCTCCCATACAGCAGGGAGCACAGCATAGAATAGACTGCTTAATTAGTCTTGGGATTGGTTTTAGAAGGGTTTGTAAAGTGGGAAGACTGGTGTTAACTACTCATTCTTCACAGCATATTAAAGAAGTCTTCAGAAGGAATGTTTTTCTTATTATTGACTTTGCTCATTAGACCAATCAATAAAGCACATGGATAGCTTTATTCATATGAGAAATAATACTGAAGTAGAGTCAATCACATGCTTTAAGTCTTTGTGGGATTGAACTTACTGGTTTGCTCAGAGATTAAATTTTCCTTTACAAGTGCCCAACCTAATTAGTAAATTGACAGTTCTATGTCAATAGTTATAACTTTTCCGAAATGAAGTAGCTGACAATTTGCTGAACTGCTCACATTTGTGTAATTAGGAAGATTTCCTACACAGTACTTATTTAAAATGGAATATGAATCACAACTTTAAGTGAAAAATGTAGGTAAGTATTGTAAAATAGTTTCTATTATGTTATCTTACTGATAGTTACTACTTTTTCTTACCACATTTCTTTTTTAAAGAAAAGTTCTGGTCTTTCTTTTCTTTAAAAACCAAAAAAATTCCTCTTTAGCATTGTCATGGTTTGACCCTGGCTGGATGCCAGAAACTCACCTACAACCTCTCCTGGAGGAGAAAAACTGGAAAATGAAACTGGTCACAGGCAAAAAAGCAAGACAAACTACAAGTAAAGACTGTAAAGAATTTATTTATTAACTAACAAGATCGGAGCTTGATGTGAGAAGCATAATTTTAAAGGCAACCTTTCCCCCCCACCCCTCCTTCTCTTACAACATATCTAATATTCCCTTTTTTGATCAGGAGACAAAGGAGGAACAGGGATAGGGGTAAAACCATGCTTGTTGGGATTTCTGACCAGATCCAGGGTAGGAACCATCTCTCTGCCCTTCCATAAAGTCCTCTCTCTCTCACAAGAGGAAATGTCTTTCATGACCCTTTCCCAAGTGAGATCTCGACCCAGGGACAACAGGCCTTCCATCCTCTGTTGTCTGAGGGTCATAGCAAAGAATGGAGTGTTTTAAGTGCTACTCTGCTGCTTCATATATGAGCCCATCCCAAAGTACATAGTTCAGATCCTACCACAATGCAATTCTGTCACAAACGTTTGTCCAAAGGACCTCTGCCGAGCTCTCAGCTCCAGGCTTGTGTTTCTGGGCTCCAAAAAACATCTGCAGCTGCTTGCAACATGATTCCTCCATCTTCAGTCGTGGCTCAGATGGATCCCTGCATCACTGGTTCCTCTCTCTCTATTCCACAGGCTTGCACCATGGTCCTTTCCACAAACCGCAGCGGGATGCCTGGAAGAACATTCCTACCCCTTCTCTAGTAGGCCTGGGGGGGCCTCCATAGTTTCCAGCTTCTTACACACATCCTGACCCGACACTCTACATTTTATTACTGAGGGTTTTTTTCCTTCTCTCCCAAATATGTTTATTCACAGAGGCAGTCCTATCTCAGCAACCTTGAATCACTGGCAGCGACTGAGGCCCAGGCAAGAGCTGAGCTGTTAACCCCCTCACTGCCAGAGGAGCAAAAAAACCCAAACCAGGACAAGCATAATGGTGAGCATGCCCACCTCTCATGCTGGGGACCAGGAGTTCAATTCCTGCCAGAGAGGCAGAGGTGATGTTTAAGAGTTGGACTCAATGATCCTTGTGAGTCCCTTCCAACTCAGGATATTCTGTGATTATAGTACAAGGATTTGCAAGAGTCATCTTGATCTCAACTGATCCCAATTAAATAATGAAGACTTACACAAAGACACCCAAGATAAACATCTCCAGAGTCACCTCTTCATCAGTAATATTTTGCAGTGTGCCCTGTGTTGCTAGCACAAAAATTTCCTATATAAGCAAAACACTTACTGAAAACGTGCTTTGGAAGTTATTTAGGTTGGTCCTCCCCGGCAAGGAGGGCCAAAAAGAATAAATATAATTAAAATACAAAAACTGCAGCTCAGAAATTGAATTAAAAGATTCCACGGAGATCAGTGTATCCAGGGGCAGACTAAGGCCCTCTGGCTTCAGTTGCTGTTGTGGTAACTTCCTAGGGCTCCTTCCACATGGAATTCAGCAGATGATAGAAGAAATAAAAACTTTCAAGACACATCCCTCTTCTTGCTCTAATTGAAATGTGCTCAGGTTGTCCTGGAATGCTCAAGGTTGTTCGAGCTACAACTTCCAACATAAAAAAATGGCCCTTCATATTTTAAGGACTTTGGCTTGGATCAAAAAGTGCAAAGACTGTTTTTGCTTTTCTACCGAAAATATTCCTTTTTTTTCTAATCTGTCCACTCCCAAGTCACAGTTACAGGCTGCCCATAGCACAGATTTTTGTCCCACTAGACTTTCTAGGCAGCAAGGAACAACTCAGTGGAAAGCCCTCCATCCCCCCAGCAGCAGTGGGGCTGGGCTGCACTATAGCTCTGTACAAGGTAAAAGGGGCCTAGTCACTGCCCTTAGAGCCCCAACATACTAGGCACAACTTTAAAAACGAAGTGATTAGCACAAGGATAAATTATTGTTAACCACATAAAGAGTGAACCCTTTCAAATCAGAGAGTTCCTGGAATGCATCAGCCATCCAGAGGTGTAGCACCTTTAGGATCAGGTAGCAAACTCTCACATCTTTCAGCAATTTGGAACAGAGTGGTAAGGTCAAAATTCAGTATGAAAATATGCTGCTGATTCTGAAACCCAAAATAAATTATGATTACACTCAACATTCCCAACCTTCAGGAAAATCTCTCAGAACAGAGTAGGTAGAAAGTTCATTTTCTGAGTTAAAGGTATTTTTTACCAGTTACAGCTATCATGTCATGTAAAACATGAAAACATCTACATGTTTTGACCCACAGAAACATTTAAGCAACTTAATGCATTTTAAGCAGAGAACATCATATCAGTCGTGCAATAACCTATGCCTGCATGGGAAATACATGGACTAAATGAAGTAGTACACAAAAGCACAAAACAAGCAAATACTCAAGACAAGTTCTGCAATTAGCATACTGTTATTAATGTTAACTAGATGACTTATAATTCAAATTCATATGAGTTTCAGTTAAACAAAGCTGCAGTTAAATCAAATATGCAAAATAAAAATCCAAGCCTCATGAATATTCCATGGTAATAATTTAATTCAGATTTGACAATCTCGTGTCATATGATTCAATTTTAAATATTTTTCTTAACAAGGATCAAAAAAAAAAATCATTTGACATAGCATTCCCATTATAGGCAATACCCAGAGAAGCTATCATCCCCTCAATTCATTTCTGTAAGTCAGCATTACACATCCAGAGACAAAAGCAATTCAACTACTTGGGCTACAGTAAACCCACATGGAGTGGATACTGTCCTTAATTACATGTTCCTGCTATTCTCTTTCCCTCTCTATCATCTACTATTTCCTTATTTCTGTTCTTTCTACATTGTTCGAAGAGTCTTTGGCCCAGTACTCTTTAACGTCTTTATAAATGACTTGGATGCAGGAACAGAAGGGATACTAAGCAAATCTGCAGATGATACAAAACTCAAAGAAGCTGTTGACTTGCTTGAAGGCAGGGAGAGCCTGTAGAGAGACCTTGACAAATGAGAGGCCTGGGAAATCACCAGCCACAAAGTTCAGCAAGACAAAGTACCGGATTCTGTATCCGGGATGAGATAACTCTGGATATTCATAAAGTATGGGCAATGAGATCCTGGGGAGGAGTGCCATGGAAATGGACCTGGAGGACCTGGTTGATGGCAAGCTGAATATGAGTCAGCAGTGCCCTGGAAGCCAGGAGGGCCAACAATGTCCCGGGGGCATCAGGCAAAGCAACACTAGCCAGTCAAGGGAGGGGACTGTCCCACTCTGCACAGGTGCGGCCTCACCTTGAATATTGTGTGCAGTTTTGGGCACTGCAATATAAAAAAGTTATTATGCTGTTAGAGAGTGTCCAGAGGAGGGCAATGAAGATAGTGAAGGGCCTTGAGGGAAGCCAGATGAGGAGTGGCTGAGATCACTTAAGTCTGTTTAGCCTGGAAAAGAGGAGACTGAGGGGAGACCTCATTGCAGTCTACAACTTCCTCATAAGGGGAAGAGGAAGGTCAGGCACTGATTTCTTCCTTACGGTGATCAGACAGGGCCCAAGGGAATGGCCTGAAGTTGCATCAGGGGAGGTTTAGGTTAGATATTAGGAAGAGGTTCTTCACCCAAAGGCTGAGTGGGCACTGGAACAGGCTCCCCAGGGAAGTGGTCACAGCACCAAATCTGACAGAATTCAAGAAGCATTTGGATGATATTCTGAGGCACATGGCACACCTCTGAGATGGTCCTGTGCAGAGCCAGCTGGACTCTATGACCCTTCTGGGTCCCTTCCAGTTTAGCATATTCTGTGATTCCCTCTCATCCCTATGGAAAAGGGCCACCAAGGGCTCTAGACACATTCTTAAAGAAAAACAAAAGCAAACCACTGAACATTCAACACCCCCCGTCCCAACCGCTTTTCAACAAAACCCACTTAAAAACCCCACCAAAAACCAACCCATGCTGGAATCCAGTCCACATTTTTATAAATAATAAATTTCTCAGCTAATAAAGACTAAAGGACCACAAGCAAGAAACTAACTTCATAAGGTAGTCAAACAATTTTTTCAGTTACTGAAGCCATATAAAACCATAAAATCAAGATTACACACTACAGTATCTGAGGAAAATAGATTGCTATATCACCCATTTTTGATTTTACACATAATCAGAATCTCTGAAAGACAAAACCATACCAACTTTAGCAAGAATATTCCTGTATTCCAAAAGGAAAAGTAACAGGATACCAAAAACATGGATTTTTTAAAAGGAAAAAAACCCTAAATAAAATTACTGCCTTTGATACTTTTTTATGAATTCTATGATTACTCAAAACTTGACATACCCACCACAGCATTCACAAGGAAAAACATCTTTCTTTTAACAGTACACGAAACCCTGCATCAGGTGCATTATTCAGATTCATTTGAGATTCATTTAATATTATGTGGCATGCAAGGGGCTTTTAGGGTTTGTTTTCCCCCCTTCCTCAAGCATCATCCTGCAACTACACATAAAAGAAATTAAAATATTATTCTTTAAATATTTTATATGAGAACATAGTTAGTGTAAAAGAATTAAGATAATTCCAGGCAGTTCAGGATCCTTCCTTTGTTTTCAGGCTACTGCATATACAGGAAAAAGGCGATCCAAGCCACTCACTGAATAAAGGTACTGTTTAGCCTGGGACCTATTTAATGTCATCTAGTCCAATCTCCCTGCTATAAGCAGCAATAACTTCAACCAGATCGGTTTCTCAGAGCCCCAACCTGACCTTGAACATTTCCAGCAATGGGGCATCTACCAGCTTCCTAGGCATCCTGTTCCAGTGTCTCATCATCCACATTGTAAAAAATGTCTTCTTGATTTCCAATCTAAATCTACTCTCTTTTCAGTTTAAAAACCATTACCCCTTGTTCTGTCACTATTGGCCCCACCTGGGCAATCCCACATGAATCTGATGGCATAGTAACTCCTTGAACTCCATGTTTTGGGGACTTCCTTCCACCCCCTCCCCTTACCCCTCCAACAGATCAAGACTGTTACCATCGCTTTGACCAGCAGACAACAAAATCACATCTCGTTCCTGGAACCATGGATGACAATATCTTTCTACTCTTATTCTTTCTCTTGTTTTGTTTTCCATGTATATTTTAAGGGATAACTTCTATACTTTTCTATTGTTGCATTTCTATAAATAACCAAAACATCAACGTACCTCCTTTCAATTTCAACCAGACTGTTCAAAAATAAGTCCTATAGATATACATAAACCCATCATGTTTCACTCTAATCTGTTCCAAGGGGTCTATTAACAAGAACCTCAGTTACACTTATCTTCAGGTGCAGGGCATAACACCCTTGCATAAAGCTAAATGGTGACACTAACACCCAAATTCTGTGACAATCTAGTCTTGTTAATGCAAACAAGGTGATCTCTGTGACTGTCTTACTGGATCAGGCTTTGAAGAAATGCCTTATTTTTTATACCTGCTCTGAATCATTTATACAATTCTAGAAGCCAATTTCCTTAAATAAGAGGAATTCAGGGCATCCCTACACTCCAGTGTTTTAAAAACATACCTAGACATCACTGGGATGACCCTACCCCACACCCACCATGTTTCGGGCCCATCAAGGTTTTTCCAGGCTTAGTGTTTGATTTCCTTCCACAGAGTGGAGTGACACACACTCTGCTATAAAGTGAATAACTCTCTAGTCACAGATGCTATGTCTAAAGTCACTTCATAATCATTAGAAAGTTACTTTAAAAGTTGACTGCTATCAAGATATTTTGAAATGCATAATTCAGGACAGATGAGCTAGTAGTTAGATCAAACATCCTTTTATTTCATGGTAAGATTCAGATTTCCCCTGAATTCTGAACAGCATGAT
This sequence comes from Pitta sordida, assembly GCA_013390025.1. Lineage (NCBI taxonomy): Eukaryota > Metazoa > Chordata > Aves > Passeriformes > Pittidae > Pitta > Pitta sordida. The sequence goes on from WEKX01014303.1 coordinate 17,952, forward strand.
TAAAAGATTTTTGTTTTGTAGACAAGATACCTATTTAATTTATGAAGGTTATGACTTGCATTCAAATCACTGATTTCATTTCAGGCAAAGACCACCTGTATGCTAATCATTTAAAAAAAAGAGTAGGGCCTCAGACATTAAATCAGGGTACTTCTATACTGGCATGACAGTAATTTCAAACCAATTTGCATTTCCACAGACTTCAATACATTTTATTCTGTAGACAGAGTTCTCGTTTCTTTTATTGCAATCTCATTCAGTATCTGTCTTTTCTGTCACAGGGGAAGACAACAGACATGTTATTTAGTGTTTGGCATTTTATAATAATATTTTAATTATCTCTGATGTTTTCTTTGCTCATGGCTCAGTGTAAACCATGACAACAAATAAAACTGATTAACTAGAATTAATATTATTACTTATTCACAGCTCAGAGCCTATGGCAGTGGCTTAAACAGTCCTTTTCTTTATTTGTTGCCATCAGGCTTAGCTATAAAAAATTTAGTTGTAATAATGAAAAATATCTAGAACTGTTTAATGAGAACACAGATGTGCACTACTGTATGGGGTCTGTCTGAGCCCATAGCGCCCTCACAATGCTGTACTTTAGAAGGGTGTTGATAACACACAAGTGTTTTGACTGCAGCTGGGCACACATCACACTAATATCTCTTCCCCCCAACTGAGGATGAGATTCTGGGAGGGCACACGAGCAGCCCAGCTGACCCAGACCGACCAAAGGGATATTCTGTACCATATGACATCAGCTCAGATACAAAAGCTGTGGGAAGGGAGCAAGGATGCTGGGGGGTGCGGGGTTGTGGCATTCATTGTTCTCAATGACTGCCTTGTAACGTGTAGGAGCCCTGCTTCCCTGGATGTGGATGGATACCTCTGCTGATGGTAAGTAGAGATTAGTTCTTTTGCTTTGCTTTTGAGTGTGCTTTTGCTTTGCTTAAATTTTCTTTGGGCTGACATTAAACTGCCTTATTCCAACCCACTTTTTGTATATCACCTTATTATTTGGAACTGAATGACCATTTGGGCGCTTGGCATCTAGCCAGGGTAAAACCTGTTACAAGTACACCAGAGTATATATTAATAAAAATGAGCATAACTTCCTCAAACACACACACACACTACTACAACCATTCATTATAACTGTGTTCCACAATTCCATGTCTTACACATTTCTCCATGACTCAGTCTTTATATGAAGAACAACCTGCTCCTCTTTTTATTTTAAGTTTTGATCTGGTCTGAACAGACACTATACCTGCAGAGTAACTAACAGCTCACAATTGGAATTCTGCAAACAAGATAATTACAATTAACAGAATGGCTTCTCTTCACAAATATAAAGAATATGTAAGCCCATCACCTTCACAGAGTGCAGACTGTAGACAAGGAATCTTAGTGGATCACCTCATTGTTGCAAAAATTGATACCAGATAGTACATAGTGAACAGCTCTGATGAAAACCAAAGGAGTCATATATACTGAATCCCTTTTGGATAAGGGGAAAATAAAGTAACTATTCATCTTAAAACAGCTTCTTTACCTTCTTTCCTCAAGTTATGACTTCTTTTACTTGTCTATATCTAGAATTCTAAGGAAACTACAAAAGGGATGCCATATAATTTTTTTTCCCTTTATTTTTTATGTGTGTGTGTGGAGTGAGAGGCAGAGGTGGAAGAGGAATGACAAATTAAAACAGGCTGTAGTGTCTCTTCCCATAGCTTCATTAATTTGGAATGACAGTAAGAGGCAGAAGTAGCAAAACAGTACATTATAAATATGCAGAACTGTAACGTACACAAATAAGAGCGCTATTTTACACTTTGAGGTTATGCTACCTTCCTTTTAATTCATTTCCCTCTCATACTTTTTCTATAATTTTGCACAGTAATGGAATACCAAAGAAATATTCTGGAACTATTGTGTACTTAGACAATAGACTGAGACCTGAAAAGAATCCAAACAAAACACCTCCCACCTCCCACCTCTCACCCCAAATGAACCAGAACAGTCTACACCTTGAGATTTTAAACAAAAAATGAAGAACACAACCATGCTCTCCAGTTTTTGAGTTCTCACGTGCTAAATTCTTCCAAGCTTACACAGGCAGAAAAATGCTTTTTTAAATACGTCTTAATCTCTAGAGCTTTATGCTACCACCACATAGATGACAGACAGAAAATTATGCAAGATAACTATTCTTGAACATTTAATTACACTGTGCAAATATTCATGCATTGCACTGGCCAAACTCTCATTGGGTATAACTCCTTCAAGATAAAAGGTCACACAAGCAAAGAATACAATTCTGTTGCAAACAGGAAAGAGAAGACCACAGTTGTAATCAAGTTATTGCATTAGACAGAATGTCTGTAGTCCGATAGCTAAAAGGAATAGCTGAGATTTGAAAAAAGATTTTTATTCAGACTTCTCACTTGTCTACTGAGTGGCTGGAGGAATGACACTTTCTCTCATGTCCCACCATTTTCTAAAACCATAATATAGTCATTTTCTTCATATTGCCTCAGAGCTATTGACAAGTCCTCACATTTACATTTACCATAACTCGATTTCACATAAAAATAGAAAATATTAATAATAAGAGCATTGATTTCAAAATAAAAATTACTACAGAAAATAAAAATTGAAGTAGTCCTACTGTTTTTGTTATAGAATTATATCTTTCCAATGGAATCAAAAAGATGTCTCTATTCAGATATTTAAAAAAGAAATAAAAAATAGTTCTTAATCAGCATTCTCTGGTATTTTTATTTCTTTGCAGCAGACCTAGAGATCATATTTGCTATTACACTGGAGGAAACTTCTTGATTTTAAGCTCAGATAAACAAGTTGTTGTCTTTTACAATCATGGCTTGCAATTAACTTCTCATCTTTAATACACCATAGAAAAAGTCCTAAATTACAAAAAATACACGTGTGTTGTTAGGTCTCCAAGTATCCACTATTTTAAAACATTTCCTTGGAAAGCTAACTCAAGACCGGAAGGGGAACAACAGCAGCAGCAAGAAAAAAAAATTACACAAAAACCTCCTCAAACCCTTAATAGTGCCTTTATAGATGTTTTATGTTTTTCATTATAGCAATCCCCATTATCTCATTTTGATATGCATATGCCAGTTGTATTTGAGCCTTGTATCGTTTATTATAAAAGCAATGACCTTTCAAACACTTGGCTGATCTTCCCTTAATAACTAGGAACATGCTTGTGACTGTCAGTGAAGTGGAAAATCAGCCTCTGGAAACAAGTAAACCATCCTTCCCACCATATTAAGGCAACTGTAAGACTACAAAACAAAAACCACCATGCTGAACCATGTAAGGCTGATTTCCCCTCGCATGCTCCCCAGAAAAAGTCCTTGACATTGCTAATGTTTGTCTTGCATATAGGTCCCAGAGCCAAACCTCCATCTGGAAGAGATTTGAACTACTATCCAGAGGCATTTTCAGGATCTGAACCAAAAGGTTTACAGCATTACAATCCGGTTAATTCTATTGCTTTTAATTCCAGCTGGACTTAAAGTCTTATCTCTGCACTCCAGGCCTTCAGATACAGCCTATCACAGCAACACCAATTCCCAGAGAACTCTACTCTATGACCCAAGTGAGATTAAATCCCTCCAGATAGCCCAAGTAAATGGCTCATAACTCGTTTCTGTCACTTTCACTAATGCCTTTGTACCGTGAAAGAAACCAGCAAAGGTGTAAATACCTACAAATTATTAACTGCACTTTTTCCCTTGACTCCTATCAGCAATTCCAGCTGTCTAGCCCCTGCTGAGAACATCACAGATACTTACTGGCTGAACTTTCTCTTTAAATATTGCACAAATCAGCTTCTGAATATTTGTACTCTATACCTGAGTGCTGTTATTTTTGGTTAAACATACAAACAAACACAGAGATATAAATAAATAGAGAAACAACAAGGGGAAAACAAATATCCATTTGATGGCAGTCATACTTAAATTCCCCCAAGTTAGGTAATTCCACAGCACCTCTTATGTTAAGCAATTTCACCCAAAAGAAAGCAGACACAAGCTGAGGGTGGTATGTAAACTCTACTCATAACAACATATTTAGTTCTTGCTTATCAAGACACATTTATTTTGAAGAACTGAAGACATGATTTCTGAATAATCCTTTAGGATAAACAAAAGAAAAAGGCAATATCTTCCTAAAATATCATACAAATACAATGAGAAATTCTTGCACAAAGCAAAGCCTGCACATGCAGTATGATCCTGGGAAGCACTCAGAGATAGCTGTTATTAAACAAAGATATCACCTTTATTTATACCTCATTTCATGATTTTCTTTTGTTTAGCTTTCTTTTCCCAGAGAAGGGAGGAGTTTGAAGAGGCACAAGAAGAAAAAAATAAGGAAGGGTGTAGTATAAACAAAATAATTTCCTAAAGTAACTTCCAAAATTGGAAAGAAATCTGTTCAAAAAGGTTTTTAAGGACTCAAGTAGGAAAAAAAACCTCATCAAAATAAAAACCCAAGAGACATTTAGGTGTCCAGATTTTGGAATTCAAGCCTGCCACAGTTCACTGCAGAATGACAGGCAAGACAAAGAAAACAACTAAAAGAAACATACCTTTTTTCTCCTTCCTGAATAAGAAAAAGACCTTGAGAAGTCTTAGGAAAAAGTAGATATCCACCTTCAAAATTTCCATCAAACACTTACCCTCAAGACTGTGGTAAAATATGAGCCAAGGAGCATCACATAAACAGGTGAGTGGGATCATCACTGATGGTTTTTTATCAGATGCAGCTGAGTTCCCAGATCAGAAGGGTGACCGCCAGGTCGAGGCACTTGGTCAGTAACAGGGCTGTTGGTGGGCCCTTGATGAGGGCTCAAACTTGTCACAGCTGGAGGATATAGTCTTGGTCCTGTGTGCTGAGGCAGCACCTGGATTTACTTGCAGATTAGGCAGAAGTTGCTTGGCCTAATGCTGGGAATAGGTGAGGTAATCCAGAGCTAGGAATAGAAACTCTGATCTCTGTAAATGCTAATGGCTATACATACTTTGGTCACATTCTTTCTGGTAGAGAATAGGGAATGTGGCCAGTGTACTGAGGTTAGTCACATATATGTTTTGTAATCAGATACTGGGAGTACCAGTATAACTGGGAAGATGTAAAGGAATATTCTTTTCTCAGGCCCTCTCAGAGTGCTCCCACCTAAATTGGCCAAAGTAGCTTTTTGAAAATTATTCAGAATTAAGCAATTCCAAGGAAGCACTTTCTGTTTAATAGTTTAAGAAGGAAGCTGAAAATCTGTTTATGGTTCATTTAGGTACCTTTAAGTAAAAACATGACACTGTGCCTATGCAAACCCATAAAGACAGAATGACTTGGTAATCTTCTGTATTGCACATAATAAAATAGCATAATAAAGGTACAAAACTGGTCCCCATGTTTAATAATCCATAAATTACAACTGACAGCATAGAGATCCAAAGAAAACTCTTTATATCTGTCAGCATCCCATGTATTTTGTTTTGCCTGAAGCAAGCTTTGTAACTCTGAACTAAGTAAATGACATGATGGATTAAACCACCTGAGACCGTGTTTTTATTGGACTTCAATAATATTTATGCAAAACAGCAACTTTAAGTATTTATCCTTTATTCAAAATACTGAAACTATAAAGCACCTATTATCTCTACTTTCTGTTTACCCTTTTTAAGTGCCACAAATTGTTACCAATGAACAAGGCAATATTTTTTCCTACATTAACATCAATTGTCTATCTTGAGACAACAAGCTCAGATTTTTAAATATTTTAGATATTGCACCACTGAGTTTTGGAAGGGTTATGCAACGACAGACTGAGGAAATGTGGCACCAGTAGATCCCAGTTCCAGTGACATTTAGGCCCCCATGCCCCTGTGACACTCATTTAAATATTAGTTATATGAATCACATGAACATCTCAATTTTGAGCACACAAGAAATTTTTATCTTTGAAAGTCTGATCCAGAGACACCTACGGTGGTATTTATTTAACTAAATATTGACATTTATGTATGAGCAAGATTTCCTATGTTCTCTTTATGGTGGAGAAAAATACATAGTTTCAGGGATATATGTTCATAATAGAAGGGGCTTATAACTGGCATGCCTTGACCACATATTCATAGAGTAAAGAAGTAAGTTTTTGAACCCTAATAAAAGTGTATTAAACAAGACATAATAATGGAAATGAAAAGAAGCATTACCAACATATAGGAATCTCTGGGATAGGAAGAGTTACTGTTTCTAGACTTATACAAATCCCCTTGACTACAATGGTAAGTATAGCACACACATATACATGTCCACAACATGTGTCTGAAAGAGAAAGGACACAGAACAGGCAAGAAATCTCCAACTAGAAATATTTTCCAAACTGAATAAAAAGTATGTTTGCATGGGTCAGAATTAGAGGTTTACACGTCAGCTACTGTTCAACTTTAAGCAGTAATTGGAATTTTTTATGACCCAAGGATGGATAAGGAAAACTGATGGCTAAAACAGAAGTTTGCTTCCTGCGAATGGGAATATTAATCTGAAATCAGACTTATCAAATTATTGCAACTGTATAATTGAGCACCTAATTAAGGGTGAAAGAATGTTCATTTTATAGTATTTCAGTAAAATTTTGCATCTTAAAGAGAACCCTGTGAATGATTTCCATTCTTACTTTGCTATCTCACTTATATTTTCATTTGATGAGGCTCATTTTCATATTAAAGATGACAAAACACTACCCTTCTAATTCATGACAACAGTTTGAACAAAATTAAAGTGCATATAATCTTTGGGCTTTCTTGCATGTGATTGCATGCCAGAATACTATAAGCCCAATTGATGAGTACATCACATGCCAGACCAGCATAATTATCTATCAATCTATAGATGGCTAATGCACTTATATTCATTGATATTATAAGGCACAATTAATTAGCACTGAAATAAGAAACAAGCAGATCTCAGTCTACCTCGGACAACAGTAATGGTCTTGAGCAAAGCTGAATTTCCCTCTTTTAATTAGATTTATATGGTTCCTCATGAGTGAAAGTAGGGGACTATAGTGAATTTTTGTTGCTACAACTTATTACGTACAAAGTAAGAATACTGGGGAAGATGGCAGCAAGGGGTTTTGATTGGAATATTCTCTGCTGGGTCAGGAACTGGTTGGATGGCCGGGCCCAGAGAGTGGTGGTTAATGGTGTCTCACCTAGTTGGCGACCGGTTACTAGTGGTGTCCCCCAGGGGTCGGCGTTGGGTCCGGTCCTGTTCAACATCTTCATTGATTATATTGATGACGGGATTGAGGCCATCATGAGTGAATTCATGGATGACACCAAGCTTGGAGCCCTTGTTGATCTGTTAGAGGGTAGGAAGGCCCTGCAGAGAGACCTGGACAGACTGGAGAGATGGGCAGATTCTAATAGAATGAAATTTAATAAGTCTAAATGTCAGGTTCTGCATTTTGGTCATAATAACCCCAAGCAGAACAATAGGCTGGGAACGGAATGCTTGGAGAGTAGTGAGGTAGAAAGAGATTTGGGGGTATTAGTGGACAGCAAACTCAACATGAGCCAGCAGTGTGCCCAGGCAGCCAAAAGGGCCAACGGCATCCTGGCCTGCATCAAGAATGGAGTGACTAGTAGGTCAAGAGAGGTTATCCTTCGATTGTATTCAGCACTGGTTAGACCGCACCGCGAGTATTGCGTTCAGTTCTGGTCCCCTCAGTTCAAGAAAGATGTCAAGGTGCTGGAACAAGTTCAGAGAAGGGCAACTAGGATGGTAAAAGGGTTGGAAGAAAAGCCCTCTGAGGACAGGTTGAAGGAGCTGGGTCTGTTTAGCCTAGAAAAGAGGAGGCTCAGGGATGACCTTATCGCTGTCTATAACTACCTGAAAGGAGGTTATAGCCAGGTGGGGGTGGGTCTTTTCTCCCTGGCCACTGGAGACAGGATGAGAGGTCATAGTCTTAAGCTTCAGCAGGGAAAGTTTAGACTTGATATTAGGAAAAGGTTTTTTACCGAAAGAGTGATCCGGATTTGGAATGGGTTGTCCGCAGAGGTGGTTGAGTCATCAACCCTGGACGTGTTCAAGGGGAGGCTGGACGAGGTGCTGAGTGATACGATCTAGATGTAGAGGATAGGTTAGTTGGATTATAGGTTGGACTAGATGATCTTCAAGGTCCTTTCCAGCCTTATCTATACTGTGATACTGTGATCCTGTTTTTCTTAAGCTTCAATTACACCTCTGTAATGTCATGAAAATACCTCTTTATTTGAGCAGGTGTATATATTTAATTCCTGTGGGCAATCACACTGGCTCAGCAACCTACTGTCACAGCAGTCCGGCTGCTTAACCAAGTCAGGATATTTTGCTGTGGCATGGCAGGGAAGGAATTAGACTACCAGAGGAGAAAAGGAAAGCTGAGTTCAGCCCCATTAGACTTCATCTCAAGTAGGAAGCAAAGAAAGCCCTCATAGAAGGACAATTTAGGTGTCCTAGGAAAAATCTTCTTCTAAGAAAAATTAAATTTGGAGAGTTTGTCTTTTGCTTTTAGCGAAACTGGCAGCAATTCTAACAATACCAAAGGTTTAAGATTATGCTTTGCACAAAAGAAGTACATGAGCTAAATATTACGCTTTTCTAGACTACAAGAAATAGTACCAGGATCTCTCCTCTCTCTGACAACACAAACAGGAGCTTCACTCTTCATTTTCAAGGCAGCTTGCCATTTTCAACAGCAGAATATATTTTATAGCAGAGTACATTTTCTAGGAATGAAACTAGTATATTGTTAATGTATTGTACCAAACAACTTATGTATGGTTGATATACTTTTTATTATTTTTAATATTTTTTATGTATTTTCCTTAGAGAAATTTTTTTTTTCTTATCTCTGTAATTTCTGGCTCCCGTCAGCACTCCTTACACACTAACGCCATGCATAATAACTTGACAAGAACAAAATAAAAATCAGAATTCTACACAAAGCTGAGAATAAATGTTAAAATGTACTGCCAATTCACAGATTTGGTATGAACTGTGTCATTCTAGAGCATTTTATTTCAAAGCCTTGCACAAAAAGCAATTCTGAGACCCTTCTGAGTACAGATCACATTTTCAGATACCTAACTTAAAAGAGGACCTAAAGGTCATCAAGCCTGATTACATTCTGTTCAACAGAATAAAATGAAGTCATGTGTAAATTATTATTGAGTAAATTATGAATGATTCATGGCAGATTTTTCATTAGAATGTAATGTCTCATTTGCTATAAAGTCAACATTATGATCTACAGTTATTTAAGAGCTCTTTCTATTAAACTGAACAGAAGGAGAGATGCTTTTATTTGTACCATTTATATCCACATGTAGTACATGTTACAGACAAGATACTTCCAAAACTTCCTATCCCTCTGCTATTTCAAAACTCCCGAAAAAATATTTAACAGGAAGGTTTCTTTCATACAATACCTAAAAACTTCACTATTATCCCTAGTATTTGTTTTGTCAAGGCAGTATTATCATAAATAAATAAAATGTCTTATATAATTTGCTTAAGCACTACTTTCTGTCAGTCTGCAGCCATGTTTTCACTCTGTGCATGATTATCACATGTCTCTATTTCCTTCTTAAAGGTTACAGAAAAATATCCCTGCCTGTTCTTTAGAAGATAGCCACATCAAAGACTCTTTTGAAAATGAACAGCCTTTAACAATGTTTGATACAAAGCCAGGAAAGGGCATGGGGCTAAGTAACACAGGGGGAATGCTTAAGTTAGCACTGTGGGAAATAAATGCCAAAAATTCAGTTTATTGCACAAATGAAATTATTTTTTCTGCAGATAACTCTCTGCTCCTCACATGCATACAACCAACACCCTTCGGTGCTGATATCTATACAAAGTCATCTTTGAAACCCTGTTCTCAATACATCAACTACTTCTTGCTTCAGTACTCAGACAATTGTACTGTTCAGTGTCAGATGTGGGTTTGAGTTCATGATGAGCTTCCAGATCTGAGTCTTGGCATTGACAATGTTTGGGTGTTCAGTTTGCAGATTGAATGAACAAGCTATGCATTTGTTTAGAAAAAAGATAGCATGTGCTGCATCCAGTCATCTTCAGTTGGTTTAGGAGCAAACAAGCAGACTATGTAAAGGTTTGTATAGTAAAGGGAGAGGGATTTGGATTAGAAAAAAATATTTAAAAAATCAAAATTCCTTTTTTTAAAAAGACCAACGTTGCAAGTAGAGGGAAAATGATTGAAGATTATTAGTGTACAGCTACCAAAACCCCAAGCCTTTGAGAAGAATAAGACAATGTAAGAGAATTAAATGGGTTTGGGGTAGCTTTATTTTGTAATTTAAATAGATTGTAAATCTTTACCTCAAGAGCAACATAAATCCAAATTTTGTATTAAAAAAAGAGTACAACCAAGTAATTTCCACAAAGAATCTCATACAGGATAGCTAACTGCAGGCTATAAACATAAATTAAAAAACAAAAAATGTTTCAAGAGATAATTTTGGCTCTGTTTGCATGCTGGAGGGAAGCATGACAGTAACAAACTGTATCTAAAAACAATTATGTCACACATTATTATACTAGAGGAGAATGTGAGATGACTAGAGTAAGAATCCCAAATAGAATGTTTCTGGATCTTGCTGATCTTATTATGGAGCAATGGACAGGATTGTAAAACAAAGCTTCTAATTTCTACACCCAGCTTTATAGCTAATGCCCTCTCTGGTGCATGGAAAATTTCTTAGTCTGAAAATAATGGTTAGAATCCTGCCTTTCAGGGTTGCTTTATACTACAAAACAAGTTAATTAGAGATAGATATTCAATATTGTGATTATCTGGCTATAGGAAATTTATCTTGGATACTGAACACTAAGAATCTACATATATATATTTACTTAGCTTAATAAAAAAGGATTTTATTTTGTAGAAGGTAAATCACTCAATGGATGAGTGGACACACTGAAAGAAGTGCAACACATTTTCCATTATTTGTTTATATATATATAAATTTAGTTGTAACCTGCAAATTTTTGGCTTCTTCATTCCACATTAAAATTGCTTAGAACTATAATTACCAGCAATTAATAATTACTACTGAGACATTGGAGGGATTTTATCAGTTTATGCTTCCTCTGTCTTTTAAGTCACTCAAGTACAAGAAAAATAGTCCAGCTGGAAATAATATTATTAGAATGGTCCCACAAGTAAGATGGAATAAAGCCATTTCACAGTAACATGTACCCTGAAAGTGGCCCCAATTTAGCAAGGTATTTAACTGAATGTTTAAGATTTACATACAGTGCCATCAACCTGGGCCAACTATATATTGAAAATTGAATATAATTTAAAACAGATATATGTAAAGAAAAAAATCAAACCCATGTCTGTGGCTGCATTTCCTAAGTCTCATTCCAATTTCACTTCTGACTAAAACTCTAAGCTAAACAAAAAGTAATGCAGAATCCAGACTCCTGGTTTTGGAATATGTATAAGTAAACAATATTCCATGAACTTTTGTTTCATTAGATTGAAGTGTCAATGATTCAATGTGGCTTTTAATAATGCATTCCAAAAATTACTTTTCTAAAACTTCACCTATCTAGTTTTTCTAATGAAAAACAAGTTAGAAAAATAAAGAAGCAAACAGATTTAAATGGTGAAGCTCATAAAGACTTGACAACAAGGTTTGTGATCATACTATCACTTCTCAATTTTCTCTCTGCTTTATTACCTACCTCCTTATTATTTAATACAAGTTTCTGGTTTAGTTGTCCAGGGGCATTTATAAAGTCTAAAATAGATTTGTAACACGATAGTTCTGAAATAATATATACAAAACCATTGACGATAATTTTCTCTGTCAACTACTAATATATTAACGGTAATGTAAGTCATTCTTTATATAACCAGTGCATCCTTAAAAGCCCTAACCCAGCAACTCAACTACAGCCTAAACTTTTAAACATGAAGACACTCACCATTGAAATCATGAACCTTTCTGCATCTGGGTTTGAGACAATTATGCTTCATAGAATCACATAATACGTTGAGTTGGAAGGGACCCATAAGGATCATTGAGTCCAACTCTTAGGCCTGCACAGGACCATGCCCAAGAGTAACATCCTGAGAGTATCCAATTGTTTCTTGAACTCTATCAGGCTTGACGTTGTGACCACTTCCTGGAGCCTCTGAATGAAGAATATTTTTCTAAAATCCAACCTAAACCTTCCTTGACACAACTTCAGGCCATTCCCTCAGGTCCTTTTGCTGGTCTCCACAGAGAAGAGATTAGTGTCTCCCCCTCCTCCTCATGAGGAAGTTGTCTTCTCTTCTCCAGGCTGAACAGACCAAGTGACCTCAGCAGCTCCTCAAACAGCTTCCCCTCAAGGACCTCCACCATCCTCGTTGCCCTCCTTTGGACACTTCCTAATATCTTAATATTTTTCTTATATTGTAGTGTCCCAAGCCGCATGCTTCTTGAGTCTTACTCCCATTCCTAACCTTACGTAAGTGTTGCACATTTCAAGGTACCACTGACATAAGAAATATGTGCACTAAACAACATTGTGGATCCCTATACTCAGAGTATTGTGTTTTGAATAATTTCTCTGAACCTGTGAAGTATGCTAACTCACTGAAGATAAGGAGAAGTTCATGAGACGAATTGCTGATGTATTTAACAAAAAAAAAAAGAATGTGAAGTAAAACAATGACGCATTATGAAGCAGTGACAACAGTGAACAGAACTTAATTTGCAATGAGCTGGAGTATTTTGTCAAAATATCAAAATCTGACCCAACAAATTTATTCAGCAATTGTATGGTCTACTGTTTCTGTTTTTCTCCCCTATTAAATTATTTTTCTATTGTTTATATCAATTAATCTCAGAATGTATTCATTAATCTTTTAATATTTATGTTTTCCAGGGATAATAGCTAGGAGTCACAGCAGAGACTAATCCAAAATTAATTCTATTTTTTGTTTGTTTTATCTGTAATTGTACTGTAATAGCATTCTACTTAGCCATGAGAGTCATCAAAATAAAGCCAAAGTATCCTAAAATACAGACACTTCTACCTAAACAGTATTTGTAATTAAAATATTTGTGTAGCTTCCCAGATACTGTGGTGAGTAATGTCAAGAATAAAACAAAGAGGTATTTAAACTAAAAAGCTATATAAAACAAGCATGTTGGCAACCAATGTTGCTGATATCTTGAGGTAAGAAACATGGTTTAATGGAGAGAGATTTAAAGTCATGGAAGAAATTTATCACCACAATCAGTGTTATTTGCTTACTACACCAATGAAAGGTGTTTCCAAAAATGGTTGTATGTGTCTATACATTGGTATCTTTCCCTTGTAAATCACAAAGACTACTTTCTATTTTCTTTCTTTGAATTATCTCTTGCTGAAATATAAACAGGATGGCAAAGGGACCAAATGAGTTTTCTGCAACTGCAAATCTCCATAAAAAGTTGTCAAATTCAAACCTGTCTATAAAATATCTACACATTATTAGACCATGACCACAACCCATCTTTTGCGTCCTGAAGTAAATGGAAGATGTGCAGTTTAAGACAAACAAAAAATTAAAAACAAAAACCAAAACCACATCAGTAGTGTTACACAGTGGTTAACAATTAGTTTAACTCCAAACACATAGGTTTTATCACATAGGCCAATTGATTTTATTGTAATAAAAAGCAGCTACATACACATTTCATCTAGCTGTGACTTTTTTCATGACCTCTGAAGAGGGCGAAAAATTCTACCCTAGCAATTCAATCTGAATTATGAGTCTAGTTACTTCCGGTCCCTAGCAAATTATTAGCAGAAACCCCGAAAGTCTTGTATAATAAAACTCAATACTCTGCAAAGGAAAAAACAATTCCATTTTCTTCATAACTCCTTCAAAATGCCCACTCAATCAGAGAAGTCATGAAGTGGGAAGCAACCTCTAGAGATCATCTAGACCAAGGCCCCTGCTGTAAGCAGGATCAAATGGAACCTGCTGCCCAGGACTGTGTCCAGTTGGGTTTTGAATATCTCTAAAGATGGAGGCTCCACAACCTTCCTAGACAATCTGTTTCAAAGTGTGCTAATGCCTCTTGTGTGGTCACCACTGGAAAGAGAGTATCTTGTTCTCCTTCATTACCTCCCATCAAGTGTTTAAACATACATTACTTGTGTGTTAAAAACTACAAACAAAGTAATTTCTATTGTTATTTTCACATTCATCTTGGAGTTCTCACTCTTTTTAAACTATGATTTTGACTCTGCCCTCTCATCACTCTGCTCTCCTGTTTCCTCCCTCAGCCAAGACTATTACCTTTCACATTTCCATGAGCTCTCATCAGTCCCTTTTAGGTACAGAACAGAGAAATGGCAGGCGCTGCTTGCCAGAACCCTTTCTGTGTAATGAGCTCTGTCATGATTAAGACTCACTTGATGGATAAAGCAAAGCAAATCTGTAAAATAACCCCATGCTTATCTCCCACAGAAATACAGAGCTTCCTCTCAAAACGAGGATATGTGAGAGTTTACTGGCAGGGGAGCAGCAAGGGGTCCAAGGCCTGCTTGGTAGTGGCAGCAGAGCAGCATGAATGTGGCAGCTGGCTAATTATACTGCAAAGAACTTGGCTGGTTTTCAACATTCTTTCTGCATTTTATCAGAAGATGTGCTGGAAACTGTGGAATAGGATGTAGATGACCCTTACAAATATTTTTGGCTGTTCCTTCAAGTGAGGAGAAGAAACAAGTGCTAGCTTTTGCTGCTTAACACAGAAGCTGCTTGACGCAAAGTTGCTTTCATCCACAGGACAGCCAGAAGACTCAAATAAAACTCTCATAGCCTTTTAGGACACTATTACAATAAATAGCTAAAGAATAAGAATGAAAAAGTGAATTACATCCTGAGAAAATGACCCTATAAATAATTTCATAACCTACATAATGAAGTATGTTATGACTTTGAATTAATTGCTTTGTATAAGATAAAACAAATGTAATAAAAACATTACTACATAGAAAAATCCAGAAAATACACATTGCTTAGAAACATTTTATCTCAACTTTTCACAGGTTCGCAGCTTATTCCGAGTTGAAAGGCACCCACAGGATCATCTAGCCCAACTCCCAAGCGAACGCCCACCCAGGGATCAGGCCCACAAGCGTGGAAGCACGGGCACCATGCCCCATCTATCCAAGACTCCCATTGTCTAGACCATGTCACTGTGCTCTTCATCCAGTCTTCTCTTAAACACCTCCATGGATGGTAGACCATTCCACTGAGAGATCACAGAATCACAGAATATTCTGAGTTGGAAGGGACCCACAAGGATCATCCATTTCACCACTCTCCAGCCACTCATCCCCCAGTCGATTACGATGCATGGGGTTGTTACGTCCAAAGTGAAGAACCCGGCACTTGGACTTGTTAAATCTCATATTGTTGGATTCTGCCCATTCCTCCAGTCTGTCAAGGTCCCTCTGAAGGGCCCTCCTACCCTCTGGCAGTTCAACATTTGCCCCCAGCTTGGTATCATCTGCAAACTTGCTGATGATGGACTCCATTCCCTCACCCATATCATCAATAAAGATGTTGAACAGTGCTGGGCCCAACACTGATCCTTGTGGGACACCACTAGCGACTGGCTGCAAGCTGGATGTGGCACCATTCACTAACACTCTCTGAGCTCATCCAGCTAACCAATTCCTAATCCAATATAAAATGCTTCTATCCAGTCCATGCTCTACGAGTTTCTCCTGAAGCTTATTATGGGAAAACGTGTCAAAGGCTTTGCTAAGATCCAAGTACACAACATCCACAGCCTTTTTTTTGTCAACAGGAGCTCAGGTTGGTCAGGCAAGACCTACATCTCCTAAATCTTTGCTGACTAGTTCTAATGTCACGGTCATTTTGCGGTTGCTGCATAATACCACACAGGACTTTTCCTGGACTTATGTTCATTTTTAGCAAGTGAAATTTCATCAAGAATGTCTCAGCCCATTATACTTCTAAGATAAAGTGTGTTCCATGCAGTTTGCTACATGAAACACCTTTTAGGTAAAATATTAAAAACTAGTAATGATCAAGAGCACTGAGGACCAGAAAGTCTGAAAACCTAAAAAAATTTTTACATGTTCAGCATCTTTAAAAATATGAGTTAGTCCAGCTGTGCCTTAATGTGCAGTCTGCACAATATACATGTGGATAATTACGTTTTGCCTTTATGAAGTCACTCAGTGATGTGAAGTAAGGAGCATTTGGACCATTCTTCATGCCTTAAACTTTATAATTAATACTTAAAAAAACCCAAAAAACAATTACACCAGTTTCTCTGTGTAATTTTTCCTCTGTTCCCATTGCTGATTTTCATGCACCATTTCTCTTTCTGCTTGCAGGTCACTGACCTATGAATCAGGCACTTCTCTATGACAGGAAAAGTTCTCTGCAGTAAAAGCTCTTTATTTCTCTACAACTTAGTTTAACCATCTGCAAAATATCCAGGATAATAATTTCTATTTCACAGCACGATCACATGCATACAGAATTTAAGAACTGAGAAATTATTAAAACAGATATATCTGGGAAGCTATTTCAGGTATTGGAAAATAAGATGCAAATGTTATTATAGAATGTAAAAAACATACAAGAAAAGAATGCATATATCAGGGAATCAAAATACAGACAGAAAGAGAGAGGAAAAAATTATGTAGAGAAAAGAAAGCACATTGAGTCTTTGACTTCACATTTCAGTCTATATATCTGAAAGATATTTGTGGTGGTGCCTCTAGATGGAAAAGAATGGTACTTTAGCCTTACAGATCTATAAACGATTCTCCTGGAGAGAAGTTGGTTAGTTGACTTTAAGGAAAAATCTTCTCCATAGAGAACAAGTGAGTTCAACAAGTTTAAAATCTCACAACAGTGCTATGATTGTTTGAATTTTTTAATTTTAAAAAAATCTGTGCATAAGCATGTATAGATTTTTACCTATGAGCATGCAATCTGTCTGTTTACACAACCTATTCATGATTCTGTTTTTCATCTGTGGAGTATGGAAGAAATGTCTCAGCTAAGACATGACCTACAGAGATAAAAAATGATCCTGAACTGTGATATTTTACAACAAATAGGTAATAGAAACTTTTCAATAAAATATTCTGGTTCATTCAGTGATATAATTCATATTCTGTTATATACCAAAATATTGCTGTCTTAAATGAGACCTGTTATTCTTGATTTTTCCATCTATTTTTAGAAATAATGCTCTTTTAATGGATTCTGCAATGTATAAATGTCATGGTTTGACCGTGGCTGGATACCAGAGATTCACCCACAACCTCTCCTGGAGGAAAAACTGGAAAATAAAACTGGTCTCAGGCAAAAAAGTAAGGCAAACTACAAGTAAAGAATATAAAGGATTTATTTACTAACAAGATCAGAATTGCGAAGGAAGCACCATTTAAAAGGCAAACTTTTCCCCCCAGCCCTCCTTCTCTTACAACAGATCTAATATTCACTTTTTCGACCAGGAGACAAAGGGGGGAACATAGGGTAGGGGTAAACCAGGCAAGTGGGTATTTTCTGACCAGATCCAAGGTAGGAACCATCTCTCTGCCCTTCCATAAAGTTCTCTCTCTCTCACGAGAGGAAAAGTCTTTCATGACCCTTTCCCAAGTGAGATCTCGACCTGGGGACGACAGTTCTTCTCTTCTGTCCGAGAGCCACAGCCAGGATGCAGCTTTTAAGTACTGGCTTTTTTTTATTGTGTCATAATGAGCCCATCTCAAAGTACCTAGTTCAGATCCTACCACAATGCACAAAACGTTTGTCCAAAGGATCTCTGCCGAGCTCTCAGCTCCAGGCTTGTATTTCTGGGCTCCAAAAAACATCTGCAGCCTTTTTTTCAGCATAATTCTCCATCTTCAGTCGTGACTTAGATGGATTCTGCATCACTGGTCCCTCTCTCTCCATTCCATAGGCTTACACCATAGTCATTCCACAAACAGCAGTGGGATGCCTGGAAGAACATTCCTACCCCTTCTCTCGTGGGCCTGGGGGCCTTTGGGATTTCAGCTTCTCCACGCAAGTTCTGACTCGGCACGCTACATCTTGCTACTGATTTTTTTTTCTTCTCTCCCAAATACGTTTATTCACAGAGACGTCTCTATCTCTATAACCTTGAATGCCATGGCAAAGACTGAGGCCCAGGCCAGAGCTGAGCTGTTAACCCTCTTGCTGCCAGAGCAGCAAAAAGCCTAAACCAGGACAATCAACAATATGCAGGTTACCAAATTAATTAATAAACAATTTTGTAAACTACAATGATCTGTAATTCCTGCACATTTTGTGTAAAAATCTCAATGGAATTTGACCATGATCAAAAATCATGCTATTTTATGACTAGCAGGGGAGTGTAACCTAGAATGCTTCTGAATGGCAGCTTCTCCTCACAAACAATTCCTGACCTGTCTGCAGAGAAGTATAGTATGGACACTGAAGGCTTAAACAATACAGAATAAGACCTTAGGGTGTGTGACATGAACATGTAAATCAATCATCCCTCCCGTGCTGCTCCCTAATGATTGACACAAACATTCCTAGTGACTTTGGATCAGATCCTAAATATTCTTCTGTCTTTTTTCCACGTCATTACAGCAATAAGGAGATAGACAGAAGCAAATGTCTCCTTTCCCTTAGACAGAAGCCCCAAAACTGCAGGCATAATTCTCTATTCTTTGGCATGCACTCACAGTGCACAGATTCTCCCTTGGCACTGCTATGACGGCGTAGGGAGAGAGAAACCTCTGCATTTGATCCTCAGCCTTTATGGAGCACCCATCAGCATTTTGTTCCTTTCAGAAGTGCAATAAAAAGACATCTCAGGGCTGGAACTAAAAGTGAATCACTGTACAGTTTTGGCTAGTTGCTTAATTCATGTTTATGCAAGAATGACTTCTCTTAAAAATGCCACATGCTCATTGTTAAGAGCGAAATACCACAGAGAATATACTTGTGTGACAGCGTAAAAAATTATCTGCCTCTTGTGGGGCTTTTGCTCTTGAAAAAAGGACACTGAACAAGAAAACTAGAGAATGACAATGAGATGGAGTAAAAGACAGTTTTATTATTTCTCTGACTTATCTGTGGCACAGCTAAGTCAGCCCCTTGTTGACTTTGTCAGCTTTATACAGATGGTCCTTTTTAAGCATTAACTGTCCTTGAATGGTGCCTCCAATTAATAAGACACACATACATTTTACTATAACATCAAGTTCCTTGGTTTCCACTTTTCCCCTTCCCACACTATTGTAGAGCAAACAACTGACCTTCTGTATCAGTAGCTTTCTCTTTGGGGGATTGAAATCAAAGTTTCAGAGGATAGTCTTTGCTTTGTTATTTAGAAACACGAAGTGCCACGACTGCAGAAGATGCTGAGGTTAAAGCTTGGTACATATGCCAACCTTAAAACAGTCAATGTGAGCAAAGCATGGCAAGGTGTTTCTGCCATCATTAATTTGCCATTTGTATTTTTCAAAAGTGTAACCTTACCTATTATCAATCAACCATTTGTTATTGTACTATGATGTTATTTTGCAGTGAGTGTTAACAGAAAGGCAGGCAAATTTGTGCATCCTGAGATAAAGTATTTACTGGCAGTTAAAACCAAGGGGTATTATCAGGAATAATTCATACCTAAGAATAAATATGTTAAAAAGATATTACAGTTATCCCAAACCAAACTTCATGACTATGTGAATTTCCGAATTACAGTTGCATCTAAAATTTCACTTAGGCTATGCCAATCTAATTTTACAAATTCTATAATTGGAGTCCTGCATTGTCACAAAATCATATCATTAAGGCTACAGCATGATCATCTCTGTGGGCCCAAATTTTTAAAACAGAGTTTAGATTTGGAAGTTATAATTGGGTGTACTGTTTCAAAGTAATTTGACAGGAAGGTAGTTTGTCATTGACACTGAAATCCAAAGGTCAAGGGAATCATATGATCACTTATTGCTGCCACCTTAACTGTCTTACAAACACAAATTACTTTATCCTCCCATGATAAGTAACTGAGAATTTAGCGTATCTTTTTCCTTGGTCTACATTGGAAATTAACTGTTACCTCCATTTTATGAAAATAATTTAATATTGCTGAGTCAGATACGAAGCATGGCAGTAGAGCAGATGAGGTGTCCCACCACAGCTCACAGGCTTCCTTCAGACTTTTGCTGAACTTGGCTGTGTGACCCTGCTAATTTAGATTAGGAAGTCCACTGTGCACACAGTGTTAAATAGATAAAACTTTTTTTATCAGTTACACGAATTAGTTCATTCTAAGAACACCCTAAAGGACAACCAATTCTGAGAGATCTTTGGCTTTCTTTTTGTCTTTTCATTTTTATTATCATCAACTATCACCATAACTAATAACTAAATTCACAGTAGTTTAATGGAATTCTGCCCGTTTTGTATTTGCACTATCTTAATACATTTGGTAAGTCATCTCACATATCTGAAACTTGCCTATACTACTTGATTGTTATAAAATCCACTCACTTCTTTGAACATTATGATGGTGTTTGCTATTGAAAGAAGATAATTCCAACAAAGGAGCTAATTGCTAGAAGTCAGTAAAACAGAAAAATACTTCTGCAAGCACCATTCCCTCATGCTCAGTAAATTGTGCAGTTCCTATTTGCTCAGACTGTTTCAAGAACAATATTGCAATTCTGCAAGACAGAGAGAAGCCTGGTAGGAAATTATAGGGGGAAAAAAACATGAAGAAATCTGAGAACCTGAGAATAGCAGCAAATAGAGTCCCAAAAGAAGAGAAGGAGAGAAAATCAAAGGCTGCCTGGAAGGTGATTGAAGCCCCTTAACAGAAATGGAGTATTATTTGGAATAAGAATGACAAGTACAAATACTTGCTTGTATTAAAAACACCTTTTCTTCTTATAAGTTGCTACTACTGTTGAATTAAACAATAGTTCATTTCAAATAAACTGTTTTGGGTCACAAAATTCATCTTTTCCCAAAAGATACTGCATAAATAACTCTAACACAACCATGCATTCTAGACAGTTACAACTGGCAGCAAAGCTGCAGTAAATAAGTGAGGAAATCATAAAAGCTTGGGCAGGGACTAGTAGATTGAAGAGTGCAATGAAATATCTTTAAAAAATACCTGTAATGACACAAACAAATAAATAAAACTAAATCTGTGCAGTATAAAACTGAAGTTTTATATTTGATCTGAAATAAATCCATAAAATAAATTAAACCCTAAAATGAACTAATACAGTGTCCCCTGGAATTCTCTGAGGGGTGGGCCTGGGAAGGTCCTGTGAATTACAGCTACCTGCAGGGAGGTTGCCGCCAGGTGGGTGCAGACCTCTTCTTTCAGGCTGACGACACCAGAATGAGAGGGCACGGCCTCAAGCTACGCCAGGGGAGGTTTAAACTTAATGTTAGGAAGCGGTTTTTCACAGAGAGAATGATTGCTCTTTGGAATGGACTGCCCAGGGAGGTGGTGGAGTCGCCGTCCCTGGAGGTGTTTAAGAGAAGACTCGATGAGGAGCTTAGTGACATGGTCTATCTGGGGGGTGTAGGGCTGGATGATCCTGTGGGTCCCTTCTGGCTCGAAGTGGCCTGTTAGCCTGTGAGGGAACTAGGTATGTGTTACCGTTCTGGGATGTGCTTTCGGTCTCTGTACGGATGTTAGATGGAGAGTTGGACTAGATGATCCTTGTGGGTCCCTTCCAACTCATAGTATTCTGTGTGATTCTGCGATTCTGTAATTATGAAATCTGTGGAGATACAAACCCCATGAATATTCAACTACTCCGCGCCTGTAGCCATGCACCCTCCACTAATAAAATCTGGAGGTGCGGTCCTGGGAATGTGGCTCGCACTGTAGCACCTCATTAAAGCAGAGGAAGTGCCCTTTGGTGTTGAAATCCGGGGTCCAGGACATTCTGCACACATGCGTGGTCTCACAACTCACTGAAAATCCAACTGCGATTAATTGAATGCCCAGATATGGGAGCCACAATAATGCGGTGGATCACTGTATTACATTTATACTTGTTATGTTGAGAATATTGCACAATTATGAGAAAGAAATCCAATGTGAGGCTGCTTATCTTTTGAAAGTATCTCCACATAAATGTTAGCTAAACAGGAAAAAAGCAGAAACAACTTCTTCCTGAAAGCCTTTCATCTTCCAGAGTTTCAAAGTATAAAGAGCAGCATTATGAAAAGCTGTTACTGAAC
Source organism: Pitta sordida (assembly GCA_013390025.1). Taxonomy (NCBI): domain Eukaryota; kingdom Metazoa; phylum Chordata; class Aves; order Passeriformes; family Pittidae; genus Pitta; species Pitta sordida. The sequence continues at coordinate 40,318 of WEKX01014303.1, forward strand.
CTGAGATACAGTTATACCCTGTCATTTGTGAGGAACGAGTCATACCAGGGCTCTCGCAGAATGTCAAATTCTCAAACACATGCAGGTCATCAATATGCATGCGGGCCATGCCCATTGCTCCACCCCCCGCTACTCTGGAGCACTTGGGAAACTTTTCCACTCCTCCTCAAAGACTCTCTCAGCACAGGGGAGCAAAGGGAACTGTTTCTGAGCTCCCTCTGACTCGGGAGTCCCCCTGAGTATTTGTGAGCTTGTCCGAGCTGCTGTGACCACCTGTGCTCGCAATCCAAACACCGCAACGCTGCTCCCCCCTCAGCCCATGTAGGAACTGTTTCTGAGCCCTTTCTGACTTGGGAGACTCCCCCGGAGAATCCCTGGGCTTCTCTTCAGCAATGCTGCCGCTTCTGCAGCCAGGGCTGGGCTGCTGCGACCACGCGTGCTCACAGCCCAAACCCTGCGCTGCTGCTCCCCCTCTGTGGGTCCAGTGCTCCTGCCTGTGTGCCGGACCAGCCCTGCATGGCACAGGTGGGCAGCAGCTGTGGCAGTGGAGTGAGCATGTCCCACTTCTGCCCCATCCCCACCCACAGCACTTGCCCCGCTGACATGGCCAGCCCCACATTCCTGGGGCACTTCCCTTCCCTGCCTGTAGCCATGGAAAGAGTAACATGTGCCTGGGGGGGGAGGTCAGTTGCCGGCTGGTCATAGAGTAACAGGGGACAGTGTGACTTTTGGATCTCCCTGTGAGGCTGGGCTGTCCCGCCCAACAGGGAGCACCAGCACCACCCCTCAGTGGAGCAGAGGCATTGCGCATGCATCTGCCAGGGAACCTCACAAATGGCTGAAGCAAAATTGCAAGAAATTTTCCTCACAAATCCGCGAGGTCATAATAGAGGGGTCGCAGTGCATCAGGGACATACTGTTGTCCTGGTTTAGGTTTTTTGCTCCTCTGGCAGCGAGGGGGTTAACAGCTCAGCTCTTGCCTGGGCCTCACTCGCTGCCACGGAATTCAAGGTCAGAGATAAAGATGCTTCTGTGAATAAGCATATTTGGCAGAAAAGAAAAAAAACTTAGTAACAGAAAGTAGATGGTCGGGTCAGGACGTGTGTAAGAAGCTGAAAGCCATGAAGGCCCCCCACCCCATGCTGACCAGAGAAGGGGTAGAAATGTTCTTCCAGGTGTCTCGCTGCTGCTTATGAAATGGACCATAGTGAAAGCAGACTGTCTACCTGCAAACCTATGGAATAGAGGGAGAGAAGCAGTGATGCAGAATCCACCTAGGCCATGACTGAAGATGGAGAATCATGCTGCAACAGCTGTANAAAAAAAAAAAAAAAAAAAAAAAAAAAAAAAAAGTATATATAAGAAATAGAATAGGAAGATGAAAGAAATTAAACCAAATTCTGGACATGGAAGTGCTCTTGGTAAATAGCTACCTGCAGTCCTCATGAGTCTCATAACATGAGTGTAGCTCACAGTAAAGAAACCTAAGAGGCATAAGCTCTAATGGTAGTTAAAGCCTCCAAAAGACTGACAGCTCTTTGCAGTCAGCCCACATAATCATCCTGAACTAAATGGAAATAAGACAGTGAGACACATAAGTACTGCGTGCCCTGTCCATGCTGCCTCCCAGATTCATGGCAAACCAAAAGTAAGTGCTGTCACTTATAGAGACATGGCCTAGTCTTTGTCAGAAGCTCTAGGAAGGCCAGCAACAGGGAAACTTAGGGCTCCTACAGGTTTGGGATTGCCTTATAATAGATTTAAGAATCAAACCCATCTTTCCCAAGAATCCAGGCTAGTCCTCTGGAAACAGACTCCTTGCTGCAGCACACCATTCCCATAGCTCAAATGTTTGACTTTGTAGAGCTTCACTACGTGTCTCTTAGCTCTCACTCCACACAGCACTCCATATAATTTTATTATATAATTTCTAAAGCTATTAAATATAACAAATATAAGAGGAGATTCTCAAAATAATTAATAAGCTACATGATATAGAACTGTTTCTAAAATATCTATTCTTTCACATTGATAGTGAGACACAGTAGGAATTATGCAGATGATTTTAACTAATAAGCTTGGAATTTAAAGGAAACAGGGTGATAAAACCCCTGTGCAGTGAGTTTCATAGCCAGGCAAGGCCATTTGGGTTTCACGTGTGTATTTTGACCACAAAGACTAGTAAAGCCATCAGTTCTGGAATGACTATACTACTACTAACTTGTTCAAATCCATCTCTTACAGTGTGCTCTAAGCACACAACCAAAATAATGTATATGGATATGACCTACAAGATCTAACACTGAAATCACTTGTATATTCTTTCCCTGTCTGTGTGTGTGTGTGTGTGTACAACCTGGAGTCCCTGGTTTGCCTTTTTTTTTTTTTTTTTAATTCAGTTGCACTTCTTCATATCTATTCTTACATGTCTTCATTGCATAAATATCATCTATGGCATTGTTGTTACTGCTAAAAAGTACTTTTTTTCTTTTAAGTTGGTTATCTTTTTATTAGCTTTAATATCTATGTTGTAAGAGATGCTGTATATTAGCACATTCATCTTCCCCTAGAAAAACACACAATATATACATGTGAATCTAAAAAAGCTCTAGTAACTAGCCAGTTATGAAATGACACAGGTAATCCATCCAAATAGCACAGACTACACAAGGCCAGCTAGACATAGCATGATCTGGGATGACTGAATGCATTACTTTTGGTGAAAATAAATGTGTCACCCCAGAGGACAACACCAAATAAAATATTTTCAAAAATTATTTGTCAAAAAAAGTCCAGTTAATTAATACCTTCCTGATAGTACTATAATTTACAGAATCACAGAATCACAGAATATTATGAGTTGGAAGGGACCATCAAGGATCAACTAGTCCAACTCTCCATCTAACACCTGTACAGAGACCGAACACACACCCCAGAGTAGTAAACGTAAACCTAGATCCCTCACAGGCTCACAGTCCACTCCAAGCCAGGGGAGACCCACAGGACCATCAGCCCGACACCCCCCAGCTAGACCATGTCACCAAGCTCCTCATCGAGTCTTCTCTTAAACACCCCCAGGGATGGCGACTCCACCACCTCCCTTGGCAGTCCATTCCAAAGAGCAATCACTCTCTCTGTCAAAAACCTCTTTCTAACGTTCAGTCTAAACCTCCCTTGGCGTAGCTTGAGGCCATGTCCTCTCGTTCTGGTGTTCTCAGCCTGAAAGAAGAGGTCTGCACCCGCCTGGCGGCAATCTCCTCACAGGTAGTTGTAAACAGCAATGAGGTCACCTCTGAGCCTCCTCTTCTCCAGGCTGAACAACCCCAGTACCTGTAGTCGCTCCCCATAGGGCTTGTCCTCCAGTCCTTTCACCATCCTTGTTGCCCTTCTCTGGACCCTCTCAAGCAACTCAACATCCTTCTTAAACTGGGGAGCCCAGAACTGCACACAGTACTCAAGATGAGGTCTGACCAGCGCTGAGTACAGGGGAAGGACAACCTCCCTAGTCCGACTGACCACACTGTTCCTAATACAGGCCAGGATGCCATTGGCCTTCTTGGCCACCTGGGCACACTGCTGGCTCATATTGAGTTTCCTGTCGATCAGTACACCTAAGTCTCTCTCCACTTCACTAATCTCAAGCCACTCCTTCCCCAGTCGGTAGCGGTGCATGGGGTTGTTATGACCGAAGTGAAGAACCCAGCACGTAGTCTTATTAAACCTCATACTGTTGGATTCTGCCTATTCCTCTAGCCTGTCAAGGTCCCTCTGAAGGGCGCTCCTACCCTCTGGCAGTTCAACATTTGCCCCCAGCTTGGTATCATGTGCACACTTGCTGATGATGGATTCGATTCCCTCGTCCATATCGTCGATAAAGATGTTGGACAGTGCCGGGCGTAACACTGACCCCTGTGGGACTCCACTGGTGACTGGCTGCCAGCTGGATGTGGCACCATTCATCAACACTCTCTGAGCTCGTCCATCCAACCAGTTATTAATCCAGCATATAGTGTTTCCATCCAGTCCGTGCTTAACAAGTTTCTCCTGAAGCGTATTGTGGGAAACTTTGTCAAAGGCTTTGCTAAGGTTCAAATACACAACATCCACAGCCTTTTTGTCGTCAACAAGTCGAGTCACTAGATCATAAATGGAGATCAGGTTGGTCAGGCAGGACCTGCTTTTCCGAAATCCATGCTGACTAGGTCTAATGTCATGGTCGTTTTGTAGTTGCTGCATAATAGCACACAAGACCATCCGTTCCATGACTTTGCATGGGACTGAAGTCAGGTTGACAGGTCTGTAATTGCTCAGATCATCTTTCCTGCCCTTCTTGTGGATGGGTGTAACATTGGTCAATTTCCAGTCTTGAGGTACAACACCAGTAATCCAGGACTGTTGGTAAATTATGCAGAGTGGCTTGGCGAGTACACTTGGGAAAACTACCAAAAAGAGGAACGGCACAGTATTGGTATCTTACTTCTCATTCTTGTTTTTCTACAGTGTTAAATTGTTCATCAGTTTTTTCATTGAAGTAATTTCATAGACAATAGAACAATATTCCTGGTTGTACTGAATATGAGGCAGCTAGCACTAATAAAATTGATTTCCCAGCTCCTTTCCCCCATAACAGTTCGCAAAGTCAGATGCAAATTGTATCCACCTGTACCAAGAAGATATTAACTTCCAAGAGAGCACAGAAAAACTCACTGACAGGAGAAATATCTTACTGTCAAGGAGACCCTGGAGGATGCATAGATTTTACAGAAGCCAGCACCCTCAAATCTTTCTATCTCTTAAGGAAATCATCTCGTTCTGCGGATGATGTAAGTGTGGAGTGTTGGGTTTACTTCCAGTGTTGTAACATTTCTCTGAATAGACTTTACAACATTAAGCGAATATCAGACACAATGAAGCACATGTTCCTCAGTATTAATTTCTCATGGTATTTCAAAAGAAAACACCCAACTGAATTACAAAATGGATCACTGAGCAATTTCAATCAAATCCTTCTTCTGCAAAATATTTTCAATGAAGCTTTAAACGTCTCAGACTAAAATAATATTCAGTATAATGTCTTCTCCCACTTGTTTAAAGTGACTCTTAGAATGTGAAACTTTCAGAACTTGTCCTGAGCAAAATTAACAATAAAAAGGTATTTTGTTTTAAGTTATTATTTGAGTTTATGCAGTCATCTTGATTTTCTCTACTCAAACCTTCAGAGTTGCTTTCAGGTAGGTGAAGTTCATTTCATTCAGGAATGAAAGAAGGTTTTTACACAAAGTTGTGAAATATTTTTCATTGTGTTTGCTGCCAATATCTTATTTGGAATTAAGTTATTATATCAGCTATTTCTTCTAGTCTAAAAGAGAGCAGCTAAAGTCTTCCTCTTCCCTGGCATCAAATCAAGCACTGAAAGACCAGGCCACCTTGTTTTCTTTTCCAGTCCAGGGTTTCAGAAAAAAATAAAGAATCAGAAAAACATATTATGACAGGTAATCATTTGCAAACATACAACTCTTTCAACATCTGCCATGTTCAGCTTCATTTTATAGCATCTGTCTTGGCAATATAAATTGTGTTTGGCTTCAGAGGTGCTTTGTGCCACACAGTCAAGAAAAACAATCATGACAACTGAAAAATAAAGCACAGTATGGGGGCAGGAAGAGAGAGCACTGAGAATGTAGAAATTGTTCATTTTTTCTTCGTTTTAAAGGAGTTTTATGTTCGCTTTCCTGTATTATTCATTGGCAGCATAGTTTTGCCAATTGAAGAGAAATTTCCAACTATTATATTTATGAAAGGTGCCAAACAACCTCAAGCATTTCCAAGAGAATCCCTCCCCTGAAACAGCTGCACAAAAAGAAAGTAATTTAGTCCAGCACATACAGATGAATTATGTCAGTAGAAATTTATCCCTACAAAAAGTTTGTGGGTTTTTAGACACAGAGGCTATATTATAAGCATTCCAAGAAAAGCAGCAATTGGCAATAATGAATTTCACGTGAAAACTATGGAGGACAGAAGGTGACTGTGCAGAATACTGCATGAGCATCATCATCACAATTTCACTGTATTATTAAAAGGGTTATTTTAATTTTCTTTTTTAAATGTGTTATACTTAGAAGCTTCTGTGCTAGAATACATTAAAAATAAGCCTTGCAATGTACCATATACACAAAAGTTGTAATCAGTCTATTTTGACCATATTTTCCATAAATTTATAGACTACACACAGAAATGTGAACAATTTTAACAAATACTGTCCATGTGTGTGTAAGTATGAGAGGCTAGGTACTTTTCTGTGTTCGAAAACAGGTTAACCAAGGAATAAAATCACATATACAATAAATCCTCATAGAGTACAACATTATGCAATATAAAATACATGAAAATGTATCTGTAAGCAGAAGTGTCGTTTTCTTTTACCATACAAGTCTACATATGTAGATTATGCTACAGACCAAGTCCTCCATAAGTAACAAACTGCAAAAAATTCTTCAGCGGTGAAATGGGAAATATTTTAAATACAATGTAAGAGCAAATTTTTCATTGAAATTTGAAAGTCAAAAACCTTTACATAAAACTCAAAAAGAATTATTTGTATTAATGAAAAAACCCCAAAGACATTGATTCAGAAGCCTACTATTACAAACAATGTTAAAGCACATAATCAAAATTCATGCTTGAACCCAGTCTTTCCAATAACGACTGAATGAGTGCTTATGGCCAAGAAGATTTTCCGATGTGTCATCAACAGCCAAAGACATCTTTAAGATATCTATATACTGTCATCCTATATTCCATTTAATCAAGTTTAGCAAAATATTTGTTTCTATCTCTGTTTTGATAAACAATCTTATGAAAATCACTATTTTTTTTTCTCCATGTAATGTTGCTTTGTTGAAGCAGTTCAATAGTTAATGTAATTCAAACAGAATGTAAAAGAAGGCGCTGCAGGAGATAGGATGTAGTCATGGAACCACTACACCTTGCAGACACATTTTCAGCTCTGTTATGACTTCCAGGCTGTAAAGGTTTGTAGAGATGCATAGAGACCTTCAACAAAAACTATATTAAAATGAAGCAGCTTCTTTACTTCACTCAGTTGACTTCCTCTAATCTACTAAGGAGTCCCCAGGCTTTACTCTGAAACAATAATCATGTCTTCTACAGTTTCTTGGAGTTGCTGGATAAATGAAGTCTCAAAAAAATGTGTGTCTAATTTTATGGCAGATCATATGCACTGGCTCTAATAGATGCATAAAACAGAGCACTGTTTATTTCCAGCTGAGTTCCTGGAGGCCTCTACAGAGGTAAAGCCTCAAACAGAGCCTTACACACACTTCGGATTTTGTCCAAACACTGTCTTGAAGGGGTTGGGGAAGAGAAATTAAGGTATAAGCAGTCCAGAAAACATAGTGCAAATGGCCTATATTTGAGCCTAAGAGCTAAATTTATACTAGTAAATAAAGTATAAATTACTGAACACAGGAATATATGGATATTAAGAAAATAACCAAAGCATGCTGGAAATTAAAATACTCAAGTAAGTTATAATTTAAGTATATAATCTCTAATATACACATCTCAGAAGGATACTGTTAAGTTGTTCATCATAACTTTTTCAGTATTAGTTACTGCCTTGCAAGGTTGTGCAAACTTTGCGTTGATAGAGCCTGAGCAATTGACAGGCCACAGGCAGCACTGCCAGTGTCAAAGAGAGCTTTCCCCACTGTCTGTTTTTGGGTCAGATAGAGGGTTTTTTTTCTCAGTAGCTGATACAGTTCTGTGGTTTTGATTCAGTAGGAGGATAATGCTGGTAATAAACTGATGGTTTTTTTGCTGTAAAGTCATATTTTTCCTTATCAAAGGACTTTTTTGTGTTTCATGCCCTGCCAGTGAGGAGGTACACTAAAAAGGTGGAAGTATAGCCAGGACAGGTAACCTGAACTGACCAAAGAGATATTCCACACCGTAGAACATCATGTCCAGTATATAAACTGGGTAAGTTACTTAGAAGGGGGGCCAATCTGGATTCAGGAATGGGGTCTGGCATCAGTCAGCGGGTAGTGAGTAATTGTATTATGCATTACATTTTTCTTTATATTATAATTATTTGCTAATCTTACTACAGTTGTCCCTCGATTATTGTGGGGTCACGGGTCTCCCCCCTTTCCCGTGAAGCCCTCCATCTGCAATGATAGGAAGTTCATTAGTATGCAAATTTGCACCACCCGTTCAGCCTCGGTATGCCCCAAGTGTGTGTCATCTCCACCCCACTCACTGAGTGCAAAGGGACGGGAGGTTCCCTGTGCCTGTGGGCACACTGCACCAGAAAAAGAGCTCGTTTCCCTTTGCTGCTTGCCTCTGTGCAGTTCCACTGGCAAACACCCACCCCGTCATCCCCAGCTTGCATCCTGCTGGGATAGGGGGACCCAGTTGTCCCACTGTGTCCATTGTGTCCAGGAGCGGCAGCTGCTTCTGTGCTGAGGCTGGGATCAGTGCTTGAATGCCATGGGTTCCGGGGTTTGAACACTTTTTTTTTTTTTTTTTTTTAAATCCAGAGCAAGGTGGTGAGTGTCAAGCATGGCGAGAGCTGTGTTTAAACACATGAGTGGGGGGCCAGCAGCACCTGCCTCATCACCATGGTAACAAAGCTGCCGATGATGAGTTGGTCAAGTAGCATCCCATTCCTAGTGCTGGGGGAGAAGCTGCATGCTGTGGAAAGGGACCTGGTGTGTGCTGCCCTGGTTGTCCCTGGACTGAGAATGCCAGCCATGTCCCTGTGTCCCTGCTTAAGTGTCACTGGTGGGACTGTCCTACCAACCCCGCTGTTTCTTGGCAACACCTGGGCAGGCTGTATGAACCAGCAACTCCCGGTAGGAGTGTGAGGGAGAACAGACACAGCCACTGATTCCAGTTGTGCCAGGAACTTACATGCTAATCAAGGCAATGTGACTGTTTGCTAGCACAGTGCCAGCTTCCTGCTAGGAAGTGTGGCTTGGGTTCCCTGCTGGCTGCTGAGCACAGCCTGGGCAGGGAGCAAAAAGCAGCTTGTCCCTACACATCACCAGTATCAGAGCAGAGTTTCCTCAGTGCACCAAGACCCCTCAACGACAACAGCTTTGCCAGCACCAGCGCGCATGGGCTGGCTCTCCAGTCCAAGCAGAGCAGGGCAGGCAGTGCAGGCATAGCACAGCCCCTCCCCTCCTTGCTGTGTCAGACAGGCAGTGCGGGCAAAGCAGTGTGTCAGATGTCCATGCAGTGCATCAGGTGGGACTAATTTGAATATTCATGACTGTCTATCATTGAATATTCACTACTGTCAGCACAGGCACAGTCGCAAATGCCCTGCAAAACAGACTTCCATTATCGTGGGAAAATCAGCGCACAATGAAGTGAACCCACAAGAGGAACTGCGAAGTAGTGAGGGTTGAAGGTATATTTTACTTTATTTCATTATTAAAGTGTTCTTATCTCAACCTGTAAGTTTTATTTTTACTTCTACTCCCCATTTCACCAGTGTGGGTAGGTGAGCAAGCAGGTGTGTGATGCTTTGTTCCAGCTGGGGTAAAATTATGACACCCACCAGGACCAAGATGCAGGTCACTCCTGCAACACAAGAACTCCTCAGCAACCCAGGTATCTTATTTTTTTAACCTGTTTTCCATTTTTGATGACTTCTTGAAAGTGTTGCAATCATAGAGCAAAATGAGATGAAGTTCTATAACTCCATATCATTCTACCTGTCCTTTGCTAATCCTTGAAGCACATAAATTAAAATGTTTCCCTAATAGGAAAAAGAAGCCCCAAACAAAGGTGTTCTATTTATCACCATACAACCAACAGGAAGATAGCAGGACACTTTGGGCATGTGGGCAGGGAGGGAAAGGAAAAACTCCCAGATCAAAACAAAAAACAAAAAAACCCAAAACAAATTACAAACAAACTAAAAATTCCAAACCTTGTTCATTTCCTTCTAAGTTAAAATGAAAATACTAATTAAAAGCTTTTGAAAATATAAAACCAGTGAATGTACATCCTACATCTTATTATGACGACATCTGGCCAAAGAAAGTCCTTGTTACTCTACTGATACAATCATGTTTTTGTAGAGCATGTAACCTAGTTCTAATTGATGAGATTCAACTGTGTTTACCAAACAGCTTTCTTCTGAACAAATTAGGCCACTGTTGAACTTCCAAAATTTCTCATTAATAGTGTTTATAGGCGAATTTAGAATACCTTATGACTCAACAGGAGACTGAGTCAAGGGAAAATGCACACAGAATGGCAGCAGATTAATATAGTGCCGAACTGTTATGGTTGGCTTTTTAATTAGGGAGTAAATAGGAAGGCAAATAATGTGCACAAGCAAGAAAAATAAATGCATGATTTCCAGTGATAGATTATGTTTCTAATAACAACAAAACATTGTTGCTTGCCAAGGCTATTAATGTAGTTTAATTATGTCACAGGTAAGATTTCTGTATAAATCATATTTAGGGCATCTCACAACAAAGAGTAAAAGAATTCATTAAACTGCATTTGGACAGATATTTTATCATCTTTCATGGAACAATTATTTTTGGAAACCCAAAAAAACATGCCTTTGTCTCCAGAGGAGTTTAAAATTACAAATTGTTACGTGATTTTTAAAACTTGTCTTCCTCGTACAAGTACAGTAATCACTTCCCTTTTAAGACTGGAAGGAAAGAAGAAAAATTAATACTTGGATATTTTGTATAACTGAGAGGTACTCACAGTCTTATCCTATAAGCAAGATCAGTGAGACATGAGGAGAGATGGACAGGATGAACAAGTCAGAGTAGAAAAATAAATGATTGATTTTAACCGTTAGATGGACATCAAACTGCGGCAGTCATGCATAATAAGCAACATATGATTCAAATTTCCATTTAATTTCATGGATACTCTGCATAAGAGGCCCCATTGGTTTTGATAGGGGTTTTTTATTCAGGATGATTTGACAAAATTAACTTTTGTTGTTCCTTTCTTTATTGTTAGTTCTTTTATTTTGCACAGCATTTTAAGAGAGAAAATAGACTGATAAATGCTAATGAGAAAAAGACAATGGTATCGAAATGTTAAAATCAAATTGCTCAGAAGACAAACATGACATCCTAAGCTAGGATTTCCATTGTCGGTCCAAGCAGCCTGAATCAAAGGGATGAAACTAAATCAGTGTTTTCCTCTTTTACGATATACATATGCATCTATGTCTACCCTTCATTTTAAATAATAATTGTAATTTGTTCAATAGCCACACAACTGAAACAAATGCTGACTTAGTCTCTGACTTGGCCTCATAAAGTAAACATCATGTGGGAAACTAGAAAGTAAATTACAGGTTACAGATTATTCCGAGTTGGAAGGGACACACAGCATCATCTAGTCCAAATCCCAAGCAAGCGCCCACCCAGGGATCGAACCGACAGCCCCAGAGTCACGGGCACTGCGCTCCACCCATCCAAGCCTCCCATCATCTAGACCATGGCACCGAGTTCCTCATCCAGTCCTTAAACACCTGCAGGGATGTTGACTCCACCACCTGGCAGACCATTCCAATGAGAGACCACTCTATCTCTGAAAAAGCTCTTCCTAATATCCAGCCTAAATCTCCCCTGGCATAGATTAAGGCCATGTCCTCTTGTTCTAGTGCTGGTAGCCTGAGAGAAGAGATTCACACCCACTTGACTACAACCTCCCTTCAAATAGCTGTAAACAGCAATGAGGTCAACTCTGAGCCTCCTCTTCTCCAGGCTGAACAATCCCAGCTCCTGCAGTTGCTCCCCATACGGTTTGATCTCCAGTCCTTTCACCATTCCTGTCACCCTTCTCTGGACCCTTTCAAGTAGTTCAACATCCTTCTTATACTGGGGAGCCTAGAACTGGACACAGTACTCAAGATGTGGTCTGACCAGCACCGAGCACAGGGGAAGGATAACTTCCCTAGTCCTCCTGACCACACTGTTCCTGATACAGGCCAGGATGCCATTGGTCCTTTTAGCCACCTGGGCACACTGCTGGCTCATATTAAGCTTTCTGACAACCATTAGTCCCAAATTCCTCGCAATTTCACCACTCTCCAACCACTCGTCCCCCAGCCGATAACGATGCATGGAATTGTTATGCCCAAAGTGAAGAACCCGGCACTTGGACTTGGTAAATCTCATATTGTTAGAATCTGCCTATTTCTCCAGCTTATCAAGGTCCCTCTGAAGGGCCCTCCTACCCTTCGGCAGTTCAACATTTGCCCCCAGCTTGGTATCATCTGCAAACTTGTTAATGACAAACCCAATTCCTTCGTCCATATCAGTACTTTATGTTGTGACTCCTTTGACATCCTATCAACTTCTATCACTATATAACACAGGGGAAAAAAAAAAAAAAAGTGGTCTTTGGCCCTGCTGTGCTACAGAAAGTACACTTCAAACATACAAGCTACCTAAATGTGAACTGTTCTGACTTCTTTGCACGGTATCATTGCTGAGAATTTTGTCCTTCACTACATGTAATAATACCAAACCTGTAGTGAATGAATCTCTCCACATGACTTTAACACATAATGTAGAGAAGAATTACCTTCAGTCCTAGAATAATAACATACATTTTGATCAACTTTTCATACACCTCTTATAATAGTTTGTGGTTTATGATCCATGTAAAGTATCTCAGTCTTTATGTTGGATGGAATATTTGGTTAATGCCCAACATCAACTAGAATAAAAATGAATAAAATGGATATAGTAGGATAATCATATCTTACAGAAGTTCATGCTGAAGTGCATTCTACTAAAAAAAATGTAGATGGTAACAATCTCAAAAGGTTAGAACATGTACATAGTCAGGGAAACAACTTTTATCTAATTCTAAGGGGCAGTTAAACAAACTGTTATCAGGATCGGCCTTTTGTATTATTATAAAACTTTTGTCCTTTTTACTAGAACAGAAAACAGGGTTCTTTTCTTATCTCCCCTTCCTTTTCCTGCAAGGCATGTGGCCAGGGGAGGGGCTTTCTCCTATTTACCATGCAAACAATGGAGGACTCTTAATCTTTTCCTCCCTTCCTGGCAAGGCATGTGACTAGGAGAGGGACCTGAGGGCTGGGGTGGGCTGAGTGACAGCCAACGGTATGTGAAGAGATGCCCACAAGGCATGTGAGGACATGCCCACAGGGCCTGTGATGTGGGCGGAGCCCATAGCCCTATAACTACAGCTGCTGGCCCTCCAGTGGTGGGGGGGCTTGTGAATCTTCTGGACTGAGGAAACCTTGTTTTTGCCTTTGATCTCTACCGCCATCATTTTGCCCTGGGCCATGTGGACTTTTGACTCCTCATCTCACAGTATCACAGTATTTGCATAGTTGGAAGAGACCTTGAAGATCATCAAGTAAAACCTGTAACCCAAAACCAATCCATTGTCTAAACCATGGCACTACCCACAGGACCATCCTGTCCAACTCCCCACCTACTAGACCATATCACTGAGCTCCTCATTGAGTCTTCTCTTAAACACCTGCAGGGATGGCGACCCCACCACCTCCATGGGCAGACCACTCCAATGAGCGATCACTCTCTCTGTGAAAAACCTCTTCCTTGCTGCTGTTCGGTGGACCCTCTCAAGCAGCTCAACATCTTCCTTAAACTG